>OX421971.1:44757841-45357841 GCA_949128135.1 Parasteatoda lunata
TTCACCCCGTACGAAGAACGGGTATTCAGCTAGTTAAGTAATTAATAAGAACAGAAAAAATGTGTATTATATTACTTATAATGAGTTACTTATGAATACTACTATAAAAATATATGTATTATATTACTTATTGTGTGTTATTGTATGTAATGTTATAATAGCTTATTATTTATTATAATAATATATGTGATGGAATAGATTATGTATCTAATTTCCCTTCTAAAATATTTCGAGAGAGAAAAATGAGAAGTTAACTTGTTCCAATATTCCTCTTTTCGGGATTCAACTTCAGCTTCTTCGAAGAAAAGAAAAAATACTTCAAAGAAGCATCAACTGCTAAAAATAAAATCCACAAAAAAATACAAATCCTTAATATAACGAAAAAGGATATTTTTGAGAATAAATGTTACTTTTTTTCTTGTATCGTTCACGTAAACTAAAAATAAATAAATATGTTTTGGTATTTTTATTTATTAAGTTGAAATCTCGTAGCATGTGGCAATAATTATCTTTTTACTCGTTTTTTGAAACGTTTATAACCTTAAGCAAAATTTCTCAGCACACTACTTCGTATACAAACAGTGAATTAATTTTTAATAACGGGAAAAGTACCTTCCGTTCTATTTATAACCGTATTTAGTTGTTGTTATAATTTCTTTTTTATTTTTAATTCTTAAATTCTTGCTGAAAAATAACTTTTCTCACTATCTGTCAAAAAAGCGGTGGTTTTTTTATTATTCATCTAAGAGTAAAATTGAAATTAAGTAGCTTTCATATTGTTAACAAAAAAATCTGTTGAGTCACTATTTGCACACAAAAAAATTTATCTAGTACAATAATATAGCTAACTCACTTAACTTTAATAGAATAAATTTCAAAAAGTAGTAAATATAATTGAGCCTGGGATAGCCTGGTTGGCAGGGCATTGTATTCACGTTTGTGAGAACAGGAGTTCGAATCCAGCCGGTCGAAGACTCTCCGTGTAGTAAATGGTGACTGTTGCACGTTAAATCTGTCTGGTCACAAAGTCCTCCATATTCCCATTAAAAATATAATACAACAGTAAATACAATTAAGCTTTATCAACATTAACTATAAAGTCTTCCAATTAATTTAAATTTGTTGTGATGCATGCATGATAACTTTCGGACCTCGAATTGTGCAATCTGATGCATTAACTTTGAGATCAAAGTGATAAAGCAATCATATAAAGTCTGAAGTTTCCTAGTGAATGGACTAGTTAAGCTAATGAGTTAAAAAGTTGTGAATAATCTACGTTCAATAAAGAGTTTCTCTGTTAATTAACAGGAAGGCTCTACTTTATGTAGTTAAGAGAAATGAGAAACCGTACAATCAACTGAGTCAGATACTAGATGTGCCAATTAGTAAGTTTGGAGGGTAAACAAACTATGATGCCCGTGATGAACGGACTGCTGCCTCATAAGAATGAGGTCAAATTTGGACCGAAACGCATGTGTACAGGAGTAAATTGTTGATTATAGTAGTTTTTACAAAATCGGGAGTTGACATCGATCAATAGCATTATGCTAATTGATACTGAATATAAATCTTTATTTTGAAGGGATGAACTTCTAAAAATATGATAAACTTAATCTGATAACATAAAGTCACCGGAAAGGACGTAAGTAAAGGATTTGTACAATAGAAAATTGGTGATTATGATAATTTTTTACTATGAGGAGTTGACTTTGAGCAATGGCATAATACTAAATGTCAGTAAATATAATTATCTTTATTTTGAAGGGATGAACTTCTAAATGCATGTTTCACTTAATCTGATAATATAAAGTTACCGAGAATGGCAACAAATAATAAAAATAAAAAAAGGAAATTGCTTTAGTTTAACAAATTGTGTTGGTACATGTAGTATAGTTTTGTGTATGATTTCACAGTGTTAAATAATACTGATTTATTGATCTTTTACTTTGTTTCCACCCAGTTTGTAGAACAGGTATTTCAGCTAGTAAAACATATAATATAGATTCAATGGTGTATGTCTTTGTTTCTCTTCAACGACCCATCTTCTACAATAATTAAATCTAATTCCTCAAAAATCGTTATATGAAATCTATTTGAACTCCATGGATTATAATCTACAGAAATAATTTATTGTTGAATTTAGGGCTATTTCTTTGCCAAATAATCTATTCATTTAATACTGTTTTTCAAAGCATTTTCACCAAGGTAAATTAGAAAGCCAAAATTTATTAAATGTCTTACACTTGAGCCAAAACTATAATTTTAAATGATATATACCATCTTGCCGTAAAGAATTATCAACACTTTAGAACGGACAAATAACTTACATATTCTAAAGAAATTATTAATTAATCTTTTTAAGAGATAATTGCTGAATTGGCGAGATTTTTCAACCTAAATAAAAATTCTCAAAATCAATGAATGATTCTCAATTTTTATAAATTTTTTATGATCCCAAATACTGCAGAGTTGGAGTAACTTTTAAACAATTAAAAAATTAGATCGCAAACGCTTTTCATTTTTGCGTAACTGTGGCTTTTCTTTATTTTGACGTTTGGCGCATTTTCAGAATTGGCATTTAAGCCGCTGACAAATGACAGGTTACACTTGACCTTACATTCATGAACAGTTGCAAACTCTCAACAGTTATAAAAGTAGCATGTTATTCACATACGAAAATTTTATTTCGTGTGATGCCAGAGCTTTTAAAAAACAGCGTTAAGGCAATACAATGATAAGCCACATTTCAAAATTCAGGGGCTTTTACGAATGTTTCTGATTTTAAAATCGCCACAATTTTGATGTTGACTATAAGATTTTTCTGTGCATTGTGTTGTTATGTATCATAAATCTTGGAAACAATATTAAAAAATAATTTGGAGTTAAAAAAAATAATCTTCGTAAAAAATATATCGGTTAAGAAATGTAACATATATACTAATTTTCTCAATGTAATTAAACTGAACTCATTCTTAAATTTTCAAAAAATACAAGAATGAGTTGAGTTTAATTACAATGAGAAAAATTAGAATGAGGTGAATTTAATTAGAATGAATAAAATTAGAAATGAGTAGTTTTGCTACATCCTGGAGTTTAAAAAGCATCTCTGAAGTTTGTTGCTGAGAAATAATTATTTGAAAAACAAGATCATTTGCAGAAAAAATTCAGTGCCATTTATTTTTTTTATGTATATTTAAAGAACTTTATTTTTACTGTGGCTTAAAAAAGACAAAAAATATAAAACCTCAACTTAATAAAAATAAGAAGTTTCTCTTTTAATTTAGCTTCAGGTTATTTCTTTACAAATAAGTTTGCTCTTATTGTCTCTAAATTATAAAAAAAAAAAAAAAAAAAAAAATAGCACAAAAATGCGCTATACTTATTTGTTTTTTTCCTTATAAATAAGTAATTTAGATACATTTTGAAAAACTACCAAAAAAAATACTAGTTTTTTTTTATTTACTCTTTACACAACTTGTAGCTAATCATTTAAATTTCTGAAAAATAAAACATTTTTAATGCTTAATTGTATCATTTTGTCTTTCAAATAAATCTCCTGCCTCAGCATTTTTAATGATTTATTGCTGCTTAATTATATTTATGTTTAATTATATTTACGTTTAATTATATTCTTTACTTTATTTTTTGTTTATTTTGTGACCTGCAACTAATTTCTACTAACTAATGAAAAGTATTTTAAAAGTAACTTTTCAAATTTCCACTTACTTGCAATTATTTAGTTCTAAAAGGAACAGTTAATCATCATTGAAATTTATTTATTTTACAAAATCAATCATTGATACATTTTGGAAGATGTATAAAAAAAAAAAATTTCAAACTACTTTTTTTTTTATTTTATATTTTAGTACAAATGGTTAATTCCGACAAATGATAATCTATAATGAATACAAATTATACAAATGATAATCTAATATATTTTTAATAACTTTTAGACTGTTTTTTATAATTAAAACATGCCAAAATATATTTTTGCTTGTAATTAGAGGGTCAGAAAAAAATATATCACAGGGAAACCGGTGTCCCATCTGTTACAAAAGGAGACTTAAAACTAAACAAATTACAGATTATAAGGTAAAAAAATATTTTCAATGTCCTTATTATTCAAATTTAAAATGATAGGGTGCAAAGAAATTAACAATATCAAGCCAAAAGGTTCAAAGAAATAAAACTGAATCACTCTCCTGAATAAACTATACAGATTGCATTTTAAAAATCGTTACTACAAAAAAAGACCAAAAATCCCCCAAAATATGATCCAAAAATAATAAATCAGAGATAAAAACACAATTATTACAAAAAAACGTTTTGGGGTCAGATTTTGTGAATTAAATTATCGTTAATATTAATTAATTAGCATATCTGTGCCATCTTACTAAGACAAAAGAAAATCAGTAGACCAAAAATTATTTAAATATAACTGCGTTTTGAAACGCTGTATATTTGTAATTTTTCTCGCATCTTGATGATATCCATAAAGAAATATTTTATTCTGAAATATATATATATACATATATATATACGAGGGTTGCTATTTATATTTCTGGCCTTAAAAACAGTAAGTGTTGCTAGGCGACCGCAGACGATTTTAATCGAAAGTTTGATATTTTTAAACATAAATTCAGCAGACGATTTACCATTATAGCTTCATTTGTGTTGTTGACAGTAAATTGAAAAGTTCTTCTCTTTCAAAAAATGGAATTGAATCGTGAACATTTTCGTGCCATTATTTTTCATAACTTTCGACGTGGATTGTCAAGTCAAGAGTGCTTCGATGAACTTAATTCTTTATTCAGCGTTAAAGCGCAATCCTACAGCACTGTAAAAAATTGGTATAACGAATTTAATCGTGGTCGATGTTCGATCCAGGACGAATCCCGTGCAGGTCGTCCAAAATCCGTTGTTGTGCCAGAAAAGATCGATGCTGTGCGTGAGCTGATAAAGCAAGATCGTCATGTGACATACCGTGAGATAGAGGCGTCTTTGGACATTAGCATGACTAGCATCAATAAAATATTGCATGAACATTTGAGCGTAAAAAATTTTTTTCGCGTTGGATCCCGTATAATCTGACAAACGCTCAAAAAAAGGCTTGTGTCGATTGGTGCAAGGAAATGTTGGAAAAATACGTTCAAGGTACATCAAAGGCTGTGTATAACATCTACACAGGTGACGAATCATGGATCTATGCATATGAGCCGGAAACAAAACAGCAATCAACTGTATGAGTCTTCCAAGACGAGGCAAAACCAACAAAAGTTGTTCGAGGAAGAAGCACATCGAAATTGCCTGTTTCTTCGGCATTAACGGTCATGTGGCAACAGTGGCGTTAGACCAACGCAGGTCGGTCAATTCTGAATGGTACACGACCATTTGTTTGCCAGAAGTCATCGGAGAAATTCAAAAAAAGCAGAAGAACAGGCGAATCATTCTTCATCATGACAATGCGAGCTCTCACACATCGACTCAAACAAAGGCATTTCTGACGGAGATCGAACTGATGGGTCATCCGCCGTACAGCCCTGATTTGGCACCCAATGACTTCTTCTTATACCCACACATCAAAAATAAATTACGTGGACAACGATTTTCGACCCCCGAAGAAGCGGTTGATGCATTCAAAACGCATGTTTCGGAGTTACCTCAATCGGACTGGAAAAAGTGCTTTGAAAATTGGTTCATACGCATGCAAAAGTGTATTGATCATCATGGAGAATATTGTGAAAAACAATAAAACCAATTTCGATCCTACATATCTGTTTTTTTCATTATTAGGCCAGAAATATAAATAGCAACCCTCGTATATATAATAAAGCTAAAATATACTCGATAACTAACATAACATGTATTTTAGTATATCTAGAATATACCCTAACAAAAAGGTTGAGGTTGTTTTGAAGTGATAAAATTGATTTGAGATTTAATTGAAGTTGACTTCAAAAACAGCCTTAAAATATTCACTTACCAAGGCTTATTATCAAAATGTTTTAAGTTGCTTTATTTACACTTTGAGGTTGCTTTGAGGTTGATAGGGATCTACCTTAGAGCAAACAAGCTTAGAGAGGTATTTATTGAATCGGATTTATTTTTATACACTTCAAACAAATTATTATGTTTGAGGTATAAATAATTTCACCGAATTTCGATTAAAAATATTCCTGAACTATATATAAAGTTGATTTTATGAGGTGTAAATGAGGCTTATTGGTGAAGTTATTTTGGTGCAAAATATAACCTCATTTTCTTCCTCAAGTGTATATTTTTAACGCTTGTCAACCTTAAAACAAACTCAAAAGTACATTATTATTTAGCAAAGGATCTAATTAACCTGCACAAATATCCACTGTTTTACTTCTGACAATTTCATCTATTATTAAGGCTAATTGCAATATTTTAGATGTAAAAATAATCCGGCTTAACATATGAAATTACTTTCAAAAATTATAGTTAGTATCTGTTTCACAGAAAAATTTCTCATTCCTGTTAAAGTAGGAGGATAAATTTTATCCTAAAATATTTTATTCAAGAATACATTCTAATCAAGAATTCTTAATAACAAAAACATACGAACATGACATGCACGAGTATTAACAATTATACTCATGATAAATTCATAATTTATAAGAGAATAACCGTAACATTTTATATTTGTGTTGAAACATTCTGCCTCGTTACAAATGAAAGTAAAAATATATTCTCTCATATTAACAAATAAATTATGATGCTATATACTATGTTCTATCAGAAAATTTTTCATCCAGTTAAGTGCATAGATAAACTTTTATAAAAATAAGAAAATAAAATATTTTTTTCTAGAATTCATTATGAGCACCAATACTTATTAACTAAAAGTATCTAACATTAAATTATAAATTCCACTACCATTAACTATGAAAAAAATACTAAATTATAATGTATTTCAGCTTGGAACGCGGAAACAAAGAAAAAAGTATACTAAAAATTATTAATTGCTTTCTTCGGGAATCGAAAAAAAGGTATAATATTAAATATTCAAACTACTTATTCTGATTTTAAAGATAAAATATATCCAAGATATCATAAAGAGAAATTTGATTAAATTAGTTTGATTTATAACTTTAAAAAAGTTACGTTAGTAAAGAGAAATTCATATTTATGAAAAAAGTAATTGACATTTATAAGCCGCATTAATTTCAAAAAAAAACTTTTTATCACTTAAAAAATAACTTTTTTCCCGGGGAATGAAGAAATGAGAAATCTTACATTCTTTTTTTTTAATTGATTAGGCATTAGTCTTCTCATTAATTATTCACTTTCAGAAAAATTGATTCTTAGAAAGATTTTTTATTTTATTTTTTTTTTAGTTTAGTTTTTTTATGAATTTTTTTTTTCTTTCAAATAAAAAATGTAACTTGTTCGTGAACTCTTGCTGATAAGAGCATTAAAAATGAGAATTTTATAATTAATGCCATTTTATATATTTAAGGGATAAACATGCAATTTCAGATTGCATCCTTGAATGTTAATATTGATTAATTTTTTTCTCTAAAAATGCAAAACTATCCTAATTTTCACGAGATAGCGTCCTTAACTCCAAACATATTCTAAACTGTTTTATTAATATGTTATTACTTCATTTTATCTTAGTTATCATCAGAAAAATATCACAAAATAATATATTATTGATAAATATTTTATTTATACGAAAACAATGCATGTTTACTATCTAAACAATATGGTTAAAGGCTAGAAAAATGTGTACCAGCCACTTACGGTAAAAATATATTGATGTCCGTAAAGCTAATAATACAGGCTAACATTAAAAATACCATAAAAATACAGGTCTGTCCGTAATTTTTTTCTCTTAAAACGTTATGCTCGTTAAAGTTTACTTTAGTTTGAGCCATGACATTGTTTCAGACTCTGGCGAATTGTTTGCCGAATCAAGGCAAGCCACTATCTTTTCTGAAGAGAGAAATTTGCGAGTTTGTCCACTAATGTAGAAAAGAAATCGAGAGAGTTGTTCTTTGGGGCCAGCTGGGTTTGAACCCCTCACCTTTGTATCCGTACTCTCAATGGCATCCCTAGCTGTGAGAAGATATTTGTCACTGGGCGTAGCTTTAGAGGGGCGCCAAATTTATGAAAAAGTAATTAAAAATAAATTCAAGAGTAAAATTCTTTTCTCTTTTAAATATTCTCAGTTTCATTTCATAATTGCAGGTCCCATAACTTTTTCAAATATTTATACGTTTTACCTAAACATTAAACATTTACCTATCCATTAATATTTATGCATAGGATTTTCTTTAAATATTTCTTTACAAATGGATGACATGTTGACTGAAAAATGTCTTTAAGAAAAAATTTCAACCAGAAACAATAAATTTAATTAAAAAGTGTAATAGAAGCTACATTAGTAACATACATTGTTGACTTTTAAACTGTGTTTATTAAGTTTATTAAGTTATTGAAGTATGAAGTCTTAAACATTATGCAAAGTTGCAAAATCCTTTTTAATGTAAAATTTTGAAAAAAAAACTAATAATTGCGGTGGATATAAATTTGACATAATCTGAAACGCAAAATAACCCCGAAAAGTCTTCTTTTAAGTCCTACACCATATTGCAAAAGGGTGCTACAACTGAGTTTGGTGCAGCAAAGCGTAGCTACGCCTCTGCATACTGAGATACTGTAAGCATCATGGAAAGAGATATACATCCTCGAATTGAGTTAGTAAGTTTCATATAATAATCGTATAAACTAACGGTCAACTCTATTAATTTTACTGAAATTCATTACAATTACAGGCACTGGACTTTTTTTTCCGAATAAGGGAGGTGTCGTATAAATTAACGGTCAAGACTCTGAAATTAACAAAAAAATTTTAGAGTGTAACATCACACAAAAATGCAAAAATAAAAACAAGATATAATTAGACAAATTGGTTGTGTTCGAAAATTTTATATTTGAATAATTAGTACGAGTAGTAAAAGAATTAGTAAAAAAAAAGATTCATTAAAAATGTTTCTTTATTTTTATGTAAGGCTATATTTTAAGAAAATATTCGATATAGTTGATTGGAAACAACCTGTAAAATTATAAAGCATTTTGAGATTAATTCGAACATAAATATTATTTAAATAAATGCATCTATGCTCTTATATCCCCAGAATTAATATTTTTTCGTTAAGGCTGTAAGAAAAGGAAACTCTGGTAACATACTTATCTTTCTCGTCCTGAAATATCTTATTAATCCGTAACCAAAATGATAAGAAATCTCCGGGAAGTACAGTAACTATCTTGCATTTCGTAATATGGCTATATTTAGTCAACAAGATGGAATCTTACGCAAGAAAACCCGTAAAACCTTTTGGTGCTTGATAAGAGACAATATATCATGGGAATCTGATTTCAAATAATTCCCAAGTATAATCTGAATTCTTAATTAAATTTATAGTTGACTAGCATTGTTCATAACATTGTAATCACAAATGTTAATTTGTGATTTCACAAACTATAATCTAAAGTCATTACTTATCTGAACAATTTTTTTTAAAAACTAATATGGATTCACTTATTATTATTATTATTATTATTGTTATTATTATTATTATTATTATTATTATTATTATTATTATTATTATTATTATTATTATTATTATTATTATTATTATTATTATTATTATTATTACAAATGGGTCCCACCACTTGCTTACTTCGCTAAGCAAAATCCACTATTTCAAACGCAATAATTTTTTTAACAAAAAACAGATTGTTGTATTAAAATTAAAAAAAAAACATTCAACTAAATGATCTTAAAACAATTTTTGCATTTACACTGATTGGGTTTCTTAAATTTAGTTCTCGATTCAATTGGTAGAAAATTTAAATCTAATCTATTTGGCTCTGTTACATTTGCTGTCTCATCTACATTTCTGTTTTTTACATTCCGATTTTCTGCTACTATAAAAGCGTGTTACATGTTTTTCGCACGAGAAATAAACCAATTATTTTGCGAAAAGACCTCTAATAATTTCGTTTTAATTGCATAATTCGTGTATATTTAAATAATATTTAAATATACACGGATAAAATATTTAATTCGTGTTTTAATTGCATGTGAAGATTGGGAGCAGTTTTACATGAAGCTTATTTGAAAAGTAAATCAAATTTCATTACTATTTGATAATTGTAAAACTGCCATTAAGTATACCATTTAAAATATTTTAGTCATAAAATTTTGCGAAATAATGCAATTTCGTAGGATTGCCTTAAAATGAAGAACACTCTTGTTTCTTATAAGCCTAAAACTTGAAAGTATAATTAGAAACGTAATAATAACAGAGAAATATAAGAAGGATAGTGAATAAATATTGCAAATAAATATCGTTAAATAAAAAATGAAGAAGTTTTTATAGCTTGAGTTAACCAAATAAGTCTACATCTTTGTTAATTAAACAACCATGTGATTTTGCGACCAATAAAAGGGTTCGAAAAATAATAAACTGTAATAGATCATCATCCTTTTACGTTATATAGAAACTCAAAATTATAAAAAAAGAATAGATGGAGGAACAAAGCACAAAATGAGTACTGGAAGAAAGAATAATATTTCAAACAATAATAATGAAATAATAAATATCTAGGTAATTTTCTAGGTAAATATTGTGATAAGAAATCTCCGGGAAGTACAGTAACTTCCATTTCATAATATAGCTATCTTTAGTCAACAAGATGGAATATTACCTACTCAAAAAAAAAAACTGTAAAACCTTTTGGTGTTTGATAAGAGATTATTGATATTACGTGAATCTGTTTTCAAATAATACTCAAATATAATCTGAATTCTTAATTACAATGTGAATAACATTTTTAATCCCATTGTAATCACAAATGTTAATTAATTATATTCTAAAGTTATAACTTATCAGAACAATTTATAAAAAAATAATATGGATTCACATTATTATTATTGCAAAAGGGTTCTACCACTTGAGAACTTCCCTAAACAAACTCCACTATTTCAAACGCAATCATTTTTTTTAAACAAAAATCAGATTGTTATCCTCCTGAACCTGGATCTATTCAGGGATTAGAAAAGTTTACATGAAGAGTTTTTATTTCATACAGTCTTCAGTTGGTGAACCTGGTCATAGGAAAGCCCGACTCTCTCAAGCATATATAGATGGCAGAACAACAACTCTGCATATCACCATCCGACTAACTGGGTGACAAACTCTAATACTAACCATTTCTTTCGGATGAGTGAAAGGCATTTCGGGTACATCTCTTACAGCGTTTCTAAAAAATTCAACGTTCTTTCTCAACATTTTAAAAATAATTTTAATAATTAAATTAAGTTGGAAATAGCTGGCGTGGATGGAAGTTAGGTAGATTGGTCAGCCAGAGCTTTGAAAATAAATTTCCTCTTGCACATTTGCTGCGAGGAGCCGGATTGGGGTCACGGGAGGTCGTTGTGATCCATAAAAGATTTTCACTATTCGGCATATTTGAAAATTTTCATTCTCTCTCTCTTTCTCTCTATTTTTTTTTTTTTTTTTTTTTTTTTTTTTAAAGAGAAACGAAATTAGACAATATAAAACACATTTGCTTAACTTTTTTCTAGAGTGATGGAAAAATATATCATACAAAGCATAACTTGTTTCTTAACTGCCAGCAGTTGTACTTTTTAAAGGTTTTTTTTTTTTTCCAGTGGTAAAGAAATAAAAAAAAATTTAAACAATAACTGTAAGAATAAACTTCTTAAATTTCTCTATAAAACCACATCAATGATTATCAGATGATTCATATACGTTTAAAATAATTTGATGAAATTATAGTGCGCGAGAACATTTTAAACTTGTTTTCTTAAACGTTTATTTATAACTTGTATTTCTTAAGAGCTATTCTTGTTGATAACCATGATGTCACCATGTAACAAAATCTCCTACAGTTGTTCTTTACAATAAAATATTATTGTATGTAAAGAACAATTGTAGGCGATTTTTTTTCTTTTTGGTATTCGGTTTGGTCAAAATAGAAACTTCATTCGACAAAATGTCAATTCCCCCTCTCCCAAAAATATAAGTTCAAGGTGCCCCTGATTACCAGACAATATGTATAAGCATTAAGTCGCCGATAGATACTGAAATCAAATATGTACTGACAAAACAAATTCTGCAATGTTCTAGCAACATTTCCCAAATCTTCTTCTTTCATAATTCTTTACTATATCAAAACTACAAGTATAAAGATACATCACAGCAGTACTTCAGTTGTTTATTTCAGATATCGATATCTAGTTATTGAAAAGAAAGAATCCTTAACAAGGTTCCTCAAATAAAATGTCAACCATCAATTTTCCCCCCAAAACGACCGGTAAACGACAGAACCATAAAGAAACTTTGGGCATGGATTTCTATCTAAGATGTTCTGAGTTTAGAAGCATTTATTTTTTTTTTTTTTTTTTTCTACTTTTAGTTATGTCATTGAACGCAAACAAACCACAATAATAGAAAAGGATTTATTTCTTGAGCGGGAATGGCAACAACAAAATCGTCGTTACTTCGATCATATCTTCCCCAACGATCCATGTTGTCATACCGCAGAACAGAATATTTAAGAAATCCAGTTTATGTACCGTAAAGGTATCCATTCAAAGAATCGTTATTTAGAGATCGTAAAACTGTCACTTTTAAGTGCTACGATGCTTGCTGTTTTCACAGACAACGACGATCAATAAGTGTTCCCCTCTTTATTTTATTTTATTTTTTTCGTTAATTTTACCATTTACGCTTCTTTGTGTACTCCAAATGTGTGTCTTGTGATATCTAGTCTGCTAAAAAATGTTAGTATAAAAATAGAAATAATTTGAACACGCGTGTAGCACTTATCGTGTACAAAAGCATTAGAAAATTGAAAATTACGAATTAATGCTTTGTATTATTCTGTTGAATAATACTGGGGAGACATAAATAAAGTAATTAAATATAGAGGAAACAAAAAGAGTACTGCAAGTGTTTTGGCATGTGTTTCGCTTTGTTAAAATAAAGACATTATGTATAAAATAGACTTTCCGGGAATAATATATAAATACGTTTCAAATTTTGCTTTACAATATTTTTGTGCTGAAGTTTTTAACCAAAACACTTCAACTTAATATTTTTCTAACATTCATTGGTATTTCTCTTCATTTCTTCACCCCTGTTTCAAATAAAACTGTTAGCCACTTATTTCTATTACACAAACTACGTGAATAATTTCAGAAACACTAAAATATATAACCAGTGTAATGTGCGAAACAAGTCCGATACCCGTTTTTATTTACTCCCTATAGCACATGAACATCCTCTTTGCTGCACCCATTTAAAACCTTCTATTTTACCATTTCAAAGGGTTTCAGTGCTATGACGTTGAAAAGATGGAGCTGCCGTCTACAGATGAAGAGAAATCTAATCCATTAAAAAGAAAATAAAAAACGAAATTATTTGAAGAAAAAAAACTAATTTTTCATTTTGTACCAATTAACAAATTTATAATTCGTTAATGATTTGTTTTCATTACATTACGCTTTTAACGCAACTAACTTTTTCACAGAGACTCCCATGCATTGCCTCACACTACACATATGTTGGTGCTTGGTCATGCCCAGCATCTTGCTCTTCTAGCTAGGTCCCAGCATAAAGCATTATAAAGACTTATTTTCTAATCATTTTTGCGGGACATATTAACAAGTCACAAGATTGCAATTCAAGTAAAATATTTCAAAAAGAAGTATGAATCACGATGACGATGACAAGACTCGAAACTTAATGGCTATAAATAATGTATTCGCTTTATTGTCTAAAATAATCGTTCAGCTTTGAAAGGTTAATTGTCTTGTGAGTTAGTTTTTACACTTCAGTTGTTATTTGTTTAATTGCACTACTCCCATACAGAGAATGGGATGTAAAGTGTTTCATTCAGAAGTGTGCGAACAATGTCGCAATCCCATACAAATTCTGAAGAAAGCTTCCAATCTCGAGTCAAGGCGAAACAGTAATTGGAATAAGAGAAAGAGGTGTTGCAGTGTCTACAACACCTCTACATTTCATGTACACGCTTTCATATCATGTCCATCTACAATGAGTGACATAGAACACAGATTAAGAAGTCTGTGAGCGATGTTTCAATTCCATACAAATTCTGAAGAAAGCTTATTCCAATCTCGAGTCAAGGCGAAACAGTAATTGGAATAAGAGAAAGAGTTGTTGTAGTGTAACCATCAACAATGAGTGGCATAAAACACAGATTAAGAATTCTGTGAACGATGTTGCAATCCCATACAAATTCTGAAGAGAGCTTCCAATCTCGAGTCAAGGCAAACAGTAATTGGAATAAGAGAACGAGTTGTTGAAGTGTAACCATCTCCAATCTGTGACATAAAACACAGATTAAGAAGTCTGTGAACGATGTTGCAATCCCATACAAATTCTGAAGAGAGCTTCCAATCTCGAGTCAAGGCGAAACAGTAATTGGAATATAAGGAAGAGTTGATATAGTGTCAACATCTATAGTAAGTAACACAGATTCAGTAGGCTGTGAGCGATGTCGCAATCTCTTGCAAATTCTGAAGAAAGCTGCCAATTTTGAGTCAAGGCCAACTAACGACTGGAATATTAAAATGAGTTGTCACATTGTTGCCATCTATTATGTCACAAAAACACTCTAAAATTCGTAACCTAAGCAGAGAGGGATATAGATGTGGTGCTGCCAATTTAGACACGCTTTCATATCATGTCCAGTTCTTATAGGGATGAGATTTATATAGTAATGCGGAGGACGAAATCATTAGTCTACCCTTAGTAAGGAAATTCGATAGCTTCTTCGAATAAAGTGATCACCCAGCCTAATAAACTTGTTTGACGAGGCATTTACTGTGAATGAAAGTATTTCAAAAATGCTATACTTCCCACACAACACAAAAACATTTATAAAAAGACATGGAAAATAATGTTAAAATATTAATAATATAAATAGGAAATTTTTTTCCATGTGGATAATCTGTGAAGAAATTACGTGCTCTTTTAACAAAAGACGTTGAATCTTATAACTTTTAGTCAAAGAGTTTAATTTGTACTTCCTTCTAAAACTCTCAGTAAAAATTGATTTCTTGTAAGAACTGTCTTGTAATTATTTGAAGACGAAGCGAAATTAATTACACGAAATGAGGAAATGACAAAGTTCGGTAAATTAATCTGCCAAACGAAATGTTTCGGTCTGCTCAAATTACCAAAAGAAGTAATAAGTCAATCTCCTTTTCATGTCAATATCGAAGTTTCGAGAAAGATAACATTGACGAAAGATACAGGCGGAAAGATAATTGCATCCGTGAAAAGCGAAGTAACATAATATTTTCTTAAATTCATTTATCTTACATCTTCAATTTGCGAACAAAATTATTTCTCTCTTGTAATAGGTTTCACCGAAGAGAGTGGCTCGTAAACTTTAAATTTTCATGGCAATTTGAGGTATTTGAATATTTTTCTAAATTAATAACTACGCTATGCATAATGGAGAAATATGAACTTCGCACTCATTCGTTAATTTAAATTTAAAATAAATATTTTTTTGCACTATTTTACTTTCGTTGCAGTTAATTAAACATAGATAATGTAACATGAAAATTGATTAAAATTCCTCAGTCATCTAAAAAAAAAATCTGCATATTACTGTTACGTAGAACAGAGGTTCATTAAACAAAATGATCCCTAAAATGAACAATTTAGTCAATTTTATAGCTTTGTATATGATAATTATTACTTTCCATGTACTACATATATCTAGTCACAGATATTAGTACGTATTGTTAAGCAAATATTAGAAAATAAATAGTGACTCAACCATTGAAAATAGAATAAAGCTTATACTAATACAATGCCCATCTAAAATAAATTAAATAGGTCATTAATTACAGATTTAATTACCCCTGATGGGTTTTCAACGAACCAGATACGACGACGACATTTTGCTGTTCAAATTGAATATTTGCCAAATATTATCTTCGACATGATCGGTTGAGTCAGCAGCTCATTCCTAGTAACTCAGGCTGGCTTATTGAAAGCAGCTAACAGTCATCGTGTACGTGAGTTCGATTATAATAAAGTATACAACTTTTGTTATTTTGGCTAAATAATGAAGATCTATCATAAATGTATCCATAACTTTTTTTACTGTGAAAAATTAGAAGAAGAGCATAAAATTAGTGCTTTCTTGTACTAGATGGTAAACGTGAATTAATCCACGGTCAAAAGGATGACATTGAACTTAGTAAAGTATAATTAATCAATAGGTAGCGTCTCCTGTCACTTACAACAAAATAATGATGGCATGGCCAAGATAGCCTGGTTTGTAGCACAATTGGCCCAAGTCCAAGAGTTCCTGGGTTCGATCCCAGCCGGCCGAAGACTCCTCGTGTAGTAAATGGTGACTGATGCACGTTAAATATGTCGAGTCGTAAAGTCCTCCATGTTCCCATGACAAATCAGTACCTCTGGTGGTACAGATTCAGGAGTTTCCTTGTCTTCTGGATTGCTTCGAAATTACAAGGCTACGGAGTTGAACGTTGGTAGTCGTAAACTCACAAATTGGGTCTGCTGTTCAACGACGGATTTTTAAAAAAAAATTCTCATAATGATGGTGGCCCAATGACTAAACAGTCCAACTTTCCCGTGAATAGAAAGACGTGTAAATGAACATCATGTTCCAATTATGCTTTTAATGAGTTTTCTGAACGCAAATGAATGTAAATGAACCCTAATCTTTTTTATATAAACCTAAATCCAGGTTTCTTTTGACTAGGATTTTTCAAAAAATGCATTTTTTTTCAGCATGCTCAAAAACTTATTTTTCGACATTTGTGTTCTTTTTAATTCCTCACATACTGTGAGGAATTAATAATGAGGAATACGCTTAAGAACTATTAAGATTGGCACTCAGTGAAAATTCGACCATTAAAACAAAAACTGTTAAAAGTAATGTTTATTTTTTATACATGTTTATTTATTGCTGTCCTCTTTCGAGGCTTCCTTTTTTTCTGAGTAGAAAGATAATTTTTTTTTTTTTTTTTTTTTTTGGAAGGTTGTTTCAAAATCAATCTTTATTGGATGAAGCAATTGAATTAACTTCAATTACAATTCCTAAGAGTAGTAAGATTTCTTTTATTCCTAAGACAACGATTTATTTTTCCTACCCGAAAATAGTTTTTCTTGTCTCCCATTGACATAGCTTTTTTCTATTCATTCCATTATTCTCCATCCAAGAAAAAAATTACTCGTAATTTGTTTTATTAAATTTAATTACAGAAGGTGGCAGAAGAGTATGAATAATGTCCTTAAGTTATTTTCCATTACATAAAAGCTTTCACAATAAGAATTACTAACTTTAGGATTTTAAACATGAACTCAATGGATAAACACAATGCAAGAGGTGAATGAATTTTAAAGGATAAAATTTTGAAAACATCCACAATACGAGATTTAAAACATGCATTTTTCATCTAGGGATTCCAACCACTAAATCAAGAAGACTTTTGTCAGTCATATTTTATAAATTCACGTTGTGTATGGTTCGATGCGTCCCGCTGCTCAAACCAGAATCTTTTTTCTTATCAAGTTTCCAAATTAGTTACAAAGCTCGTCCAAGATGTCGCTGAAAACCTATAAGACGCCATTTTCGAAATAACGGCCACCTACCCCGCAACAACGTAGCATAGTCTGAAAATAATACCAAAATAGGCCCATGCAAATATTTCAGTTGGAATAGTTCTACATACGTCAGAAAATAAAATTTTATATTCTTTCCAGTTAAGTCACGGTGGCTCAGGGAACAGAGCACTCCCCCCTCTGTCCAATGAAGTGATCGAATCCATGCGATGCTGATCGACACAAATTCTGCTCCCGGATTCCCTTACCGGCCTCAATGCTTACCTAAAATATCTTCTTAGATTAACGTAGGGATAACCATGAAATGTTTTCGAGGTTTTCCTCTTCAAATAACGTAAATGCGGGTGAGAATTGTGCAATGCATGATACAAGACAATTATCTTAGGGGTTGCGTTCAAAACTAATAGGCTACAAATTCGTTGAGAGTCGCAAACATAAAAAATTTGTCGGTTGCTTCACTTGGAAAAAAAAAAATTTTTTTAATTTTCCAGCTAGTAGCGCTATTTGTAGAAAAACTTCGAAACTAAATCTAAAACTTGGTGAGAATAAAAACTGATTTCAAAGCAGAAAGCTGCAAATCATACATTTATTTCATCAGCTATTTTCCTTTACTAATTTTTGAAATCCTTAGTTATTCTCAGAACATCAGATAGCTATGTAATATTTTTATGCAATCTTAAGCTGATATTTTAAAATTTATTAAATTTTAATTTAACATGTTCTTCACCAAAGCAGTGGAATTATTTTAACTTGTTTAACTAAAACACGTTGCTGGTTGTTTGGCGAACGAAAAGGAGGTAGATCAAATAAGACAGATTAGAATTTACAAGTGATTTATGATAAAATTTAAAATCGAGCACAGAACCTCATACTTTGAATTTGAAGCATAATCTGAGCCCCAATAAATCACTGCATCTAGATACGATCCATCAAACAGAATTAATAGAGTACAATATGAATTCTATATATGTTCACCATATATGGAATGCATATTTTATGTAGTATACGCGGTATGAAAATTAATTCATTATTATTACATAAAATTTCTAAAATATTTTTTATATTATAACATATTATAATTTTTTTTTATTTGTAAAAAAAAATCTGAAGAGGTGGAAGCGTAATTCATTTTTTTCAAATTTCTAGTGAAAAAAAAAGTATTTTTACAACTGTACTTTTATATAACTTTTCTGGTCACTAATTAATAAAAAAAATATATAACACACCCTCCAGATATTACGAAAATATAATTTTTTAATTCCGCATTGCGATTAAAATAAAAAGTCACGTGACCTAAAGAACACTTGATAGTTCTGTCATTAACATGCAATAAAGAATTAAATGCCCATAAATTCGTTTTAGCCCATGATGCATTACTAAAACTATCCCTAAAAAGGACTTTAGCAATAAGGTAGGTATTTAATTTACGTCGTACTAGAGCAGCACAATAGGCTTTTGACGACGGTCTGGGAAACAACCCTGAGGATGATGATCCGAAGACATGCCATCGTAATTTTGATCCTTTGAAGAGGGGATGGCTCCTCTTCCTTGGTAGCCAGACGACCTGCGTGAAGTCGAGTACTTTACGGTAGAACAGTTATACGAGGATCGATACCATGCACCCTAGGTCCCTACGCAAGCTGATAGAAGTGGTCATCCACCCGCTTACTAACGGCAAGTCAGTGATCCTTGCTCAGCAACGTCCCTTGTTTTTATGAGTTTTGATCAGACTCATGTCAAAAACAAGTTTCCATGAAAAAAGTTGCCTGATCTCAATTTTTGACAACACTTCGAAATATTTATGATAAATAATTTTCTAAATATTAAAAAATTATAACATAATATTAAAAAATACCTAGCATATATAACATAAATATTAAAAAATTGTTCAGCTCAAAGTATAAAAAATTTTGTTGAAATCTCAATTAAATTTAATCGAATTTTTCTCTCAGAATGTTTAAAACTGATCTAAACATAGTGAAAAGATTATTTAGTTTTAAATTAAAACTAAAAAATGTAATGTAAAAAATGTACAATTTTAAAATTTGAATGTAAAATGTAAAATGATGAATAAATGAACTTGAGTGTAAAATTTTACCTAATCAAGAACATTACATAAATTTCGAATTGTCCTTATTATATATGTTACCTGCAAAGTATGAAACGCCGGCATTGTATAGAATGCCTGACGTTTTTAGGCAAAGTATGAAATGTGAGAAGCATTACACACTTTGCCTAGGCATTGTATAGAATGCCTAGGCATTCTATACAATGCCGGATGCTATTTAGGCAAAGTATGAAATGAACGTCCTGATGAGGTTATTATGTAAATGATGTGCATGTTACTGTGAATGACCGGTCGTTGTTGACTTTCACCGGTGAATGTTGACAATCTTGTCGCTTTGGTGAATGTCCGAAATATTTATTACATCCGATTTGATATTAATTTATTCGTGGATACAATTACATTTATTCGGTATTTTAATACTTACTGACGATAGATTATAAGAAACATCAGTGTTTGGATTATGGAAAATGTATACCGGGCAGTGACCCTTGACCTTAAAAAACATCGGTGTAGGGTATACCGGGCAAATGTATACCCGGCAGGGGCACTTAACCTTAAAAAAAACATCAGTGTAAGGTATACCGGGCCATGGCGCTTAACTAGACCTAGTATATATTTCGGACATTTACCAAAGGTTCTGTCATACTAGTTCTAGTTAAGTGCCATTGCCCGGTATACCTTACACTGATGTTTTTTGTACGGTCAAGTGCCACTGCCCGGTATACATTTGTCCGGTATACCCTACATTGATGTTTTTTTAAGGTCAAGTGCTACTGCCCGGTATTCATTTTCCCGGTATACCCTACACTGATGTTTCTTCTGATCTATCATCATTAAGTATTAAAATATCGAATAAATGCAAAACTACCGATTTCGGTCATTCACAGTAACATGTATTTCTCAAAAATAAAAATGTTATTCTCAAAAAATACTGAGAGTGCCATTGAAAAACATTTATTCAAAATGTGGAAAAGAAAATTAAAAAGTTATGCAAAACAAAATTTAAGCCTTTCTTATTAAGGGAAACAAAATTTTCTTATAAAAAAATATGAAATTAACCTACTTGTTGCAACATGGCAGGCTTGAATGACATTTTGAATTACATTTCATTAAATTTTTCCATGTAAATTTCATTAAATTCCTCCATTTCCATGCAGCACAGTAAAAAAATAATTTTTGTTATTAGTCAAAAGTCACGAGCCACGCGTTAAAAGTCACGAGCCTTGCCAAGTGATATTTGAAACGGATCGGAGATGTATTTTATACTTTGCCGGTTTCTCATTTGGCAATCTATAGAATGCCTAGGAAATGTGTGAAATATAAATCATTTCATACTTTGCCGGCTGATTTTAGGCATTCTATACAATGCCTAGTTATTCATTTCATTGCCGGATTTCATACTTTGCCGGTAACATATACAATCAATGTTTTTTTTTTTTTTTTTTTTTTTACAGACAAGATTTAAAATAATAATTAAATAATAATAAATCTTTTTGAATGAATAACGGAATGATATTTTTGGAACACGGAATCCTTCCCTAAAGAGTTTGTCAAATTCAAAATCCTTATAATGCAAAATTTAGCCTTACCCATGAAATTAAAATAGAAATTACGTAAAAATAAATCATAGGAATTGATCGGTGGAATAATATTTTTGGAACAAACCTTTCCTACCGAATCCAAAATCTTTTCTAAAGGAAAATTTAGTCTTATGCAAAACATTAATTCAATTGTAAAGCGTCATTAGTTTAAAAGATTTAATGTCCCATTAAACGAATTTTAAAATAACAACTGCATAATAATTAACCACATGAATTCAATTGTAGAAACGGAAAAACAAAACGATTCAAACGTCTAATAAAAATATTTATTCATAAAGAATCATAGTAATCATAGGTAAATAGTAATATATATTGTTATTGTCTTGTCTAAAAAAATGTTTTTAAAAATACTATGTAACGAGAAATGGTTAAAAAAAATATTTTCTTTCCTTCTGAAACTGACCTTTGATTAAACTAATTATTTAATACTAAAACTAACATTCTTTCCCAAAAAGAAAGAAAACTTTTATGTAGAGTGTATTGAAGTTTACGCGAGTTTCCAACTCTCATTAACATTACCACATAAATATAAGTATATTCTTTTAGTACCGGCTTATCACACTAACAAATTGTCGTTCCCATAGTTACCGAAGAAATATATAGAGCCTTTTATTCCACAAAAAATTAGTGAAATATGACTTAAAATCGATCAAACTTGACACGTCTTTCGTGTAACACCAAAGTGAAAAGGAATTCAAAATTAAAAGTTAAATGAAAAGGTCTCTAGAAATTTTTTCTTCTATTTAATTCAATAGAATTGTATAGCTCATGCATTGTCGCAACTATTCGATTAACAAAATCGATTTTCAACACTATTTTCCTTAAGTTGCTTTATTCTTCTAACTGCAAATTTGCTTCGGTTACAGGGTTATAGTACAGTCCCCAAATTATTTAAAGTTTAATATTAATAACGAGAGGGTGGCGTTATTTTTGGCTCAATTATCTAACCATAACTCGCCAACTTTGGATCTCTTCCCATGCTAAGTGTCTGTGTCTAACTATTCATTCACTGATAATTCAAAATTCTTAGCGTTAGGACTAGGGACCGACCATAAATAATTACAAATATCATCATTTTAAAATGGATCTATTCGTTTCTATAAAGGGTGAAGCTGCTTATTATTTTGTTTTTATTCGTATAGGCATATTTTGTTCGTTTTAAAAATATTCCCTAAATAAAGTGATTTTGTTGGATGCATCTTTTTTTTTCTTTCTTTTTTTTATTACCGACGTTGAACACCGGACCCAGCTTGCGACAATCAATGTTCAACTCCGTAGCCTTGTAATTTTGAACCAAATACAGAAGATAAGGAAACTTCAGAATTAAATATTGTGAGAAATTTGCCTCACTTTTTTTGATGAAATTAACCATTATTTGTCTTACAGAGAAAGGAAAACCTCCCATGGTTAGTCTGGCGGTAAAGGGACTCAAGCCCCTGCCTTCTGCCACTGAGGATATTTATACTTCTGCACTGTGGTCGGTGCGAGCCGGGTGCGGAATTCATATCGACCAGCCATTGCTGGGATTCGAACCCGGTTCTCCTCATTAGGAGGCAAACGCTCTTTCCTCTGAGCTCTTTGATGTATCTTTGGAGTTATCCCTCTTTCACAAGGAGCACAAATGTCTCAGAAACAAACAATTCCTCAAAAAAAAAAAAAAATGGATAAATGTTTTCTCAGGTTGGTTCATAGAAAGGGCTAGGAAAATGTGAATGGAATATTAATGTTGTTTTTCTTTCTTGACAAAGCTTAACAGTAAAAAAAACAAGAACATAGTAAAAAATCTTTTCGAACTGTTAATTAATATTAGGTATTTTTGCAAACTGTTTTAAAAAATATTTCACTGTCTTTTAATCTTTTTTAATTTGTCATTATATGCATGGTTAGATATATCTATAAACAATTTTTTTATAAACTTCTGGTTTATGTTAGTGGCTTTGCTAATTTTAAAGCCTCAAAATTTGACATTTTCAAAATTTATAATTAACATAACTAGCTATCAAAAATTGGCGAAAAATTAGGATCCGGCTTGATGACCACCGAGTTTCAGATCGATGGATACCAGCTATATCTGTGAATTAAAGGTGGCTTATGAACTATGCTACCTACTTTACCGGATCATGTCGTTGGTCACTAAATTGTAGAGTTTTCATGGCCTGCAACAAGCAGTTGCGGGAGGAAAGTTTTTATAACTCTTTCTTTAGAAATCAAAAGTAGATCTTAAAGTAAACTTGTTATTGATTTTGGGTCACAGATTAAAAACTGATCAGAATATGTTCATATTTAACACTTATTTGAACGGCAATTTTATCTAGAAACTATGTCATGTCACCGGCTATTATTTTGTAATTGAATATGGAAGTAAAGTAAAACATTCTAACTATTGATTTCATGTCCAAACAATGACGACTTAACTCGACATAGCAAATTCAATGACAAGTTAAAACTCACCTTGGTCAACAATTCAGTCATGAAAAGACGAGTTAACTAGTCTCCAGTCAACTGTGTGTTAAAACAAATGTAGTCAGGACAGACACAGTAACTCAAAATATACAACTTAAGTATTAGCGGATAACTGAGTTCAGAAAATAATTGTAATCTGGATACGGAGTGTACCTTTATTCATAAAACTGAGCTTTCCAGAAAATGCTAAAAATGGTACTAAACGAAGGTCAAAATAAAATGGCTTTTGAAATAATTGTAATCCTGAGACGAACTGTACTTTAGTTCATAAAGCTTTACAGAAAAACACTAAATACAACAATGGAGGCTATTTCTAGCATTTTCTGGGGTAAGCAGTTCAAAACAAGATTGTGCAATTTTTTTCAATAGACCTATTGTGCTAACGCTGCTCATCTAATTAAAAAATAAATAGGTGGACATTTTATTTTTTAGTGAATATCCCCAACATTTTTAAATTTTGACGCTGGTTGTTGCTGCATTAAGCCACAATAAAAGTTCAAAATTACTTTCTTCAAACTTTGAATTTCTTCCAATGTCTGAATGTAAAATAAATATCGTATGAATACAAATAGAAAAAAAAATGTCGAACATGACCTTTCAAAATGTACTTTCTTTTTTTATGTGCTTTAATATAATGTTCAATGGAGTGTTCTCAATGAATGAGATTCGTATATGTGATCGTTCATTAATACGATTCGCCCGAGCAGAATCGATGGTGCTACATTTAATTTCTAAACATTCGCACTCATCTAGGGCGATCGCATGCAGTGCGATTGTTCCCTTAATTTGTAGATACCAGTCGAATGAATCACATAAATAATGGAATGAGTAGCAAGTTAAGCATACTCATATTGAGCAAAATATTTTTAAAAAAATCAACGGCAAAATACAATTCTACCGCTAAAATCCCCATCGTTTATTTATTTATTTATTTATTTTTTTAAATTTTTTTTTGGTAATCGCATTTGTCGTTTCATATAAGTAGGCGAATGAGCATCTATAATACTTTTAGATCTGTCTAAAGACTTAATTGATTCATGAATCTTATAAAATTTAATAGAATACTCACCTGAATTTATAAGTTCTTCTTCAACTTCGGCATCTGTTACATATTTTTTTGTTAAAATTCCGTGATAAATTTTATCGTCTGATTGTTTAAGAATTCTAAATTTCGTCTATGAATGCTTGAAATCTTGCCGAAATATCTGCTTTATTTGGAGATTCACCATCTAATATTTAAATTAATGAATCATTTTCTTTAGTAAACACTGAAAGTAAAATTCCATAATTCCAACCATTGAAGCAATGTCGCATTGCATGTCGAATCAATGTCAAATTTTGCTAACGGTTTCAAATAAATAAAATCCAGCTTGTCGAATTTTTTCGTTAAAATTCCATGATACATTTTATCGTCTGATTCTTTAAGAATTCTAAATTTTGTCTATGGATGCTTGAAATCTTGCCAAAATATCTGCTTTATTTGGAGATTCACCATTTAATATTTAAATTAATGAATCATTTTCTTTAGTGAACACTGAAAGTAAAATTCCATAATTCCAACCATTAGCATGTCGTATCAATGTCAAATTTTGCAAACGGTTTTAAATAATAAAATCCTGCTTGCTAGCTTATAAATACTAAAGTATGAAATGAAATACCAAATACGCAACGATGATTTAAAGCACACAACATTTGTATTTATATAGATAAAACATGAAAAAAACTTAACGAAAAGCACAAAACATAACTTTCCATGAAAAAAAATGGGAAGAAAAAAAAAGCGATGCCATTCACAATTCATTGTTCTTAAAACCATCAAAATTAACACCGTGGTGGCCGATGATATCAATTTCTACGATAACATTGTAGATAATTAAACATACATAATGAGCAAAATATGTGAGTGGAAAATGAACAAAATATGATCTGGTAATTATACTTTGCGCAAAAATATAACATCGTCTAATTTCGTATTTCTTTCTTTCCTGTGATATAACAACTTTATTTCTTTCAACAGATCAATGAAACTTTTAAACAATATCTTTAAATAACGTAACTGTTTCAAAACTGTTATATTTGCTAATCAAGTGAAATTTAATATGAATTTATAATTATTGATAAAACATCAACATCTGCATAGTTTTCGGTTCGTTCCAGCTAAGTTTTTTTTTCTGTATCTTATATATGCCGGCCATCCAGACATCTAAGGTTATTAGCAAACACCCTAAGGAACTGAATGCGATTCCCTATAATGAAAGTCTTAAGTAAGCAAACTCGCGAGCAAACATCGGAAATTATGAATCCTTCGCAAGATATTGAATGCCTAGGGCCCCGCAGAGGCGTTTCTTTCGATTCAATAATTCTTGCGTTTACTTTTGCTGAAGCATAGAAATTTTTTTTTATTATTTTCTTTCTACCTGTCATAAAAAGTTGTAGAACATACATCTGAACATGTACATAGATTACTAAAGTTTACCTAAAAGAAAAAAGTAAAGCTAGCATCTTCCTTTATGCTTTTCCTTCGCAGCAATACGTTGAGAATGAACATTTGCGACCTGGAGATAAAGCATGGCAAAGATAAATACAAGATTTTTTTTTCTTCTTCTTCTTTTTAATTAAAAGAAGATGATGATGAAAAACAAAGACAAGTAATTACGATAAAACAAATTTTAAATTTATCGTGACTTCGTTGAGATTTCTTTTTTTCTTTTTTTTTTTTTTTTTTTTAAATAAGTAATCAGATTTTTAAATAAAGAGAATTTCATTAAAAAAAAAAGATTATTTTTAATTACAATATTTTTTTTGTTTTTTTTCTGTGAAAGTTGTAGTTATCTAGATTGAATGAATTTAAACAATAAGAAAATAATCTTCTTGACAATTTATGGATGTTAAGTAAAATAGCTTGGTAGTCAGGAATTTTATACCAAAATAAAACATAGAACAGTCAATGACAGCAAACAAATTTTTAAATTAATGTCTATTATTTATTTAAGTTAATACGCACTATGCAGTTGGATTAATATAACCCAATTAAGACAAGATAAATTTGTTTTACACATATGTTAAAATTAGTTAGCAGTTATATAAATAAGTTATACATATGTGTTACACGATGATCATTCAATAATGTATGAATTTTTAGCTTGTAATATAAAGAATACTTATTAAAGATACTTGAAAGAATACTTATTGAACTTCATTTTAACACGTAACAAATATAATATATATCCTGTTCATATGACAAAAGATTAGTCAAAATCGTGATGAGCATCGTTTAATACCGCATAACTCAGCCTCTGGTCATTGCCAATAAATTCGGCTATATCCATAAGGTTTTGTAGTTACGTCGCATCTAGTTGAACTAATTTGCTGTGGATTTGATTTCGAAAATTCACCCAATTGCAGAAATGCTAAATTTCTGCACTTTACATACTGTTCCAACATGTCTTGCAGATTTCATATGGACTTACATTTCAAGTCTGGTGGTTTTAAAGAACAATCGAGTTGTAATAGAGTATGTAAGTGTTAATATAACCAGTCATATAATTTTTTCAACCCGATGAACTATGATGTTGTCATTTTAAAAAAATAGATGCATCGATATGAATGAAAATCTTTTTTTGAAAAGCAATACTTGATCATCCAGAGTATTGAAATTAAAACATACCAGACCCATTTTCAGATTATCGTATCCCATGATTTCTCTAAGGGTGACTAATTTATATATTTATATATATATATATATATATATATATATATATATATATATATATATATTGAATGCTGAAACAAACAAATAATTATTTTAAACTGGAGGGAACAAATATATTAATTTTTTGTTCTTGTTTTGACGCTTTTACTAATATTTTATTCTTCCTGTAGTAATTACCTCGTACTGATAATTTGTTCTTGGTTTAACAATACTTAGTCTTGGTGTTGTTGTAGGCCATTAAAGCAAAGTCTGCGGTTGTTCTGGTTTTCCTGTGGCGCCATCAATGGCCAAGAAAACAATACTTAGTAAAAAATATTATTAAGCATCGATGTCGTCTCAGATCATTTGAAATTTTCATCTGCAATTAGAAAAATCTTCTTTGTCAATTTGATACCAACTATTTGGAGGAAGTTATACAACTCTGCTGAGATAGCGTCATACAATAAGTATAAATGATTTTATTTTCAATTTTTCTTTTTAACATATCCTTTTATTAATACCAACATCATTCAACTTTTTTCAACTAACTAAAGTACATTTTTATTATTTTTAAACTAATGAGGGATTGTGCTCCAGGCTTTTTTTTACGCAGTAAATTTTAGATCGTTCCGTGATCTAAGCTCGCTTATACAAAGAAAACTTATCCCGACTTTTAATTTATATTTTCAAAATCCTTTCAGAAATGAAGTCAAAAAATCTGCACAGTAAGTCTAGATTTCTTCTCTTCTTTTTTGCAATTTTGAATTTCCATACATTCCGTCATTCGAAACTCATTTCGAAAAAACCATGTACTGGGTATTCACCGATGGAGAACTGGGGGTTGTGAGTTCGATCCTGGCGACAGATTAAGCTACAAGTTAAAGTTTTCGCTAGTTGTGGCGTGAAAGTTCAGAGAGGTGGATAGTAGCTCAGGTGCTGCCCACGCCGTCTGAGCGAGATCAAAATCACGCCTCTCACAGCTGTTAAAAAATAAGAACCCTGGGGGAAAAAAGGCTACATGTTCGGCTCGGGTTAGGTGATAGGCGCGTACTGGGTACCAAGCGTTTTTTACCTTAAAAACAAAAACTTAATTTAAATTTTTTAAATCTTTGTCAATTGAGAAATATAAAAAAAATTATGCATATTAGGAGTGTCTCAATTTGATGTTAAAGGAATAAAAAAATTTTATCGCAATCTTTCGGATTACTTATTGACGAAAAGGGTATTATAAATATCAAAACCAGTTCGTTTGCCTGGATAAATGTTAAAGCGTTTCCATGAGGAACCTTTTCCATTCTCCCAGTTCCCTCTCGAAATTGAAAAATTTTTAGTCATTTTTAATTTCACCTTCATTCATGTTTTACTTAAATTTTTTTCTCGTTTAACTGCAAAATAGCAATCTTCGGATCATTAATTTCTTTTACTTTAATCCTTACAAGAATCATAATTTATCATAATTTACAAGAATCAATTCTTTTACAAGAATCATAAATTTATATACTTAGAGCAATGGTTTCAGAACTCCCTGTTTAATGACGTTCAGATACTATAATTTTTTATTGCTGGAATAAAAATGATCTAAAAATAAAATTTCGTATGAAACACCTTACATCTTAAGGATAAGTTGGAAGTGTGAAATGTTAATTCCTGCTAAATTAAAAGTCCCCATAAATTTTATAATTGAGAATTTCTGTTGTAAATCCTACAAAATAAAAAACAAATGTCTCCTAAGGGACACAGTGAAAAAAAGTCTCTGTACCGACGAGTTTTAATTTTTTTGGTTCATCACATAAATAACCACAATTCTCAATATTTACAAGTGTGTATTATTATCTAAGTTTTTTACTTCCCCTTTTAGTTACACACTCATTTAATATTCAACTAATTTTTGCATAAAAATAACTTACTTCAACTTGTAATCTTAAAATACAAACATTGCTGAAGAAATATTTTGTTAAAAATTTAATTTTAATAATAAAAATTATTATTTAACGTTTAAAAATAAATAAAGAATGAAGTAGATATTTAACTTTCCTTTTTATTTTGAACAACTTTTTTGATTAAAAATATTCACATCTATAGTAGACTGGACTGAGACTTTTAACAAGAAGCAAGGGAAAAAATGAGCCTTTGTTGTCATCAATAACACTGAATGGTGATTTCATAAGTAAGCTGCCAAGTAAGGAAATGAAGGGACATAGTAGATATGTGGTCAACAAAAGCTCTTTCGTTTGAAGTATGTCGCAAGACTCTTAAATATAGAATTTTTCTTTTGTAAGGAGAAAGAGAACTTTATATACATAAAGAGTTAAACCTTTGATGCAGATGGGACACCGATGTTTTGTTTTCTTTTTTTTGATGCTCTAATTACAAGTAAAAAAATATATATTTTTGCATTTTTCATCATAAAAGACAGCTTAATAATTAACTGAAAAAGATCTGTTAGACTATCGGAATTATATTTGTACTAAAACATAAAAAATAAAGTAGCTTGAAATAGTTTCTTTTTAATCATATTCAAAAATTTATTAATAATTGGTTTTGTAAAATAAAGAAATTTCAATGATATATAACTAATTCTCTTAGACTTAAAATAACTGCAAATAATGGCAAATTTGAAACAATATTTGTAAGATTTTGCAATTGATGACTGAAATGAATAAAAATACCTTTCACTTTGCCTTAACATTGCTCACTTAAAAAAAAAAAAATACTTTACAAAACAGGAGGCAAATTTTCAGCTCGTTATAAACATACAAAATCTGTTAGTATTACTGTTATTATAATTATTTTAATTACTGTTATTATAATTATTGTAATATTTTGAGGATGACTTGGGAGCTTATTGTAATAGCGGAATTCTCGAAATATGTGTATTTGTTACATCTAACTTTTTCTGTTAACACAATAAAATGAAAACAGGCGAAAAAAAGGCAAGAAGTAACAAAATCAAATATTTATTTTCACATATCTTCAGTGAAAAAGCACATTCACTCTCTATATTCAATGTCACATAATTTTTTTTTTTTTTTTTTTTTTTGTCCTCAACAAGGCAAGTGATGACACAACACCTGAATGAAAAAACATGACTAAAAATTAAAGTAATTCAATCAAAGTGCGTGTAACGTGTTATTGCCTGAATATATATAACATATACACATGCAAACATATATAGATATTTATACTCAATTATAGAAAACTCTTTATTCCTTTATTATGGAATGACTTATAAATATATATATATTATTTAAATATCTTATTCTACATGACTGAAAAACACATTACAAATTATGTCAATGTATTGTGGATAACATGTTAAACAAACACTAGGGTGAGACTTATTAAGTTAAATAACATTTTTTAATGGTAAAACAACTCTAAATTAAAAACATAGTAAATACAGCCTTGAATATCACTTTACATGTTTCTCTCAATGATATGGAAGCATTTTTGGAATACTGTCACAAGATTGCCAGAAGATAGAAAAAATAATGTTTACCTGGCTAATAACAAACACAAACATTTAAAAACTAAAACATATTTTTTAAATAAAATATTGAATGAAATTTAAATTGTAAGAATAATTTATTGCCATACTATTGTAAAAGTAAAACTAATATAGAAAATATACAGCAATATGAAATAATTAGGCCAACTTACTGAAATTTTGGTAACTACTAAAATAAAAACAATTTTACAGATATTTCAGTTAATATATAAATACAATTTAAACACATGTCAATCTTGTATAAGTTTTTTTTATTTTCAACAAAGTTGCATGTTATGGTATTTTATCACACATTGCTTTGAAAGAACAGAATCGCTGTATATGTAATTTTGAAATATTAAATTACGAAAGGACTTCACTATTGAAAGAGAATCATGAAAAAATTAAATAATCATGAAAATTTTGCAAGCAAAGTAAGTAATAAACTTCTCTGCCTAAAATTTTAGTATTAAACTGATTTGAAAACTATTTCGAAATTTTTATTCACTATTTCCAAACAAAACTTTTGACATTTTAAACTGGAAGACAGACCTAAGATTTTAAAACTGATTTTTCTAAGTTTAACATGAAATAATTGAATTCCATTAGAAATAACAAACAAATTAACAACAAACAATTAGGTTGGGATAAAAAAAAAATTTAAAAATTAATATATGATGAAAAGAAATATGATTTTGATAAAATACACGTATAAAAGAATAATTTGTCACTGGTTTTTTAAACTCCTCACCCTTTTTTTGATTAAATGTAAACGTACTTTTCAGCAAGAAACATGCAAAATGTAGAATAAATTGTAACTGAATATTCTATAATTTCAAAGATAAATGCGATTCTTAGGGTTTTTAAATATTTAATTATACAAGCAATACAAATTTGTATTGCTTATTTAATTATTCCTCGATTATTTAATTTAAGCAAAATTTGTGATTAAAATTTTTGTTTTATCAAGAGTTTAATTTTACACTGTAATGAAAATATGCACTTTTGAAAATAAATCTAAAGAAAATGAGCATTTGAACACTCGGCTGTCAAGGATTTAATGTTGATAAAGTTTCTTATGCTCTTTTTTAAATTAAAATACAAAAATATTCAAATAAATTTATAACCCTTGCACAATTATTAAGCATTTAAAGCAACTAAAATGTTTAATGACTAATATAATTTGAAGCAATTTAACATGATTTATTAATCGTGTAGATATAGATAGCATGCAAATAAAAAATTATAATTACAACTATTGGAAAATAACTTATTAGCATTTTCTTTCTCTAACAGAACAATTATAAGTTAAATCTCAATCTAATATACTAATTGCTGAATTGTTAAATATTTAACAATTTTTATATCCAATCAGAAGAATCTGATAGATCAGGATTTCATTAGATCAAAATTTAACAAATAATTGTTAAAACTAACTAGAATTTAGTGTGTTCATTTCCTAGAAAGACAGTTCTAATTACTAGGTCTTATTTTTAAAAAATATTCTCGGTTTTGAAAAATACTTTCTCGAAATCTAAAATATTATATATATTATTTCATACATATATTATTTTCAATATATCAATTCTGAAAGAAATACAGAGGCACCAAATTTATTCTAATTATAAGGCATTTATCTTTATTTGGACTTTAAAGGATATGTTTTCATTAAAACTATTTTATCATATTATATTCCCCAATTATATTTGGCTTGAAAATCTTCAAGTTGTTTCTACACATATAAGAATGTTAACTAAACATAACTGAGATTCTTTTGTTTGATGCTCTACTGTCCAAAACAACAATTGTAATTGGAAGCTAATTTTATAAAGCTGGAAAAAAAGAATTTTAAAGCAAAAAAGAATGTTCTAAAAGAACTTCTTGAAAAAAATTTTGTACATCAATTTAATATTAATTAAAGATTAATTTTTATTTAAAATTCATTTTCTTAAAAGCAACTACTAAACAAAGGTATTCAAATTTTTTTATCAAAATTTTTTCCAATTTAGGTAAGTAATCACTTTACATTTGAATATGTGGCATTACACTAGTTGCACAAAGAATGTTGCATTGGATTTCATATTTTAACAGGCTCAATTCCATATTTGAGTAGTTCAAATTAATAGATTTTATTTTGTAATCAATATTAACAATCACTGACGGAATTTAAGCAGTTCAAGGAATATAACACAAGTTTGATAAAATGGGCAATAAATAATATCACAATTGATATAAGCAAAAAGAACTTTTAAAATATTCTATTTGGGATGTACAGGATATATCTTTCACATTCATAGCTTAGACCCTTTTAACAAAGCTTGATATCAGGTACTTAGTAATCCTGCTTACGCATGAAAATTAATTACCTTATACATTTTACCTAAACCAATAAATATCTCAACACTGAAATAAGAATCTGTGACTAGCCAGCGAGAAATTTCTTCCATTTAATTAGATGCAAAATACAAAAGCGATTGTTGCACAGTGCTTTATCACAGTGACATTGATTTACGGAACTTTCACTATGCTTTAAATATGTTCTTTCATTATGACTCTTACTCTATGGGATTCACAGTTCACTACAGAAACTGCTTTAAATCCAGTATTAAAATATAAAATTCATGTTGGAAATAATGCTATTAAGTACTTATAATTTTATAATTTCCTACTTGTCTTTTGTAACAGCAATATTATGCTTGTAAATGTATGCTAAGACACTAATTCTAAAATTTTTAGTGATCCTTTAAAAATTCAATTAAGGAAACATCAGATTGACTTCAAACACCATAAATCCCATAGAGATATTAAATTAAGCATAGCAGATTTTGATAATTTATACATTGCATTTTTAAATCAATGCATACTGAATCAATATTAAATCATTCTAAACAGATTAGATACCTTATGTGTTTTCATTAAATTATGAGTATTTAATAAGCATAATAAACATACTTTAAAGACTAGCTAATGAGCTTATAAATTCCATATAATTACATGCATTTTAACACAGCTTACACAAAGCTTACATACACTTAAAAAAATATTAAGTTATAAGCCTCGATCTATGCTGGAAAACATTACAAGAAACAAAGCAACTAATAATTGAAGGCTTTTTATGTTTGTTTATAAAGCAATAAGTTCACAATCTAAATTTTAACACCCGATTCAATTGTATATTCGCAATCTTAATTATTTTAATACCTAATTCAAATCACGTTTTTTCACGAAACGCATAACAAACTAAGCATTTACCTTAGCTTCAAGGCACATTCTTTAGAACACAATTACTTTCTATTGCTTTCACAAAAGAAACTTTCTATCACAGCCGTCTTTTTCAATAAATTATCAAATATAATTTAAATCAAACTATTTACATACAAGAAATTTGTCAAAAAGCTTGACAAGTTTCAGGAAAGTGCCTTAAATTGAATATACTTACTCATTGAATTATAATTTTGAATTATCAAAATAGCAATTTCCTTAAATGTTTTGTTGAACATTATATAAATTTCAGTAATTTTTAATACTTCTCTCATTAATAGCAGTAAAAACAAACTTTATTTTTAGCCTATATAATGTTGAACATTAATATGTTTATGAACTTATTCATAACATATTAAAATAACTTTATACATTATGCATAAATAATGCATTCTGTAGAATTGATTTAGATAGATTAATGCATTAACAAAGTATTCACCATAGGAAAAACAACTATTTTCCAAGCTCAATCTCATCTTATCACTACACAATGCAAAGTTAACTGGAGGCACTTCAATGGAGGAAAGAGTATTTAATAAATAGTTTATATATTATATAGTTAAATGTAATTTAGCATTTTTTTGAAAGACTTCATGCTTTACATAACCAAATCTGAACAGTCTAACTGGCCCCTATTGCAGCATATTTACATTCTCTTTTTTATAAAAATCCACTTGCAAAACGTTTTACACAATATACTTCATCTCTGTTAACTTTTATTTACAAAAATCTACATATCCCTATGATTTAAGGCAAGCATAAGTCTGCTTCAATTTGTAAAATTTACAAAAGGGTTTTTAAAAATGTTTAGGAGAAAAAGAAAAAAAATGCCGGATTCAATTCATTGGCTTCATATAAGAAAATAGTAATAAATTAATGAAATGTGAAATTCAATCCGAGAGACCACAGAAGATATAAAAAAAAGCTCTCAATTACAGATGAAGTATGATAAAGGCATGCTGAAATTTATAGATACAAATTAGTTACTGTCAGCAGACAGGAGCCACTTTAGACTTTTTAGGTTTTTTAGTGTGCCTAGTAGCTGGTATTTCGGCAACAACAATACAGTCATCTTCTTCATCCTCAACAGGTAAAACTGTAGGAGGACTCGCATCAAGCTTGCGCTTGGTAGATCTAGTGGTAGGTCTGCAAACATCTATATGATGTTCAGGGGCTTTTCTAGCGGACCATGTAACGGTGCCTCGGAGTGGTTCCGTCTTAGCCAGATCTGGAAGGGTGGATAAATAATCATGAATTCTTTCCTTGGAATAATCAAATACGGAATGTTCAGAGTCAACAGCTTTTCGTGAGAATTCCTTCTCACCAGAAGAGTAACAAGAGTTGGAAGTCCTGCTGGATGAAATGTCACTACTTAGAGACGAAGTACTTCCAACGTCGGTGGAACTTTTCTTCTGCTTACGACGCTGAGCCAGTGGTGCGGCAGAGACATCCTGCAAGCAAAAACCTCGTTCAGTTGCTTTGTGAAAGACATTCATTTGAAAGTTGAGAGCATTTTCAGCTGCCCTTGGAGAGGTTGAGCTGAGGACATTTGGGGTCCAAAGGCAATTATTTGAGTAGAGATCTCGGTTGCTAACCCAAGGATGGGCTCTGAGTTGGTGCATAGTTAAGCGCTGTTGAGGATCAACCGTCAACAAGCCTCTGATGACTTCTTTAGCTTCTTTGGAAACAACGTCCCACTGTGGACCAGAAAAAGAGAACTCCCCTTCCTGAATTCGTTGCATAATAGCAGAAGCACTCACTTCTCTGCTGTATGTTTGGAAAGGAGTTTTTCCAGAAAGCATAGCAAACTAAAAGAGAAATATTTATACATTTAATTTAAAAATAGCAGATATATAAATATCACAATCAAATCACAGAATAAATTTCTAATTATTTTAAGATATAAATGATAAAGAAATTTCAGATTCAGTATCTAAGTGATCTTAAGCAAATAGATTTAAAAATCAACTAAAACTTAATTAGACAATTAAAGAAAGCAAATTTGAAAAATATAAATGTAATAATTCTAGAATATTGAGGAGTAATATATGTTCCAAAAGAGTTATGTTCCAAACTATATTATGATACTATAGACATAATAATATAGACATAATAATATACAAAATATAGACATAATAATTTTTTTAAAAATACTTATATATTGAACCTGTGACTACATATAAGAATTTAAACTATTGAACAGCAAAAACAGCTTGAACTTAAAACATAATGGTAATTGTGGATAGTAGTAGAAATTCCAGAAATTTACATTGCATTTTAAAAATGGAAGATAACTTATTAAAATTACATTTGACTTGATAATATCACATAATTTATTATATTTCAATACTTAAAATCTTTATTAAATTTAAATTTTTTTTTTCATGTTTAAAAAACATAGACATATAGAGTACAATGGAAAAAAATCATAAAAAATACAATTTCAAATGTTTTTGAAAAATTACTAAAATTGGTAGGATGCCGGAAACAGCGAAAAATATCTTGATGGAAGATTAAGACATTCAAGACATCTTTTAGCACTTTTAATACTAACAGAAATAAAAAATACCAAGTATCTCAAATTTGAATTAATAACATTTATATATATACTATTTTGCTTTAAAAAAATTAACTGTTCTTAAAAACAGACACACCATACGCATAACATACATTTTAGCCAGCAGTCTAAAAAATTATCATTTCAAAAAATTGCTTATTTCAGAAGAACATTTCATCTAGTTGTTATTATTTTTTTCCCCCAATGGCTGGCCAATTTAAAAGAACAAAAAGGATAAAATAACAAGAAAAACAAGGCAAAAAGAGATAAATGGAATAGAATGGATAGTGAGCCTATACGAGCCCTAGCCTCCCAGTAGCGTCCACACACAGTAGTGGAGATGAGCGCAGGACAGACGGAAATATGGGGCAGGTCCCTGTCCTCCCCATGGCAACAGAGCTTGCATTTAGGACAGTCAAAAATGTTTATACCAAAAAGATGTTTAGCCAGACAGTCATGGCCCGTTACAAGTCTAAAGAGAGCAGCAGCCTTAAACCTAGGCTGATTTGGGATAGCTAAGATATGGTTGAACCAGGTTTTGTGTATATTGCTTTTACAGAAATTCTCTGAGAGTATGTTCCGGAATTGGTTTCGGACCAGCAATATAAATGAGTGCAGAGATGGAGAAACGAGATGCGTGGGCAATAGTTGTTCCTTTCTTGGCCAAGAAATCAGTTTTTTCATTACCCCAAATCCCACAGGGTCCTGGGATCCATTGGAGGACGATTTGCTTGCCTTCTAGTGTCAGGTCTTTCAGACAATCAATGCATTTCTGAATGGAGATGGATTGGGAATCAGTTGAGAGTTAATATCAAGAAATGCTGCTTTGGAGTCAGATAAAATGACGGCGCTAGAAAATTGGTCAGTACGACACTGGAATTGTAATTATGGATTTGCCTATTTTACAAGTATTATTTAGATAGATGCATATGTAAATCATTTTTTTATGAACGCATACAATGAACTTTAGTTTTTATAATATTAAATTTGAACATTTCATTTAAAATTTAAAAATCAAATTAGAAGGGTAGCTGACAAGAAATGAACAAATTCTATCAGTAATTAAAAACTGCTACCAACTCAAAGATATGAATATACCATGTTATTCACAAAGGGGCAAAAACTCATTAAGTTCATAATACAAAGTCTTCAAAAAACAGTCATAAAAATTATAGTACAATTCAGTCGCTCAATATTTTATCTCCTACTTCAGCAAAGCAGTAGAATTCAAATATTTCAAGATTTAAAATAGTCAAAAATCAAGACAATATGCAAATATAATAATCATATATTGCTCAAATAAAATAGATTAAAATTTTTGTCTCTAACTTCCAATTCAAATTTAAAATCTGTTTGGATAAAAATAAACAATTTCATTAACATATCTGGTATTGCTAGAATCATTATTCAGCAAATTACATAAAATAAAAGCATAAGTAGGTAATAACTTTTAGATAGAAGAATTTTTTTAAACTTACCAATATAACACCCAAGCTCCACAAATCACATGCTTCGTTGTACCCGACACTACGACCGAACATTCGAAGATTTGATGTAACAGGAAGAGCAACATCTAACACTTCGGGGGCCGCATATTGCATGGTGAAACAAGGAGAAACCATTAGTTCATTGTTAGCAAGCTTCTGGCGAGAAAACCCAAAATCTACGATTTTGATGACGGCATTATCAGATGAATCAACAAAAATAAGATTCTAAAGGAGGAGAAAAAAGTGCATCAATAATATAAACAATAATAAGAGCATATAAAAAGATATATGTTTCAATTTATTAAAAAAAAAGAAAAGAATATTTTATGATAATGCTAATTTTAAAAATAGAAGTTAATCATTATAAATTTTCTTTTAGTAGTTTTTTTAATAGATAATGAAAATTGCTGATTAAGATTTTGTCTACTGAGCACTGAATATGAGATAAAACTTCAAAATTGTAATACAATATCATTGAAGAGTAGAATTAAATATATTAAGACTATGAAACATGAAAATTAAACAAAAGAACAAAAATGATTACACACAATACTAATTCAGTATTTGTGACATTTAATCTAATATATATGTAGGCTAATTCAAAAAGCCAGCACTTTGCAAACAAATGTCATCTTTTGTTAGGCTTATTTGCAGTGAGCCTTGTAGTCACAAAGTGATCTCAACAGTTTGAAATTAACCTAGGATATATATATATATATATATATATATATATATATATATATATATATATATATATATATATATATATATATATATATATAGAGTCAAAAGTGAACAAAAATAATTTTTTATTATAAATGAACAGCCAATAAATATATAGCAAAGAAACCTATTAAGTGAAGTTTTTGATAATTTGACAACAATAACAAATTTATTGAAATATTCATAATGTCAAAAATCATATTCTAGAACAAAAACAAATATTCATATTGCATCATACATAATAACACATTAAAGAGATTAAAATTGCTTCTAAAAAGCAAAAGCTGGACCAGCTAATATCTTACATTAAATGACTGTTACACTTGCTAATGTTAATATTTTTATTGACATGCTATTGAAAAAACAGTGATTTTATTTCGAAAATATTTTATCAGTATCAAAGCTGTTTACTTTCAACAATAATATATAACCAATATAACATAAATATGCTGATATTCATGTTATATTGATTATTGCATTTGCATTACACATTATATGCATATTGATGTTATAACATCAATATGCTTTATAATAAATATAACATGTATAAAGATAACTAATGCTTTGCAGAACTCAAGTAAATAATAAAGTAAATAAGATTTAATCAAGTAAATAAGATTTAATCAAGTAAATAATTTTTATTTTATTTTCTGTTCAGTATAAAATGAAATTAATTATACAAAACTTCCTTCTTTCTATTCTTATTTCACTCTGAGCAGCTTCATACTACTTCTCAATAATCTATTTCTCAAATTAAATATCCTATTAATGAGAGGCATGAATGAACAATTGCCAGTAACAGTAAACAGTTACTGAGAGTAAATAATTCTATGGCTGGTTATTTTCCATGTATGATGTAGGAATTTTCTACATTCTAATTAAAAAAAAATTCTACTTTCCTTGACTACTCCCTGTTTTTTAGTCAAAATAAAATTCTTGGAACAATCCTGGAAAATGAACTTCATGGACTTTACAAAAAACCTATGGGGTACCGAGAGAGCAATTTTTAGACATTTGTCGTGTTCTCTCGATAGAAAACCGGGTTGGCTTTTGCCGGCAGAAACTGGTTATAACTGGTAAGAGCCGGCAGAAACTATAAAAACTTATATATTAGTTCTAGTAATTGCTTAATGACATTTTGTTTAAATAAACTTAAATATGTAACTCCATGTAACTGTAACAACCTTTTTAATTTATTGTTTGTAAATATATATTATTTTGTTTATATTAAATATAACAAGTGCAGTATATCAGATATTTATATAAAATAAAGAATAAAGTAATGTAATAATAAATATAAATACTAGATTTTAGTTTATAATATTAAACTCTAAAATTCAGTTATTATTATCATTTAACTCTTAACATAACTGAATAGAGCTATTTTCAAATAGTTTTTTTCTTTTCAAGACATAATTTGCATGGCAACAATCCAATTATTATAACAGTAACATTCCAATTATTATAACAGTAAAAAATTTCTCGTTCGTGCAGAGCAAATTGAGAAAGCAAATTGAGGTTTAGAAACTGCATCAAAACTTGTCTTTTGTTATAGATTACTGCATAGTGCAAACAATGTAATATTTGATTTTGAATTACGGTAATTATGTAAATAAATTGTACTTTGTTTAACATTTAATTGTTTTTTCTACAATTATCCAATGTCAATCTCAGTACTTACTTTTATGTCATTTTCTGAATGTTTGCCATGCAAGTTTTAACTGGTTTCTACCAGTGGTTTTAACCACCTCGGCAGAAACTTGCCAACCTTGATAGTAAGGGTTTTGTGTTTTATGACTTTCAGAGCTGGTACCCCCTGACTATGTCAGCTTTGGTTGTCATTTTTATATTCTTCATTATTTTCTATTGGTTTCAATTTTCTTATGGACTTTTTGCTACATTGTGCAGCTTTCCTTTGGAGTTGTAGTATTTAACTGCTTTATACATGATTTTTTATTTCTCTTTTTAAACTGCTTTTTAGTTAAAATAAAATTCCCTGATTACTCCTATTTTTTTTTTGTTCTTCCTGACCCACGAGAGCCCTGGTAAATGTTTAATTTTATTTAAATGGTTCAGAAGGTCCACACATTCTGACTTATAATTAATGTTGAAATGTTAACTTTCTTAAATATCTGAAGGAAAATATTTAAGTAATACCGATCCATTTTATTTCCTCTATAAAAAAGAAAGAGCACAGTCATACAAATGGCGCCTTAAATAAATTGTTAGAAAATGCTTAAGAATGTTGGGAAATATTAAAAAATTCTTACCTCTGGTTTCAGATCACGATGAACGACTTTACTTTTGTGCATAAAATTCACAGCAGAAACAAGATGACGGAATATTCTACTAGCTTCTTTCTCAGTAAATCTAGTTTTCTTTCGTATCCTTTCCAATAGTTCTCCACCTTTAAGCAACTCCAAAACAATGTAAGTGTAATGCTAAAATGAAAACGGAATCAAAAATAAATATGTGCACAATAGTGATTTTACAATATAAAAGATTAATTTGTGATACAAAATTCAGCAGTAAAATAAATCGAAAAAATAAAACGTTTCATTATTCTGCAATAATGACTCTTAAAAATATCATCATTTAAATATTTTAATGAAAAAGAAGAGAAATTCAATTGAATAAAGCAACACTTAGCACAAAAGTAAAAAATAAAAAAGACAATAACTCAATTATTAAAAAAAATTAAACAATGCAATTTTGTTAGAAATGAAACAAAATAGTCGATGCTTTCCTAAAATAAACTGTGTGAAGGGAAACATATATTATGAGCTTAAATTCCTACCACTTATATGTCTTAATATTAAGACAATTAAGTGATAAATAATGTTCATTAATTATCGGTAAATCACCTACACTGAGGTTGATTACAGGCATTTTTTAATCTTAATTTAAAGGAGTCAAAAGCTTTGAAACATCCAAACTTACACTATAATTGGCATTTAAGAAACTTCAATAATTGGTGAAAATGCATTATCCAATCACTTTTAGAAAGCCTACTATACATAAATTTAGAATCATTTTGAAGGTATTAAGCTCATCAAATCTTAAAGTTATCAGCACAAGTCACTAAACAAAATGCAAGAAAACGATGTACAAACATGTGAATTTTTAGTAATTAATTTTAAGTAATTAATAGTAGGAAGGTAAAGAATAGTCGACAAAGTATTATTTTAAAAAGTATTATTTTGACAAAGTATTATTTTTCCTGGGAGGAATTTAAATAGATTTAATAAAAAATAATGTAAAATTGTAATTTTTACTATACATTATAAGAATTAGTTTTTACGCATATTAAGATCTAAAACACATAACAGGTAACCTAGCAAAGTGGGATTCTCAAAGTTGAAGTTACATTTCAGAGCCAAGAATAATTTTTTTACAGATTCTCTTTTGCATTTTTTTTAACTTTTCTTTTTATCAGTGTTTTTATTATTTTTAATGAATCATTTTAATTGAATAATAATGAATATATTGTATTATTTCTAATGGTCACTTTTTTCTAAAGGTACAGTAATGTGATAAAAAGTTTAATTGATATTTTTAAAGTTTAAATTTTTTGTTTAAAAATTAATAAAACAAATTTTGCTTTGTACTGACATTAATTATAAAATATTAGCGTTTATTCTAATAGATAGTCTTTAAAAAATACTGATAATTTTTATATGAAAAAAAAAAATACTAATTATATGAAATTGAAACAAAAGTATAATATTTCTTTAAAAATATTAAAAATATGAAAGATTTTGCAACTATCTTGTATCATGAAGAAAAACTTTTTTCTTCATTTCAAAACATGATATAATTAACTGTGTTATAAAAATATTTTTAAAAATCAGGTAATATAAACCAATAATAACAGTTAAAATAAACTATAATCAATAAATACTAAGTAATAATCTAAATACTAAGTATGAAAGTTCTACTAGGTGGTCAAAAAATACACTACCTCATCACAAAGGACTTCATGAAATTTCACAATATTAGGATGGCCTTGACATGTTTGCAGATTAAGTATTTCTCTCGAACAATCAATGCTCGAATGGATTATTTTCACAGCATATTCAATCTTAGATTTCTTATCAATACACACCCTTCAAGATAAAAAGATTGAAATTTTATAGACAAAATAATACCTTATAAAAAAAGTTTCTTCAAATACATTTTTATACATAAACAAGTATAGTTTAAAAAGTTTTATATCACTGACTGAATCCGAAAAGAAATAAGGTATAAAAATATTGACATATTCTTTAAAATTATATAAATATGTTACACTTAACATAAGAAATACAGAGGAAAATATTACAGAATATAACAAAATCAAACTCTCCAAATATATATTCAGGGAAACATCTTAACAGACCTACAAATATGAATTAATAACAATTTCATTCATATTTTCTATTTATTCAACATTAAAAAAAAACCTTAACTCACTTTCTGAGAAATTAAAAGATCACACATAATAAATTTAAGAAGTCTGGATGCATACAATTAAAAATTTATTTTTCTAGATTTGGTTTTCGATTTTTCTTAATTTTTATTAATATTTCTTTGTTTTACTAATTTGTCCTACTATATGGATCTGAGACATGGCACTGCAATAAAAATAACATATTTATTATTAATTATTTAAGAAAAATATTGCATATTAAGTGGTACCATGAACTTTGTAATGCACGAAATCTTTAGAAAAGCATAACAGAAACAAATTTATCTAGAAATCAAAAAAACTTAAATGGAAATTGATTGGTCCTGTTCTATGCAGACCTGAAAAAGATTTTGATTAGAACCCTCAGGGCAATAGAAAAAGAGGAAGTCCAATCCTCCTTGGAGCAGGAGGATTGAAAACAAATTGAAAATAGGAGAGTGATGGAGAAAGGCTAAATATTCGTTCACAAATAGAGTGAGATGGAAAGCTATGATAGAAGAGCCCTATGCTCCAAATCGGAGTGAAGAGAAATGTGTTTGCATGTAATATTTCTTTTTCTTTCCATAACGATTATTGGTCATTATTGTTTAACTTATTTTATCTGAGTTCTTAGGAAGAAATTCTTTTTATACTTCCCTTGGTTGAAAAGACAAGAGATTAAAGTAAAATAAAATCAAGCAACCTTTACCACATGAATCTGAATCAGTACATAAGGAAAGGATTCTAATAATCATTAGTAAAGGAAGAAAAAAGAATATTCCAGTAACTCTCACAAAATCTTATAATTCCTTTTAAAAAAATGAATATTACAACATATTAAAAAGCTACAATTAATTTTTCATGATTGAATTAATGGATAATTAAATTAATAAATTTGTAAATTAAATGAATAATGAATAGGTAAATTGGTGAAATATAGATTCATGATCTATGAAGTGTTACAATATGGAAGATATGGTTTCAAAAGTTCAATAAGAGAATTTACTGAATTATTTATACTGAAATTTTTTATTTTTGATGTTCTGTTATATCATTGTAGATTCCTCTTGCCGAAGTTTATATTTAACAAAAAGAAATTCTGGCCATATATCACAGCAAAAACAATTTTGTTAGTTTCTTTTGAACATGATTTTACTTCGACATCTTCCAAAATTCAAGACATATTTATAAAGCATTTTGCTGTTAATGTTCTATCCTGAATTAATGGAACAAAATTTGTAAAGTTTCCTGAAAACATGAAAAGAAATTGAAAAGAAATTTGAATTAATACTCCATATTGCAAAAAAGTAAAATTGGGGAATATAAATAAATTTACAATGAATGCAAGATATTCAGCAATTCAAGTGATCACAACAGTTGTAGTCTGAGCGATAATTTGCAACAATAGAGTAATATAATAATATAAAGATTTACATTTTTATCCAGTAACTAATAAAGATTTAAGTAACAAAGAATATGCATCAAATATATCAAAAAAAACTTTAATAACTTTTCACTTATTTAATTTAATATTAAACTAATAATGTAATAGAAACGCTTAGATGAAATAATGACAATTATGTACTAGTAACCAATTTCTTGGAGAAAGACACTTTAGTTTTATTTTGACAAGTTTTTGAATTGCATAGATCTCACGGGAAAAAGGTACTAATAAGTGACATTTTATGTGTGGTTTTGGAGTGGAAGATGGTTCTAATTGAAAAAATATTAAATAGTATACTATTGAAAGATATACTAATATAATAATATACTAATAAATAATATATACTAATAAATCATATACTAATAAATCATATACTAACAAAAATTATACTATTGAAAATTCATAGAATAATTCATTGAAATATTAACATTAGAAAACCTGTTTTTTTGGTTACAAATAAAACTGCCAGAAGTGTAACTGATTTGATGCAAACAGTTTAAATAACTTTAGGGATTAATAAATTTAGCCAATTGATTTGAAGCTAAGAAATAAAGGCAAGTCATGAAGTTTATTTCCTATTTTCATAAATAAATAACTTTAAAGGTTCATATACTCAACTATTTAATTTAAATTAATATTCTCAATTTAACTCATTGTTAGGCAGGCAAAAAAAATAGCAAATATAAACTTTAGGTAAGAAAATTCATAAAAAAACAGCAAACTATTCAAATGATTAAAAAGCAAACATAAATAAAATGCCTTTTTAAGGCAACTATTATAATTAATATTTGTGAATATTTTATATTTGATTAAACTCACCTGCAGACGGAAAAGCTTCCATCTCCGAGCATACTTCTTTCTAGGAGGATTTCGTACTTCTTATGAAAAGGGGAGTTCTATTAAGAAAAAATTAAGAAATCATTTCTACCCTTGATTTCAAATAAAAAAATTAAACAATTTATCAATTGTTTAACTCAAGTACCGGAAATCTTTCAGAAAACCGTCTTGCTGTATCTGGTTCATCAGGTGATCCAACAATATCATCACTAATAGCATTTCTAGTAAAGATGACTGAAGGAGAAACATAGGAATAACCCTAAAATTAAAACAAAAAATACATTTAAAATGTTACAAATGCATATGCATTCTAAAAAAGATTTTGACATGCTTGTCAAAAAATAAGCACTCTTTAAGATTTCTTTAATCAAAAAATATAAATTTATGAAACTGAGTAGCAAACAGAAAATGTTAGAAAATTGCTGATTTTAAAATATAAACTAATTCCAATATTAAAAATAAATTACATAAAAGCACAAAACTTTAACAGATAGATAATACCTCAAAAAACTAACTTTGATAATTAAAATATTTAATTTGTAAAAAAAAACTACACAACATTTCATTCTTTAAAAAAAATAGAAAAATAAACTGAAAACAAAAATTTTTTTCTAACACAATAAAACCACTTTTTTCATTTTAAATAATTTATTTGACTGCTTATGAAACATAGATTTCTTCTAATTTCATAAACAATTTGCGCACAAAAAGCTGAAAGTTAAAATTGTTCAAAAATATGACTATAAGAAAAATAATTAATCAATATTTTTAAGAAAACAAATAACTAGTTCGATATTATTTAGAGTAATTACTAGAAATTGCAACATCGATCGCAAAATCAAACTTTTTTAAATTAGAATCCAATCATGAAAAATTTTTAGCAAGAGAATTGTAAGATGATTAATCCATTATGTGGCAATATAATTTACCTTAAATAAAGTGTCGTGATTTGGAGGAGGAACACCACCAGGTGAGTATACAGCATCAACAGAAGTGAACTCCTCAGAGAAATTTCTAGTGTCAAGAGGATTTGAAATTTTAGGAACTATAGGAGCTTTCACTTTTTTCTGAACTAAATCATCCCAATCAAGACACTATTAAGTAAAGAAGATTTGTTAATGACATAAAAAATAACTAAAATAAAAAGCACACAATATAAAATTTATTTTTTAGGGTGACGTTTTGAACAGAGAAAAAGTTTAAACATTTTATTGCTTAAAAGCACAAAAAACATTTCTCAATATTTTAACTTCATAACTAAATTTTACTGTTCAGTTTATCTATTTAAAAAAGTATAATTTTAATGGTATAGAAAAAAAAATTTATGCCTATGAAAGAGATGTGTAATAACAGTTAATAAAGACAAATTGTATTTAAAAACATAAAATAAGATTTTTATTTAAATTATTTTGAAGCAAAGAAATTAAGTTAAGAAGTAAAGAAAATATGTTATAAATAAAATAAAAATATTTAAATAAAAATATGTGGTTGTATCACTAATAAAAAGTGTTAATTTTAAATGCATTAAATATTTTTAAATATTTAAAACTTAATGCCCCTTTAAAACTGCACAGCTAAAAATTATTTAAAACAATAAGTATACAACAGAAACACAAGTAACATATTCAAAATAATACAGAAGGTAGCAGAAACCATCCAGCATAGCAGTTGGTGATGCAGATTATTGCAGCATCTACATGGTATTTTTCATTTGAATTTTCCTTTTATTTTTATAAAAAAACAAACAAATGAGGGGAAATTAGCGAAACTTTGTTTAAAACATCTCTAAAATTGTTAAATAAAAATTAAAAACCTGAATTGATAAAACACCATAAAGAATAAAAAATACAGGTTTTTTCTTCAGCTATATGATTAAAGGCTTAACTATATAGAGATTTATTACACTTTTTTCACATCATTAAATGAATTCAACTTAGATTGAATGAATTCAACTTATTATAAATTCACCTTATACTTGAATTAAAAGCGTAATAATAGCAATACAAGAAAATTACTTTCAATTAGTGATACAAAAATATATATAGAAAAGAAATACCTTTAGGACTTCTATTAATTTTATGTTGATGACAACCAAAATAATATGGTATGAATGAGGAAAAACCGGTTCCTACCACGAGATTTCCCGCCTAATAAAAATGCATGAACAACAATGGAAAACTTCGGCACCATCATTGGATTTTTATATATTGTAAGATATTTGCAAACTTTGCTACATGAATGTTAGATTAAATTGAATTTTTACAATAATAATCTTAGTCTGACGGCATTATAATTACAGACATTTATAAAGATAGTGCTGGAATTTATTCCATAAATTTTGCTACCAAAACAATGCATACACAATGTTAAAATGTACACAGCTACAAAACAAATCAAACTTTTATAATTAATGTAATTTCAGAATATTAAAGAAAAAACATTTTTAAAATATTTTTTACACAGTTTATAAAAACAATCACTGAAAAATCTACACCAAAAAATTTACAAATAATAAAAAAATTATTACAAAAATACAATTGCGTTTTCTACTCAGGTGGAATGTTGTTTAAATCAAAACATTTACATTAGGCCTTAAGAAATAAAAAGGCATGTTTATCCACATATAACAAAAGAATAAGTGAAGGCGAAATGTTTTGAGACGTTTACTTACCAGAAAAAGCAACACTTTAATAAATTTAAATTATATAACTGAAATTAAATTTTATAATATCTTATTTTATTTTTACCTGACTGAGAGAATTTTAGAGCTTTATAATTTTAACACACAACAGCACCCAATAGAAAGAATTTTAATACACAGCAAGACCTAATACTTAAAAAATTAAATTGTATTAATTTAAATAAAAGGGACTATTTTATTTACATTAACATTCAAACAATGGTTTAGTCATTACTTCAAGAATGGGTGTAAAATCAAAATAAATATTTAAATACATTTAATCAATTAATAAATATATATATTTTTTTTTTTTACTTTAAAATAGATTGCTCGAAACAATTTACCAATAAAAAGTGGCAAAAAAATTTTTACTGTTTCAATAAACATTTTATAAATTACGGAAAATAAGGTTTAGATTTAAGTTCAAATGTAATTTTTAAAAGAAATTTCAATGTTTATTTACCTTAATTTGTTTTATTGTATTTCGACAAACCAACATCTCTACCACCTTAATAGATAACTCAACTGATTGTGGAAAAATGATATATGGTTGTCATGAAATACACAGGGATTACAAAATGATATATACTTTAAAAAACCTATGCTGTTTGAGTTCATCCACCCCTTGTGGACCACCACCGAGTCGTTTCTTAGGATCCTTCACAAGAACCCGCCTTAAGAAGTCTTTAGCTTCAGCTGTAAGCTTGTCTGGAATAGGAGGACCACCCCTCAATATCCTCCTAAAAAATAAAAATACTTAATACACAAAAAATACTCAATTTTATTCTATAGCATTATTTAAATAAGAAAGGGAAACATAAAACAAAGAGGAACCAAAATCTCCGACCTACAGAACACTAAAGAATTTTTTAGACTTCAATGAAAACTATATACAATATCCTAGAAATCTATCTAAAGTTAAATTTTAATTAAATAAGATTAGAGTACTATATAAAATAAAACTCAAAAAAGTGATAGCAAAACTGCCCATAGAAATATATTTGAAACAATTAGTTAGTGAATCTTCCATTAAAAATATAAAATGCCAGCAATTCAATTCAGTCCATATTGATCTATAGATTTAAGAATTTATTTTATTAGATTTTTTACAATTTGAAAAGTACCTGGCTTAAATGTTTTTCAAAAACGTTTTATTTTCAACATTTTTAGATATAAAATAAAAGAATCAAAATACTCAGAAAGAGTAGAAAAATGATAGGGGGAAAAAAAAGAAAAAGAAAACTGCAATATCTTTCTCAGACTCTCAAGTTAAATTAGCTTAGGAATTCAATTTTCCAATGCTTTACAATAGACTTAAAAGCAAATACTAACATTTAACATTTATAAATTGCTGTTAGTATAACAGATTTTTATTGACTTGTTTCTTTCTAGTTTCAAAAATATTAAATTTAACAGAGCTGGAAAATCATAGTATGTTAAATAAATTGGAGAGTTCAGTTACTTTTTTACTCATGCTAAAAATATAAGACAGAAACTTTCATATTAATAAACGTATTATCAAAGATTAAATAAATACAAAATTGAATACTTGAAAGTCATTAGGGCTCGGTTGTTAATAATTTACAATTTTCTTGGAAGGCTAAATCTTTAAACATTGTTTGCACTGAGCTTCATATCAATAAACAAGGAAAAACTAAAAAGAGTCTTGATAAATATAGGAAATCTATATAGTCTAAGGTTAGGTAGCAAACTATTTTATGAAAAATACCAAAGAAAGCAAAATCTGTACAACTAAGTATTAAATTCATCATATGACTTTTAGCGTCACGAATTCAACAAATATCTCCCAAATAAAATACAGATTTAATTAGTTTCACATACCGAAATAAAAAATTATACCATAGAAAATTCTTTGGGAAAAAAAGCTTGCATTTTTTTCCCCCTTAATCATTAATGTTTCCAAACTAGATTTTTAATTACACTTATACCTTTTTACTTTTCTTTAATGATTTTTAAACCTTATCTAAACATAGCATCCACACATACAGAGACATGCCAACTTGAGAAAATGAAAAAATAGCAGATTTTTTTGGCGTAAAACATTTAGAAGGGAGAGGTAAATTAAGGAAGTTCCAAGTAATAAATTAAAATAAAGTTAAGAAAATTAGTAAATTACTTTAATTTACAAATATAGAAGTTTTAACATTGGCACGCATAAAAAGTCAAAATTTTTGAATTTCAATGGTATTAGATTATCATTAGAAAATTTTATAGTTTTATCTTTTTAGAAGCCAGAAATTCTTCTGAATATGAATGATTAAAAGAAATTAGGTACTTCTTATAACTCACTTTTCCGCCATATCTAACGACACAAACCATATGCAAAATGCTTGTTTACCTTTTTCAAAAGAACTAATAATAAAATCACTTCATGATGCTCACTATTCACCAATAAATATTCCCTTTTTCAAGAAAAATTTTCACAGCTCAAAACAATTCTTACTACTAAGGTAACGTTATCATTGTATCCACTCATGCGGCTGAAAATTAAATCTTAGATTTAGATGTCGTATCACAGGTTTTTTTAATTTTGGAACTAACATTTATAAGCAGATGATGCAAATGGATAAGAAAACAGCTAAAATTGAGCTTAATGAGCAAATAAATAAAAACCTGAGATTTCAACAAAACCTAAAATATCATTCAAAAGTCCGAAGACTCCAGGTAAAATCCAGAGAGTCAGCACGTCTGCACATACCCCTTCTCAGCAAAAATCCATAAAAGAAACCTTTCTTTAAGCATTTAAGTAGTTTCTGCAATAGCTTACTAAAAATTATTTAACATACTTAGATATCTCAGCCTGCGTGTTCTTTTCACCTTCTACTGTGAAAGGAGAGGCGCCAGTCAACAATTCAAATAACAAAACACCAACACTCCAGAAATCAGCAACCTATAAATTTAAAAACCTATCAAATATATGGGTTTTTTTTTTCAAAAATCACAACAACAAAATATGGATGAAAATTTACTCACATAATCATGACCGGTTGTTCCCCCTTTTATAATTTCAGGAGCCATGTATTCTATCGTTCCACAAAAGGAAAAAGTTCTTTGTTCCTATGAACAAATACAAAACATTAATATTCAAGTTGAAAACTCATATGTATACAAGCCAATATAAAATCAGATATGTATAGAGATATACAGACAGATTTAATTTAGCCTTAAATTTCATTTTTATCTGTAAACTAAATAAATCTTGATCTTTTTTTTCTTTTTGACAAATAAAAGAAACTAAATTTTTAGGGTTAGTCACAGAATGAAAATAAGCCTTCACATTTTTGCTAAATTTTACTAAAATCTTGTGCACCAGATGAGATTTGTTAGGGACTATTGCTACCAACCAACTAAGATTTGTAGACCCCTGTCAAAGGTCATATAAAAACGTTAGCTTACTAATTACTGGTTGTGCTTGGAAAAACCTACATAATATCAGAGGTGCTTCAAAATTACTATTAATAGGACAAGAATATATGTTTTGAATAAATTAAAATATGAATTTTAAGATGTTTATTAGCTTTTAAAGTGAGATAAATACATTTTCATGAAAAGTTAGTTTAAAAGTAATCTACTTTATTCCTAATTAAGTTGTGATGGAAAAAACAATCATCAGGGGTACAATAAAATGAAATTGAAATTCAATCTAAACATTAAATATTATAATTAAAATATGAGTTTAACTACAGTATCAACAATTATGTTATTTCAATACTTGAATTATTTGTTGATTGCATATGAAAAACGTCATAAACATGCAATTTTTTATATGTATATGCAATGTACCTGTATAAATGTTTAAGTAAAAATCAATAGAGATAAAATTCATTCAAGTAAAAATCAATAGAGATTTCATTTTGTGATCCAAAGAAAATCCAACATTACAATGCGAGTTCGTTAGATTAAGAGTCAGCAAAAATACTGCAATAACACATATAACAGAAAATTCTAAATATGTTTGTTAAAAAAAGTTTAGTGTCAAAAGTGCTTAGAGCTAGCAAGTTATAAATAATATCCAAAAGAGAGAAAGACTTGTACTGGCAAAATTATACAATACAAAGTAAGTAATTTATAGTATATTAAGTAGAAAACAATAACCATTTTACAAAAGAAAGGAAAAAAAAACTTGGTGTAAAAAAAAGGCTTAAAGGTAAAGCAAAGAAAAAAAAATTACACAATCCATAAATGTTACAAGAATTAGTTTTTTATTTTTGGACAAAAAGGTAAAATTTCTAGTGTGACAATTCCAAAATGCTCTAAAACAAGATATTTCTTAAGATAAAGTATGCAATTACTTTCATATATTGCTAACACGGAGATTGTGTTTTGCCCCTCAACTTTAAAACCATTTCAAGATGTTTTGTGTCACCAGAGATCATATAGACGTCATATTTTGTCAGCTATTATAGTATATATTTAATTTGCTATAAAATATACTACAACAGTAATAGTAAGATATTTTATAAATATATTATTATATATTATAATAAAAAATATTTTATACATCTGGTGCTGTTAAATTCTCTAGTCAAGTACAAAGTAGAGTGAAAAAAAAATGTCAAATATTTGTCTTAAAAGAATTTTTCTTGTGAATCTGATTGTTCTTAAGACTTGACTGTATATACGAAATTATATATTTGAAATGAGAAATATATGGCATACTGTATAAAACACATACTACTTTGATACTAAAATAGCAGCATAGCAAAAACCTAATTTGAACAATATTTTGGACACAGAATTATAATTGTTTGGTTTTGCTAAAAAATTTACAAAAATTCAAAAATATATTTTTTAAAAAAAGCACTATGAATGAAACATAATTCAAATTGTAATTAAAATTTTTAAATTACTTAAATGAATATAAGAAACAATAAATAAGCATTGCTTGGCAACAACAAACTGCAAACAACATTCTCTCGGTTGGCTATATGATATAAAAATCTAAATATTTAAATTCTCAGCAAAACTTGATGTACCTCTTCGTGAGAGCGGAAATCTTTACTTAAACCGAAGTCAGTAACAACAACATGCCCATCAGAATCCAGAAGAATGTTTTCAAGTTTTATATCCCTATAAATAATGCCAAGCTGTAAACAAAAACAAACAAAAAAACATTAGTAACAAAGAAAAGTCTATAGATGATAAACTCATAATACTATGTAAACAAACTAAAATTTAAAAAAAAAAAAAAATTGGCAGAAATGAACAAGAGAGAAAAACATTCACTATTAAGAAAACAAACTTAAAAATTTTATAATTGAATTGCTTACATTTGCAAATTATTTCAATAAATAAAGCAAAAAATGTTATTTAAATATATATATATTTCTAAACAGCATCTTACAAGATTTCATTAGCAAATCAACTGTTGCTCAGGCATAAATAAACATTGCTATACCAATTTTTCAGCAAATTTCTTAATTTTGCGCAATTCACATAATCAAAATATGGCAACAAAAAAAAAAGGCTTTTTAAATTGAGAATATGAGATAGTAGTAAATTCTTTTTCCATTTACATTAAATCATCATACCATCATTCACTATAGAAAAATATAATTATTAACCTTAAAGAGAAGGAAATTATCTATGGTAAATTGAACCATAAACTAGAGGAAAAAAATATTATTATGAATACAGTGCGTTTCCTAAATTTTATATTTCTTAAACAATGTGTAATTTTGCATTTCGAGAAACTGAAATTATGGAAGAATTAGAATTGACATAAATACAGTAGAACTCAGATTTACTGTAGCCCGTGAATAATGATGTCTTGCTTCTAACGTCTCTTCAGTTTAGTCCCCTTTCATTTCTAAACTCTACAAATCTACAACTTATTTTATTGATGCACTAATTTTACAAATTTAATAAATTTTACAAATAATTTTTACTAATTTAATAAACTACAGAGAATGAATAGTTTTTCAAATAAAAAAAAAGGACAAGGGTAGAGAAAAATGGATGCCTAGGAATATTTGGAAAAATCATTATGCACTTTTAAGATAAAAAAAAAAAGGTAAACAAAAGGTCAGATTTTTTTTTTTTTTTTCTTTTCTACTAAAAAAATTACTGCAGATTGTAAAGTGCCTCCATCTGAAATTACCCTATGCTATTATCCAGGGGTGTTTGGTCACCCCTTTTGAAACTTTAGTAGGCATCTCAGTAACTGGTCTAACACAGGTGCCTAACACTTTTAGTCTGTAAATAGAAATCACAGCTTCTCAAGATTTAAAATTTGGTCTTTAAAAAGATGAAATTTCTTAGCTGGATTTTATAAAGTTGCGATGCAGTATTGGTTATGTGCAAATAAAAGAATTCTTAAAATAAAAAATAATATTTCGTGAAAATATTAAAATAAAGAGAGAAATAAAATTTTAAGAGATAAACTTACCTTATGTAAATGTTCCAAGGCAAGAATCACTTCAGCAACATATATCTTAGCTTGGTCTTCAGTAAATTTTTCACGGTGAAACAAGTGGGTGAACAGCTCCCCTCCACTAACATAATCTAATAAATATAAAAATAACAATGAATAAACAGAAAAAGATTAACAAAATAAAAGGGAAAGTCTTTTAAATGAGAAAAAAAAAGACAAAAAGAAGCATAAAGTTGTTTAACTCTATTTATAATTTCAATAAGTTTCCTATATCGTTGATTTTAATTCATAATTTCTTTTTATTCAATATTGTTACTTGCATGTCCATACATATGTTAAATCAATGTTACCCAAATTTTCATATGAGAGAATTATGTCTAAGTTTCAATATAGAAATTCATCTGACCTCATTTAACATACATTAATACCTAAAAGAATATAATTATTGTTTGTATGTGTTGAAACACATGAAAATTCATTATGGGCAATTTCTACATATACAGCTCTTTTCGAAGGTTTATTTATCTTTTATCTTTTTATTTATCTTTTTTAAACATTGCCTAACAAGTTTTTTTTTTTTCTTCCTCTTACACCACCTTTCAATGATTTTAATTTGTTAGTTTTTTTTTTTTTCTTCTTCTCTTTTTTTCGAAATAAGTGAAAATAGAAAAACAAAAAATAAGGAAGACAGAAAAGAAAAATGCTACAAAAATTAACAGCCTATAGGAAGCTCAAATTAAATTCTCTCTGTATTAAATTCAGAAGTCACTATAGTACAGTAGAAGTTTCGATACTTAAATCAAAAGGTTAAAAAAAAAAAAAATTATGAAAATTAATGTAACAATTAAAAAAGAAAACAATGCAATTAACTTAAATCCAAAGAATTAGCTGCACAAGCTATATTATAAATTGAACTGTACACACAAACATGAAGCACAATATATAGCTCATTTAAATTATAGTAAGTTATAAAAATTTTCGTCAAACTCAGGATTTTAATTGCAAAACTACTTTTTTTTTATATTTCACTTTTATTAATTAAAACTTGTGTGCTTATTTTTCCAACAATTTTTCAAAATTAAGTTTCATGATTTATAATATATAACTTAAATTTGAACTTTTTGAACTTATATAGTCTAAGTCAATACTACTGTCTATAAGTACTCAAGGCTTATATATTTTAAAACTGAGTAATTAATTGAATAAAAGGAAAATGAGACGATATGCACATGATTAAAGGAAATCTTTTTCTTTTAAACCCTATTTTCTTGTAATTTTAAACAGATGAAGTAAAATAGTAAAGTACAAGAAAAAATTAGTCATTATAAAACAAATTTATAATTGAACTTTTTAATAAAGACATTTACAATATTACAAAGAACGATTTGAATAACAGAAGAGCAATAAGGTTTTATTGTCTGCAAATTAGGTTGCCTAGATAGAAAGTAAGTCAAGTGCAGGTAGAAAACGTTTTAATTCTAGGTCAGTACCTAAGGTTGAAAGCAAAATGAGATTCCAAACAGAAGTAGAGCATTTGAGCAAAAATGAGTGATTTGGTGAAAACCAAAACTTAGCAATAATACAATTGATTAAACTGATTTAAGTTTAACCCTACCATATATCCATTACTTTGCCTTTTTTTTTTTTTTCATTGAATCATAAATTTAGCATACAGCTTTTAATTTTTATAATTTGTGCTAAAAAATAAATTGCTTATTAAAGTGTTATCTCTCTTTTGACAATATTCTAAATTTTATAAACATTTATTGCATAAATATACCAACAATAAAAATATAATGATAATTTTTTTTTAACGACCAAAAATTTCTAGTTGTACATTCCATGGTAATATTCAAATATAAAATATAACTTAAATACAGAATAATAAATAAATAATAACAGAAAAATAAATAAAAACATTTTATAAAGATTTTAAAAAAATAATAACAACCTAACAAGTTTTTGAAAATTTCTTGCAATTTTGTAGCCACTTACAAGAAATGAAGAAAGATTTCATAAAAAAAACTGGCATACTGTAACCAAGATGATTGTAACTTGCACAATATACTTCGTATTCTAAATACACCTCTGAGGAAATTTTAATAATAATAATTGCAAAAATAATTAAAATAAAAAAATATTTTTTTTTAAAAAATAAAAGATTTAAAAAATATATTACCCAACACCAAATGTAATTTTGCATCTGTTTGAAAAGCATAATGAAGATTGACTAAAAAAGGTGATTCTCTAATTGCTTCAAGGACTTGACGCTCTGTTTTTGCATGCTCCAAGGTCTTAGGCTTGTGTACTGCATTTATTTTCTTCAATACTTTCATAGCGTACAGCTTACCCGCATCGTGCCCCTTCTTCTTTCGAACCAAAAATACTTTTCCATAGGCTGAAAGAATTTTAGAATAGTTAATTAGAAAGTAAATTTATGCATAAACATGGTATAAAATTACAAGATAAAAATATGAGCTTAGGCAACAATTCTACAAGACAGCTTTTATTAATCTGTAAATAGTTTCGTAAATTATAAAAAAGGAGGATGTTTTTACGCTAAAGTATGGACTACAGAGTTACGATGGTTCAGGGGGAAAATCATTCGAACCCTGCTCTATGCCTGCACCAACCAAAGTGCTGACGTAAAATATATTCAGTGATAGACAGATTATAGGTCAGAATTTCCTTGCTGCGGGACTAACTGGGGGATGTTCTCAAGAGTCTTATGGATTGAGTTCAAAATTACAAGGCTACGGAGTTGAACATTAATACGAGTTGCAAACTCAGAATTGGATCAGCACAGGTTTTGAAGAAAAAAAATATGGGCTACAGAAAATTATTAGAAAAAGCACAATTAAAATGCCTAAAAAATATAGCATTTTATAAAAATAGTTTTTATATTCATTATCATATTTAAGCTCCTCATATCAACTTTTTAGCAGATGTCAAACTTTTATTAGTTTAGAAAGTGAAAAATGTTCAAAATAATGCAACATGTAAAAATCAATACTGAAACAAATAAAAAATTTAAAAATAAAATCTTAAAAAATAAAATCAAAATAAAATCTAATAAATTAGTTATATTTGAGGTGGATAAAAAATATTAATCTTTGTTTTTTTACTTTTAGCATGGATAAATTAAAAGCTTATATACAAAATTTTTAATAAAGACAAGCATTCAATATTTACTTGAACATAACATTGCAAGTATAATTATTTTCAAAAGTTTCATTATCGTGCCTATCAGACCTCTTGATCATGCTACAGCATATCTTAAATACTTATATTAATCAGATATTAAATAAACATTATATAATAAAGCGATGAATAAATATTAAGATAAAAAAAAATAAAAATAACTATTTTATGAGTCCTTACCACCAGTTCCTAACAGCTTTATAAAATCAAAATCTTCAACACCAACTTTTTCCGATCCATTAAGGTTCACTGAAAAAAAAATTAAAAAATATTTAAAAACAGGGTTTTTATCAATCATATAAAGTAAAGGAATAACATAACAAGTGAACAACAAAAAGAAAATTCGAAAAAAATCTAAGCATACAAAAATTAAATAAAGCAATGTATATTAACATTAAGCGATTGAGCTTTTTATAATTTAACTAACAGCTCCAGTCAAATAGAAAATAGAAGCTTTTGTCTTATTAAAAATTTAAAAAATTTATTTAAATAATTATTTAACAAAAATTTATGATTCAATTGTTCTTGTATAGATTTTTGCACAGTTTAAATACCTTAATATAAAATAAATATTTTTTTTTTATTAATTTTCAAAATTCAAGTTTTACTGAAAAATTTATTTATAAAATTTTCTCTAATTTTATTTATATTTCAAAAAAATTGCAAAGCAATTTAATTCTGAATTACATTATTAAAAAAAAAATAAACATTTAATTCAATGGTCACTGAATTTTATTGCTGGAAAATTAGATTGCATTTGTATATTTTTGAAGTAATTAGGTCTCAGAAATAAATAAGGATAACAAAGGCCAATTTTAACGTATCCACAGATATAAAGACATTAAAAAGAGGAGCTATGTGACAACAAAGTTATTTTCTAAGTGATTTACGTCTTAAATATAATGATATTGAAAGCATCAAAATTAATGTCGATAAATTAATAATTGGAAACCACAAATAAACTGAAAGAATATTTCATAGGTTTATATAATTTAAAATTTTAAACGCGTTTCAAGTGTCTAGAATAGGGAACATAAGTTACAGACTACTTTAAGAAGACAAGCATTACTCATTTATAATTTCGTTAACAGCAGAATTATAATAGTTAAAATATCTTTTTATCGTTAACACTTAATTCCAAAATTAATTAAAAAATGCATTGATAATTGTAAACTTATATCGCAGTATTTAGAAATTGATGCAGTAAAAAACATCGTTATCATAATATAAGCTGTAATTATAAAAGTATCGTACTTTCAGCAGCCTGCCCGCAAAAGTAAGAAGTGCCAAATTTCGTGTACAAATCAATTTAATCCTAAATAACAAACACTCGCACACACATAAAAAAAAAAAATCAGATTATGCAGATACATATCAATAAATATGCAAGAAAACAAATATCTCAGAAAATATATACAAATATTGATTAAAGACAATCGAATTTAGCAGCAAGACTCAAAATTTAGTAACATTTAAAGCGATTGGCTGAAAAAATCATGATTGGCCAGCCAACAAGGCAATATCACACACGAAGATTGATTTAAAATCCTTTCGCTCAAAACGTTAATTCTTGCAACTTAGCAAAAAACATACTTTTTCTACCATAAGCCTGGGCAGTATCCGCTAGAAGCTGCAAATTTTGGTTTTCCATGTAGCAAATAAGATGAGTACACAACTGATTATCAGTAACTACAAGGACTTAACTACGATAATGTACACCACCTGAAAATATTTAGATAAGATGCTACTTCAAGCAAGAACCATTCAAAGATAGTTTACTTCTTTGACCAATCAGAGAATTGACCAGTTTTCTCCCACTTTAAAATGTTGGAAAAATTAACATTTCTCACTCAAGTTTAAGACATCAATACCTACTGAATTCCTATATTTAGCATTCAAACATGATATGACAAGTACAGATTGGCACAGACCACATACGGAGGTAACGAAGGCTGATAACATACATAAGTCAGACATAACAATCAATCAAACTATTGTAACTAGCAAAAGAATAGAATGAATAGTATTGTTAAAAGTGCACAATTACAATTACCAGATGAATTATTGCAAGTAAGGAATTGTGAGACCAGAAACAGACTTGCCAAACAATATTAAAATTACTCAGAAACCTTAACAATTTTTATCAAGGGGAGGTAACATCATAGGTGGTCTGAGCAAAATTCATACCTTCTTTGTGTTCTACACTATAGACTTTAAAAAATACCCTATGCAGGAGGAAATTGAAGTAATTCAAAAGATTATTTTTTTAAACTGTCTACTCAGGATAGGAGCCAATTTAACGGAATTTTAATACCAATTAACAAAATTTTAATTACACCTAAAATGATTTTTCAAATTTAAGGGGATTATTAAACTATGCCATGATGTCATGGGGATTAAATTATGTTAAGGGAATAACTTAATTTTAAAATAATTATTTTTAAAAAAAAATATTCATTGTGGTATCGTAATGAATCATGTGGTGTGGTGTAACTGTAAATTTCAGAACTGAATTAGAAACAAGGTTCGTGATCTTTCAAAAAAATAGGCCAACAGTGTTAAAATGATGGTAGGGCGTTCGCACTGATTCGATTGACAAAATTTTGCACTTTCTCTAACCTTTAAAAATGATTTAATTTAAATGATTAATTTCATTGCAAATTTAATATATCAGACAAATTATGTTTGTTCCAATGCAAATCGGCCAAATTGTAATTACGGGTAATACGATTTTTCAAAATTAAAGGTCTTCTTAATTAATTCAAATATTATGCGAAAATAATAATTTGTTAAAAGAAATATTCATTATATTAACAACAAAACACAACTGCACATTCAGAACTATCCAAAATTATTTTCATTCTGATTTTTTTTTAATTACAAGTTTTCTTCTGAAAAATGGCTATCTATCAATAATATGTTTGTAGGAATTTTAATTAATAATTTAATTTTAGTAACAATAGGCCCTTTCTACACGACATCATTCAAGCAATTCTTTTCCAATCTTACTAAGTTTACTAGTTTCTCCGCTAAATAATCGAAATATAATATTTCATAAATATTTACACTAAAAAATAAGTGCAAGCTGATAGCTTCGTTTCCACACAAACAAATAATTAAAGATATTAAATCTAAACGCTTGTAATTCTAAAAATTAAAAATAGTTTAATAAAATTAATGGCAAAAACAGTCCAGTATATTAAAGAAAAATTATTATTCTAAAGCATTAATTGAATAATAAACTCGAATCATAGCTAGTTAACTGATATATTCAAAAACATGAAATAAAATTCAACCATTTCCTATATGCCACGAAACTGAAATAGTTATAACAGCTGATATAAATATTTATACACATCTAACAATTTAAAGCGTGATAAGTTCGTTAGCTAATAATCTAAATGAAAAAAGAAAAAAAAAAAAAATGTGCAAGATTTAAAGGAAATAATTCCAGATATTTATCAAGAAAATATTAGGATAATAACCAAGTAGCACAAAAATTCTCAGCTGACCTTGTTTACTTGACACAAATGCCCTAGAGAAAATGATCAACACTACATTGCATCACTTTAACAAAAACAAAGTGAAACTGACTTGAGTCAAGCCAAAATGACCTTGTATTTTCACAACAAAAGAAGGCATAAGTCCACACTAACTAATGCAAACAATTCATGCACGTGATCATTTTATATTTTCCTTCGAAATATCAGAAAATAATCAATATAAGTTCAATTTTCTTACGAATTTAATGGTATTTTTATGATCGTTTTAAATAAACCATAATTTCAAAGAAATTGAACAAAAATTTTATTATTATTTTGAGTTACGACTAAATCAGCTATATGAAATTCTTTTTACGATCTTATTTCCAAAGAACACTGTAAATTTCTAAAAGCCAACTCTTTCGAAGTAAAAATATCATTTGAACTTCATAATTAAAGAGAACTTCGTGAAACTGGATAATGTAAATTTTACACGACAGTTATAAGAGTTTTTTTATTCCAGATTTTTAAGTGTTATTGTTTGCTTTTAACTCCATTGAGATCGTCTGGGGAATATTTTTATCACTTACTACTTTAATTGCATTTCAAATGTTTTAGTAAATTGATATTGGAATTAAATTTCAAGCATTTTATTTAATTTCACTTATATTTATACTGGGTAAAAATATAACACTAAGATTAAATTTTATGCGAGTTGTTATTATGAGTGGTTCAACTTTCGACGTAGATGTATAAAATAATTATTGGACGTAAATGATGCAAAAGTATGAATCGTGGTCGAATTTTTAAAGTTTCAAACTTAACAAAATTTAATAGTCATTGCAAAAAAAAATATTTTTTTAAAAAATTACTATTAAATTGTTTTTAAATAAATAAACCTTAATTTCATAGTTAGTTCATTTAGAATGCGTAGACAGGGACTTTGGCTTATAAGCAATTACTAATACTAATACTTTATTTACGTCCTAATAGAGTTGCACAGTGAGCTATTGGCGACAGTCAGGGGAAACATGTCTGGGGATAATCCGAACACACAAACAATTAGTAATAACGACATATAAATATATGATGGAACCCTTCATTTACTACCAGTCATTTATTATCTTCAAGAACGCATTAACAAAGATTATCAACTTCAATAAAACATTTTCAAAGGGATAATTCAACAAAAAAATTCAAACATCGATCAAATCATTAAATGATATAATAGAGGATTATTAAAGGCATAAAAAATATCAGAAATCAGCTATGCTTGAAGAAAAAAAAAAATTTGAAGAACGCATAAACAAATTTAAGTATCGTGAACTTCAAATAAATAGCTTCAAAAGGAAAATTCAAATGAATAAAACTAGTTTACATCGCTCACATTATTAAATGTTTTAACAAACTATTAAGGGCGTTCAAAATACTCAATAATTAAGAGTAACTAAACATACAAAATAATACTTGACAAAAGGAAACCTTCAGGAAAGCATAAACAAATTTAAAAAATATCTTCAACTTCAAAAGAACAATTTAAAAGAAAAGAAACTTGAAACTGATAAAACCGTTTGATATTATAGAAACATACATTATTAAAGGGAAAAAAAATCCAAAATTTCATTTGGTGTGACAAAAAATTATATTCGCAAACGTATCAACAAACTAAAAAATATCGTGAACTTCAAAAGAACAGTTTCAAAAGCGAATTCCAAGGACATGATACTTTTATTTATCGCCGAAATGATTGGAATAAATATTTCTCTTGAAAGGGATACAAAGAAATCGAATTTAGCTTTCGGAACCTGCGTCAACAGAAAGAGAAATGTTGTTATGACAGTGTTCCGTGGATTTTACAAGAAAAGCTTGCACAAGACACAAACTTCAACAGTAAACAAAGTAGAAGGAGGGGGGAAATGTAGAACGGGACTTCATTTCGACCTCGTTATGCAAGGATTTGGAATCATTTGCGTCGCTGGAAACTGTGTCAGTTGAAGAGGACGAAAGAATATTGGCAAATGTTTCATCACGGAATAGAGTGCGGTTACGCGAAAAGTGCAGGGAAAAAAATCGACATGTCCTTTATTATGGGTATAACAATAACACTATGCAAAAATTTGAATATTTCAAAATTCAAAAAAACATTAAATTACATATATATATATATATATATATATATATATATATATATATATATATATATAAACTTTAAGGGTAACTGAGTGTCATAGGGATAGAAATGACAAAATCTTGAAGAAAAAATATTGTTAGGCTTGCACATGCATTATGCACTTTTTTTAAATTAGCTTTTAGATTCATAAAATAAATAAAAACATTTATTAATAATCTCAGATTTTAAAAAAACGAAGTATCAGTAGTATCGAGAAATGGCCCTTAAAAAAAAACTGGAGCGTAGGGAATACAGGACAAAGGCCTTTTACATTGAAAAAGCAGCAGTGTATGGAACAAAGATATGTCTCACATATTCCTGTCGGATTTTTACCCTTATTAACCTAGCTAGTATTAATAAAACATACCTTTTTGATAAAGAAAACAAAATATTAAAAAAAACTAATGAGGGCAGAAAAAAAAAACTTTCATTTGGCGTAGTATAGAAAGCCTAAGCAAAGTGACATGTTTAATCATTTTGTTATTGGCCGACCAATTTTAAGTATTTTACACAATTTTTATCTTATGCCGGCAACGTACATATAAAGGCAAATGAAAAGATTATCAATTTACTTATTTTTAATAACAAAGAGGTAACGTGTTTCCGAATCATTTGAACAAAACTTTAAACTTTGACAACGATTGCTTAATATTAATAACGATTATTGTCTTTTATCAAGGAATTCTGGAAAAAAGGTGAAAAAACACGCCTTCTCAGGCGCCTTGATTAAATAATACACGCATTCACCACGTTCATGCATAATTAATTATTCATTACTAATCAAGCAAAGATACTGTCTGATTAAACATCCATCTACGCTTCAACTATTCCGCGGAATAACTTTAAAAATAAAACTTGCGAAAACAAAGAAACATATATTCTCAGTAAGATGTGAGAAGTTCCATCCAGTAAGCACTAATCTCTAGTTCCAAGAATCTCTGCTTTTTCGCTTGAAAAACCATTTGCAATTATTACTAACTCAAAGAACTGAGGGCGACAAACCGGCATGCTTAGTTACAAATAAATTCCACGTGACCTACATTGGCTAAAATATCAGTTGCTACAGAGGGTAATGAAATGGTGCACATAGCTTAGAGCGTGCTTACGAAAAAGGGCAAAAGGGACAATTGGTTTTCGCGTGACTTCTAAAAAGAAAGATAATTTTAAAACAAGTTTTTATCGGTAATATTCCAACAGTATTTCAAGTTTCTCAGATAAAGAAAACTATATAAAGCAATCCTAGTCAAAACTTAAAAGAAACTAAAAAATTTAGATTTTTTATTTGGGGAATTATAATAATTACCAGAGGTTTATGTGTATAGATCAGTAGAGCAAACAATGTCATTAAATATTTTTATAACAGCAGTATAGTATGGTATTTGAGGAAAATATTTAATAAAAATTTTAAACTCTAGTCCTAACTAAGTAATACTTGTAGTCATAGTCAACTGCTAGAGCAGAAGACATTGCCGCCTATTATGGAATCAATAGGGTGCATTCCCACACCCTGAAAAAAAATCAAATATATAAAAACAAATTCAGATCTTATTAATTTTTTTATTTAAAAAAAAATGCAAAAACTGTCCTATTGAATCTACTCAAATTTATAAATAGGACGAATGCGTTGTAATTTTAAATTTAGTGATATTTGATTAAATAATTTTTTATTAATTAGAAGATATAAAAAAATACTTCAATTGTAAATTTAAAAAAATTGTAAAGAGCTAAAACACATTGTTCTTTCTTTTGTGCCTAAAATATATTTATGAATTCAAAAAACACAAATTTTATGATTTTATATTTTTTTAAGTTTTATTTGTTATTTTAAATTTTTTTTTTTTTTTTTTTTGACAGAAATTGCTAGTTTAGTAGTTTCAAATGAATTATAGAAAGTGTTTGTAAAATTTTTTTTGATGCCATACATTTATAATATTTTTTTTAGAAAAAATAAAATATAGATACGATTTTTTTAATATTTTTATCACATCACCAAATATATATATATATATAGAGAAAAAATATACAGAAACAGAATCATGAAAAGTATTGAATGCATAACAAGGCAATGAACATGTATCTTCAATTCAAACTCTTAAACCTATGTTTAAAAAATATTATATTGAACATACATCGATGTTCAAACATACATATTTACAGCAAAATGCTGAAATATAAAATGTAAACACCATTGAAAGTATTAAGAAAAAATCTTAAAGCTTTCTAAAAATAAAGGCTAATCATTAAAGTCTAATAAAAAATGCTAGAATATCGTTGCCTAAAGAAAAAAAACAATAATTGCGGGAATATTAAAGCACAACTAACAAAATAAAAAGAACACCTAAACTTTTATAAATGTAAACACTGAAATGAAACAACAACTCAGACGAGAAATTAAAAACAAAGAGTAGAAAAACAACGTTCTACAAACTCGTAAACAAAAATAGCAACTACGTCATTAACAATAATTCGAAATCGGACAAAGAACTCAATTTTTTTATGCATTGAGATCAAGACACTAAGTCAAGATATAATCCACAGAGATTTAAACTAACAATTGTAATAAAAGATGTTAATGAATACTAGAATTAATAAAGCGTCCAGTTCCCTTTTAACCTTGTCCTACTTTCTATTCCATCTAATTTAACAATTCACGTCCCAAAACAAGGCGAAAGGATCAACTTTTTAATAGTTAATGAAAGCTCAAAATGTTATAACTTCCAGAATGAATGCATTTTTAATTCGGCACTTCTAGTAATTTTTTGCCCAGGTGATTTAGTTTGCCTTTGCAAATATTAAATAATTAAGTAAATATTTAAGTAAAAAATAATTATATAAAAATATATAAATTATATATAAATTATAAAAATATATAAATTATATAAAAAATATTTAAGTAAAATACCAGTAAAAAAATGGCAGAAGTTATAAAAAAAATTCTTTATATTTCTCGTCTAACTTTTCCATTCAAAACGAAATGACCTAGATAATGAATAATTATTTTTCTCTGATAACCCCTCCACGTCCATAAGAGTTAGCTTACAAAAACTATAATTCAGCTTATTTTATTCATTTTCAACACCAAAAACAAATTCAGAACTAGACTACGTATCACTGCAGGGCTGTGAATTCAACCGTTTGACGCAACACCTATTACTTTAAGAGTATTATTGATAAAATGATTACTGAAAAAAATTCCATTCTTCCCATTAAACATTATCGAAATAATTGGTAGTCTTTCTTTGGTTAGTTATGTTCACAGCTGCTAATAAATTTTACTCAAATATTTGGGGTTCCGTCAAAAGATGTTTGATCATTTGCAAGGTTCCGTTGCCGTAAAAAAAAAAAATTGGGAGCCGCTGACTTAGAAGTGTTTAGCTAGTGCAATTATACATTCTTTTATACTTAATAAATTACTTAAAGTTCTATTTAGACGAAAAAAAATAATTTTAGCAAAGCTTAGTAATAAGATAATGCATACTAGCTTTGCAAATTTTATTTATAAATCTTTCTTTATTTCAGTTACGAAATTAAGCCTTAAGCCTACCTTCCTCGCGCAAACATCGGGGGCAAGAAGGAAAAAATGGAACTCTCGAGACACTGATGTGAGGAAAAAAAAAAAATTAGACTATTAGAAGCACTCTAACTACCTAGTCGCTTTATTAGAAAAAAATTCCGCCCTCTCATTCTAGAAAAAAAAAAATTAAGAACCAATTTACCAACTTCTTAATGACGAAATTTTAGCATGACTTAATATAAACAGTCATATAAAATAACTTCGTAATTAATGTCAAAATTTTAATGAAGAAATAAAAATCGCACTGCAGCACAAAAAGAAAGCATTTGTCTGAGAATGGCATTTACAAATAAATAAAACATTTTCTTCGTCACCGAGCATGCATCCCGGTAAACGGGGTTCATACACCTCTAAATGAGAGATTTCGAAAATCGCTATTAACTCCTCAAAAAAACAGCCATATATTCGCCAATTTCATTCACCGTGTTTGCGCAACGATACAAAATAACGAAAGGGGCAAGAGTCTTTGGCGACGAGGGATTTGGAAAAATAGCAGAAAAGACCAATGACCGCGGGGCATCGCACTCTCGGTACGTACTCGCTGGCTCGTTCTACGCTGTTGGTCGTCAGCCATGTGTGGATTAATAATATTCGCACTTCTTCGGCCCCGTGGGTCAAACGGGGTTTGCTAACTCAATTAACAAGCAGGGGATACGCCTGTCTTTTTATAGTTAAAAGCCTCGTAATTATGGAGGTATTAGGATTTTAGTTTGACGTGGAATTGCCAATTAGAATGTGGGAAAATGCTTCCAAGGAGTTTTTTTATTTGTTTTAGTACATAGTATTATTTCGAACAATGAATAAAAAGAAAGGAACTTGGGATGCAATGTTTAAAGAAATCTATTACAAAAACAAGGTTTAATTAATATGATTAGCAAACGTAAGCGATAATAAATTTTACAACTATGACGGATAAAAAATTTTTATTTATAGCATTTAAAATTTTTTTTTTTTTTTTTTTTAAAAAACTTTGTCAATTTTCAAAAAAAAAATTCAATTCAACAAATCTTTGTCAATTTTCAAAACAAAACAAATTTTCAACCCTAAACTGAAGTCTGGGTGTAACGTTTTTTTTTTTTTTTTTTTTTCTCGAAAAAATAAAGTGCCAAGATCAAAATAGAAAACACTTAAGTTGAAACTAGCAGTAATAGTATATAATCGCTGGAGAAAAAAAAAAGATCGAAAGATCACTTAATATGCCTGACAAAGTGGAAAACGCTAAAAACGCCTTAGTTAAGGGACAAAATAATTTGATAAGCTGAAAAATATTTCGCTCTAGAATAAAAAAACGTAAGGGCCGCTACGCCTTTAGGATGTTTACTCTAACGTTGGATTTTATTTTACTGCACAAAATCTATAAAACTTTAGAAAAGTATACAGAGATTAAGATGGAATAAGAAAAATGAACATTCAATAACTAACTTGAGAATTATTAACTCGTAAACTTGTTAATAAAAATGGCATTAGGGTCGCTAGAATGGAACTACAGAGTTAAAATTTGGTAATATTTTTCCAGGAAAACTTTTTTTTTTTTTTTTTTTTTTTTAACTCCAATTTGTTTGAAAGTTATTGCAATTCTAAGTGCTTTGAGAATTGTTTTCTCAATTTATTATTTTTGTTTTACATAACATTTTGCTTTGCTGCTCAAAATCTAAGATTTAGAAACTACTAAATAAGCAAGTATATAGGAAAATGTACAAAGAGTTGGATGAAACAAAACAAAAACAAAAAACATTCGATTATTTTTGACGCGTTGATGGACTACTTTGAATTATATCTTTAACGAAAGTTTTACTCAAAATTCCTGTTTGTTCAAATTTTTTTTAAATAATTATTTATCGATTGGTTTGATGCCAAAAGTAGAAATTAAAAATGTGAAGTTAGATACTGTCAGACACAAGTCTTAAAAGCATATTATTAATATTATATAAATTAATCTTAACAATTAATTAAAAAATATAAAGATAGAGGAGATATAAAAATAGTTTCCAGTAAGAAACTGTAATATGATAAAAGATTATCATTATATATTGCTAACAAATAATATTACTTCGCATTTATTATCACTGCTTATCGGGTCGTATATTCTGTATTCCTAAATTATATTTTTTTCCAAGTACATTTGACTGTTTTTCAAATCCAGCAATCCTTTCAGTTCGTACGATTAACATATTAATAAAACGTGCTTACATAAAATTATAAATTTTCTAAACAAAATCAGCTTTTTTTATCGATTAATAACAAAAAAAAAATCTTGTATGATATATTTAAAGCTGATTCTGAGGGAAAAAACGTGCTTTTCCAAAGCATGCGGTTGTGAAGACTTAGTTAGCTCCCATTAGTTTTTGTAAAGATATTTAGTCTAGTTATAGGAAAAACATTAGTTGCAGTTCGCGTTTCTTGTGAAAGAGGACTTATTCAGATAATTTGAATAAAAATATTTGAAAAAAAGAATTGTTGCTTTATTATGGAATATTTTTAGAAGATAACAAAATGACCACAGGCAGAAGATAATGTAGCCTTACAGAGAGAAAAACATCCATTTTAAAAATGATGATTTTTGTAAAATCAATAGCGGTAGGACTGAAGGGACCTCGGGAATGTAAAACTCACTAGTCCGAACACAAAGAATAGCCAAAAACTAAACCAACCTCGCGTTATTAATATTAAATTTTAAATAATTAGGCGACAACTCAAATACAAAATAAAACGCGTGAATCAATAAAACCCTGTAACTGATATATTTTTGGGGTTAAGAGAAGTACAGAGTTTCTTTAAAAAAAAAAAAAAATTAAAAAAAATAATAAAAAAAAAAAAAGATCTTGATGTTTGATTTCGTAGCGACAGTGAATTAATGAGTTAAACATTTATATTGAATTAATAAAAGTTATGAAAGTAAAGAAATTTTAAGAGCTAGGAAATATTCAATGCCTATAAGGACATCACAATGGCCCATCTTCACTGAGTAATAACTCTCGGGGAGGTGGAGATACCATTTCTTTTTGCTATTGTTTAACAAAATAAAAATAAAAATCTCAAAATACAACAGATGGCAATCCAATCGTAATTTTTGTAAAATTGACATAAACCACCGTTATTCTCCTTCAATGATAGAATCGCGGGGGTTGGCGAACCACCTAAATTTTTTTTGTCTTTGTAATTTTAATAAATGTTTACACAATAATTGTATTTTAAAAGCTACACAATTACACAAATAATAATAGGAATTTAACGTCAGTTCCTTTCATTTATAAGCGTTGGCTAAGAATCCAAAAAGGGTGAAATGGAAGAAAAAAAAAACTAAATATCAACTATCTCCGGGTTCCCCCTCCCTGCTTTTTTAAACAATTTCCTCTTTTATACATTCAGTGTTTTTTATTTTTAGCCCTCAATTGTGTATTATGCTTGGATTTGTTTCCACTCTGCTTTATCAAGAGACCTTTGAATGCCTCTGTATAAATAAATATATCCTGTAATGAATCGAAGATAATTGAAAAAAAAAACTGAAACAATGATTAAACAGCCAAAACAAAGGGAAAAAAATCACACCAGCTAAAAATTCAATTGGGATATTTATTACCTATGTATCCCTGAGAATTTAAAAAAAAAAAAAATTTCTTTCTTTTTATCCTTACAATTTTCTAAGTCCACTTTTTCAACTAACAGAACAATACTGTTCCATATAATTGGAAATTGCTGTGACAAGCAAGGAGTACAATCACTGATTAGTTACAGATTGAAATACTCAGAACATCAAAAACCACAGGCTGGAATAGCCAAAGAATGAACTAAATGATAAGAGATAAGAATAGTACAATAAGAAAATGGGAGGTTCAACTTTCATAAATAAAGGAAGATAGATAAATTTGACAACACATGCGAAAGCAATAGGATAAAATAGAAACTTGGGTGGTCTGTTTAAAAAAAAAAAAAAAATACCATACACAAGCTATGTATGTACGTTTCAGTTAGTTAAAATCGAGATTGTTAAACTTCAATGATTGAAGTAAAAAATAAAATAATGACACGCAATTTTGTTTCTCAGTAAAATTAAAAAGAGAAATGGAATAAATTCTGAATATAATTTGTTGACCGAAAAAGAAAAAAAAGAAACGATTGATTTTAGATTAGTAAAAACTGAAACGCTCAACTTGTGGCTCCCGCTTTCTAGCTAAAAAACATGAAAAATATACATTTAACTTGCGTAATTTATAAAAATATATGAAGAAAATTTTATAATTGTTCTTTCAACTTATTTCAATATTAAAAAAGAAATTTATAACAATAAAAATCAAAAATAGTGGTATTTTATATTATATACTAGGGGCCTAAGGCCCTGCTGCTCAGCTGCCCTGATGATTGCCTTGCAATAATTGTTTCCTGATTAAAATAGCTTTCGCTGCGAAAGTCAAAAATATCCACTTAAAATATATGTACTATAAATAATTCTGTTTGCGTATGGTTATGCCCCCACTTCCCACATTCTTTTTAATTAAATGTTTGAGTCAAATTTGATTAGAAAATAGTATGAAAGATCTCATATGATTCTATTTACCTTATCTGTTAGGAAACTATTAGTTAACGTAAATAATTTTGCTTAAAAATATTTTTTAATAACATTTAGAATAGGTATATTGTAATATAAAGGTATACAAAATTTGGTGAGTACACAACCGCAATTTAATAAATTCGCTTAGCAAACAAGCTGATATATTAAATAAAATTTGGGAATGAAACTGATTGTTAAGTTCTAAATCATTTAACGAAACTCTTTAACAGTAATATTCAATAACCTATTAGTATAATTTATACCAAAAAAATAATACTTTTACTACGGTTAATAAGTATAGACACCGAATCAAATAAGTTTATATTAAAATGCAGCATAATAATGTAAATAGAAGTACGTTATAATAAAGAAACAACCATTTAGTTTTTAAACTCCAAATTTAGAAAGAAAAAAAAAAACAATAAAAAATGCTCAATATGTTAATATTGAGCATTTTTTATTGTTTTTTTATTGATAAAAAAGAAAAATAAATGAATACCCATAGAGTAAAATTGAAAGTAAAATAAGAAAAATAAATGAATACCCATAAATTCGCGATACAAAAATAGTTTAAAAGAAAAACTTGTCTTATGTTAATTTTTATGCTGATGACAACCAAAAACGCATGGATATTAATGTGGGAAAACTGGTTCCTACCATGTAATTTTACGGTCCAAAAAAAATATAACACACAACACTGGAAAACTGCGACACCATCAGTAGAATTTTATATTTAATTATATATAATTGTAGATGTATAATTATATATGTAAAAAAATTTTTTTATTAGATGTATATTTTAATTTTACTTTTTTTAAATTTTTAACTCTTAACTAGTTTCAAAACTAAAACATGTTCCAAAAACATGTTATGTAACACATTTATTTTTCGTTAAGAAATCAACTTGAGTAAATCATTTTTTTCCACTTTGTAAATATTGTAGACAAATTGGTTTGTTTAGAAGAAATTTGGGTCCGTTAACGGACCCTTCACAAAATTGTTCATCTTCATTATTGTTTTGTTAATCGCATAAGCCCTTTTCGGAGCGGAGGAGGAGGAAGACAAACTAAGTTTCCCTAAGTTTAAATTCCAAACGTAGTATTCTAAGAAAATATTTCTACATTTACAAACATCGAGTGCGCATTCTTATTAATACTAAATCATAATTTTTTTTTTTTTTTTGTAAATAAATAATTGATCAATTTATATTTATTCATAAAATTAATTAATAGATTATGTAGGTAAAAATTTATTTCTGGCAATTTTGTAAATAAAATATTATAAATTTAAGAATTGTTTAAGTTTACTAAATACGTAACACACTAAAAGTGATACATTTACTAAGTTGTGTTATTTAAAACATGTCAATTGAAATTATTAAAAATGTGAATGATTTTGTTTCCATTATTCGTCCGAAATAAATATTCTGTGTTGAGCAGTATAGGCTAAATACCAAATATTTGTATGTTGCATCTCTAATTTAGTAGCAGCAATTGTTGAGCAGAATCTTGTATCTATTTACAATTTAAAAGCTTCAATTTTACAAAAACGGGACCTTTCACAAAATGTCTGGACAGACCCCTGAGACATAGTATTCTAAAAATTTGTACAAAATTTTAACTTAAGTCGTAGAATTATTGTGAAAATAATAAAAATAAATAATTTTCACAACCTAAAAAAACAAAGGTTCACGAGTTATTCGTGATCACGATAATAGTACCGGAATTTCGCTTATTTATTTTACTTTTTATTTATCTATTTTGATAGAGAACTGAACAACGAACATGACACACTCAAAAGTACGCTATGTTCCGAAATCGTTTCACACGAGCAGCATATTTGTTTATTTATTTATTAATCTCATAACGACAGCCATTATCTTACATAATAGGATATTGATTTGTTGATATCGCAAAAAAAGCCATGTGGTTTGTTTGTTTTTTCTCCAGCATCTTGCACCTGTAAAAACTGATATAGAGGGATATCCTTTAGTCATAACTGTGTATTATGTCATATACCATTATGTAATCCGATGCTTAATTTGATAAGGAAGCTTCGAAAAAATACTCACCTACTATTTTTTAATAACAAAAATAGATTACTTTTTATTACTTAAGTTGAATTAAAAATTATTAAAAAATGGTAGACAGTTACAAGAAACAATGTGTAGGAAATCTAGAAACTTGTTGAGCACGCACTTTTAAATGACGCAATCAGGTAAAAAAACATACCACACACGTCTGACTAATTTCGGTTGAAAATTACTGTACTTTTTTTTAATTTCGAGCAAAAAAGAAATCTCTGAGTCAACAAGTTAGTTACATATTTATGTATAAATGACAGATGACAAATAACTGTTATCTTTAGTCACATTTATGTTTAGTTTTAAGTTATATTGATAAGTAAACGTATGCACTAGTTTTTATTTAAAAAAAAAATGGGACTGAAGAAACACAAGGAAGAAAAAAAAAAGGGGTACATGAAAATTAAACATGAACTTCAGCGAACAAAAGCACTGTTGACTACTTGCTTACACACCATTGATGGAACTTAAAATTTGTAACATTTTAGGTGACCAAAATGCCAGAAAAATAACTTAAAAATCGAATATTTAATACAAATCGTTGAACATCAGCACCACCCAATTAAGGCCAAGTACTTAGTCCCGTTTTTTTAAGGCTTTATCTTTTTTCTTCTTTTGCAACAGCTATAATAGGAATGCCACGTAATTTGGACCCCGGTCAGCGACTTAGATGGTGTTCCTGTTTCCAAATTTCCACACTACAACCAACGAGAAGATCGAACATTTGTTACTATTTACTTGCACGTTATCAATAAAAAACAGTAAATTGAAAACGGAAAAAATAATTAACAAATAGAAGGGGGAGCACAAGTTTAAGAAAGCGTGAACTTAAACGAATTTTTCGAAAATAACACAAGATCTCCTCTAATAAATCCTACAAAAACAATAGCCGAAAGAAAGGGAAAACAAATTATTAACGAGTTCGTTTCCCTGCTCAAAGCTCGCTTCTTCTTTATCCGAATTGACTACCAGCAAGATAGTTCCGTGACAAGGCAAACAACAAAAATCCAGCAAGTAAAGAATTAACCTAGTTTTTTCCCTCTATCCAAGCAAGTTGAGCGATTTTATATATATATATATATTTTTTTTTTCCTACTTCCAATGAAAGCTCTTTTCCTTTTGGGGTCACTTCGGGCTCTGAGGATAGCTGGCATAAAAATTTTGCTCTCAAAAAAATCCAAGGTGTTGCCAGCTGAAAGGAAATCGTTTGACATAGACCTTAAAAAAGACGAAATACTTTGCAAAACCATAATAACCCTCTTTTCAAAATATATCCTTGTGTATCGTTTTGTATTTTATCACAATATTCAAATTAGACAGCCAAAATTTTTTTGAATTCGATATTTTATTTTAATCAACAACAAACATTTGCAACTTTTACCACAATTCAACTTTTTGTCTTGAGATTCAGTCGTCGTTTATATTACAACATCGTTTGCATTATATTACAACATCGTTTGCATTATATTACAACATCGTTTGCATTATATAACAACATCGTTTGCATTATATTACAACATCGTTTGCATTATATTACAACATCGTTTGCATTATATTACAACATCGTTTGCATTATATTACAACATCGTTTGCATTATATTACAACATCGTTTGCATTATATTACAACATCGTTTGCATTATATTACAACATCGTTTGCATTATATTGCAACATAATTTGCATTATATTACAACATAATTTGCATTACATTACAACATTGTTTGCAACACAATAAGCAGCATTTGCATTACAATACAACATCTAATGCACAACGCCGTACGTTGTTTACGCAATAATTCTCAAAGCTGTTCCCTCATAGGGAGGGATGTTTGTATATAAACTATATTATAATTGTACACTTCAACATTTAACTATATTGTGTTTGCACACATTGCATGTTCGAGGTAAATAATTATTTATTAAAGAAAACTATGTATTTGATTTCAAAATGCAAAATTTAAATGGTTTAAATTAAATTCAAAGAAATATTTTAATGAGTAATATAATACCAAACGATAATCAAACTAACCAATCGAAAATAAATGGAATTATCAATGCTAAATTAATTAGTATTGAAAGATCTTAAGTTGATACAAGGTTTTACATTAAAATGGCTAAATGCGTTGTAACCGAATTCCATTAAAATCTTTAAGTTATCAAAAATTTATTACCTTCAATGCAATTAAATTAATAGTTTATATCAACAATTTTAATAGCAATTAGCTATGTTTCCGTTTCTTGTTCGACTAACTTTACATTAGTTGAACCGTCAGACGAATTCCTGACATTTGAGTACAAGGCCTAAAAAATGCATTCCATTTCAACCAATAGTAATTAAGTTCTGATAAGGTTAAAGAGAAAATTCTATTAATTAGGAAGAAATGTAAACAAAAGCCAGTTCCTTTTTCGAAAGCGGAAGAAAATCCAGATTGTTAGGAAATGAAACAGGAGCATCGCGTAGTCAAAACAACAGGTTGTCATGGTGACCGTTTGCATCTAATCAGATTTAACTCTTTTCATTTCTCTCATTAACAGAGCGATTTGAATAGATTTAATCTACAAAACTTTGAACAAATTCATTATTCATGTCTACAAACCCATTCTACAAACCCATATTGTAACAAACCCCGTAGAAAAGTTATGTCTATCTGTCTGCCAACGTCTGCGTTCGAAAATTAGTTTCTCTATAATTTAATAACGGAGAAATTAAATTTGAAAAATGTTGAGGGACATTTTTCAAGAAAAAGTATACTACATGAATCACTTGAAAGTTACACTTTGCTTTCATTACAGCATTCAATGACAAATTTTAAATATTTTTGAGTGGTATTTTTATACTAATACTGACTGAGAAGATTTCATGAATTTCAAATTCATGGAATTAGTAATAAAGAATTGGATTTGGAAAGATTACTAATTAATGATTTTAAAAAAAATCGGTTTAACTTTTTCTAGTTTTAGTACAGAAAATAAAAGCTTGTTTCTCTATGACTATAGTTTTTTTTTTTTTTTTTTAAATTTATACAATACTACTTAGCATTTATGTTATTATACACAATACAAAGAAGATACATGTTAATATTTAGTATTAATTTCTGCCACAACACTAGGAGAATAGGCCTGAAAATTTAAATTTTCAGTTAATAGATAGCAGACGGTAGAATAATAACTTAGTATCCACTTTTTCATCAAACCTTATGAGTCGGTGACATATGGACAGGTCCTTTTCATTTAATTCCCAATTTTTTGAAAAAATTTATTTGGGTTTAGATTGAATACTTGTCTTAACAATTAAAATATAAATATGAGGCAAAATTCAATTAAATATACCGACTTTAAAGAACTTTATTTAAAAATATTTTGGAAGGCAAAATACATTTAATGTATAGATTACGACTTTGAAATTCTTGTTAAAGAACTCTCCTTCCACTTGAACTAATGGGAAAAAACTAGGTAGATACAAGCATCAAAAATTTTATTGCAGCATAACTGTATTTTAAATTAATTTTTTAAACTTTTGAAACAATCAAATCTTTCATAGAGAGGAGAGCGAGAGCTGAAAACCTGCCATAAAAATGCGTAAAACTTAATATTTATTTGAACTCTAATATATTAAGCATATATTTTGTCTTGTAATTTTTAAAACAAATTCCACTTAAAAATAACAGCTAAAAATAAAGTTATTCACAAAGCAGTAATTAAATTATAATAAAGTAATCTAAAAAAATTGAAGGGCCTGAATAGCCTGGTTGGCAGGAGGTTGGGCTAATGTCCAAGAGTTTGTAAGTTCGATTCCCGTGTAGCAAATAGTGACTGGTGCACGTTAAATCTATAAAGTGACTAAAATCTCCATGGTTCCATAACAAATCATACCTCTGGGAGTAATGAATTGGAGATTGATCGCTCTCTGGCTCAGGTCAAAATTACGATATGTGGATGAATCAATGGGTCCGCCCTATAAACGGGCTGTGATATGTGCGTGAAAAAGTAATATTCTTGGCAATAGATGGCGCCACTAAAAAACAAGAAACGGACCCTCTGCCTTAAATTCGCTTATATTCACCAAGCAGCCTTGCTGTTATTGGCAAGTGGCAACAACATAAATATTGAACTCATAGCGGCCCTAGGAAAAAAAATTCTTCCTGCAATTCACTCGTACACTACATAAAGACATTCCACTACCCAATTTAATGATAAAAAGTTCAGGAAATAAAGCTCCATGGATTTCTTATACCATTCCCATTAGAACTAACAATCATGAAAATAAAGAAGCCCAATCCTGACAAATCTAAATTTTTTTGCAACATATAAACGAATTTTCCTAAAAGCAATGATACTAACGTTAAACAAACAAATTATCAGTCGTAAACAAACAGCAAAGCAATCGTAATCAAGTCATGGTGCATTGTAGCCTTCAGCAAGCTGATATAAAATAAGCATCACATATCACTTCATGCACCAATGAAATCGATTATATCCAACCACAGTTTCTGTTAGACAAAAGCTAACAACTAAGAGGATAGCAACATTAACGCTTCATTTGATCAAATAAGAAAGGCGATTTAAAAGCAATAAACACGAATAACTGTCCTTCAATGAAACCAAAATCTAGCGCAACAAAATGGATACGTTGATAAACCTTGAAAACAATGACAGAAAAAAATATATAATTTTCAGTCATTCTAAAAATATTCTTTGCTCATTAAATTTTAAACGATAAAAAAAAAATTTCAAATTGAACAATTTTTAAAAAAGACTATTGTTTCCCCAAGGTTAAATAGGGAAAAACTATTATCTCAAATTTTCTGCAAAAAATATGTCAAAATAAACTTTAAGTTTTTACACAACTTGCTGATTAACTGACACGAAAAACAAAAATTAAAAAAGAATTCCCGTGTTTAAGGAATTTAATTACTTAAAACCACCATTTTTGAATCCGAAGTTGTTGAATTGTGTGTATTAAATAAAAATTATCCCAAGAAACTGAAGCATTAAGATATTACTTGAGTTTAAAAAAAAAAAAAATAAAAAAAAACTTCAAAACTTGGCTTTAAAAATATGCATATGGATTTCAATCTATAGTTGAATTTCTTTCTCATAAAATGACTGAATTCCCAAATTGGTTTAAACAATAAATTTTACGGGTAAAGCTAAATGCCTCAGCCATATATATAATTAGTAAACTGCTTTTAAATTAGAAATATCGAATTTTGTGATTTCTACTAGCATTATTAATTAAAATAAAACGATGTTGAATCAAGAATCTAAATGATTCGATTCTTCACATCTATTTTTTTTAAAAAATCCACACCTGTATTCTTAGAAAATGGAAAGTTCTGAACACACAAAATTCAGAACAAATAAAGATAAAATATATTTTATTAGGATAATTACAAACCTGCAACCAACACTGGCAACGCACATAAAAGCTGCAGAATTGTGTGCAGACAATATTTCGTTCAACATTCTTCCACCTAGACAAGTATCTCTCCATTTTACAAAAAAGACCATCAATATTTATTGCATACTTTACTGAATTGCTAATGGACGGAGACTAGGTTAAAACCTTTTATTTACAACCGTAAAAAAAAAAAAAAAATTCAGAAATAAAATCACCAAACAAGCGAAATGCCCTGTGAAATCATCGAATGGTAACAAATACTGCACTTTAAAAAGACATAAAGAGAGCGTGCTCTAGGCATGAGATTTATCAATAGGTAATTTGAGAGCGAGGTAAATTATTGTGAATGCCCAGGTGTTTTTCAAAAACGATCCTACAAATGTATTCAGAGGTCCTAGTTCAGATTCTCAAGGTCAGCGACCTTGATTAGCTACTCTTTCCTCTTTTCGGTAAAAGGAAAGACGTTTCCACTTCCTCCAATTTCCCCCACAACCACCTGGGATACTACCATAGCTACTAGGTAAGCCACATGGCAATTGACGTTTGATAATGCGAAAAGCTATGGTTGGAAAAAAAGGAACAAAAATAGCCTTCACCACTTCTGGAGAAGAACAAAAAAAAAAACAATTCTTATTGCACTGAAGCAAAATATCAATGACAAATAATCGAGAACAGAACGCACCATAAAAGTAAATAAAGCAGTTAAAATAAAGCGAACACGTGAGCATCTTAAGATATTCTCTATGAACACATAAACAACTCGATTTTTGCGAATTCTCTTAATTGATGTTCTTAGAACAAAACAAGACTTACCTAAAAATAAATATGCGAGGGGGGAGATTACTTGAATTCGGGCGTTTCCGAAATTATGATAAAAAAAAGGTATATTGCATTACCAATATTGAATAATCGCAAAAAATAAGATTTTTACTTAGAAATAGGTAGGTTAGAAGATGAGATTGAATTTCTAACCTTTTTTAGAATTTTTAATTGTAAAGTAAAGATTTTAAATCTAATTATGCTAATACATAGACAACAAGTTTGTAAAGGCATAGTACATAAAAAAATTAAAAAACATATTTTAAGTCAGCGGTCTTTTTTTTTTTTTTTTTTTTTTTTTTAAGCTAAGGAACCCTAAATGATCATGCTTCTTTTGGTGTAACCCCAGAATCATAAAAAAAGTTTATTAGCAGCTGTGAATATAATTTGGAAGAAAAAAAAAGAAAGAATAAAAGACTATTTTGAGAATTATTATTAGAAGAGAGAAATGTTCTATATTATGAATTTGTTATTGGTGTACGTATTTGCTGAAAGAGATATAAGTCAGCTGAATTAAGGTTTTCAACAAAAAAACTGTTATAAACAATGATAATAGAAATGTAATTCCTTTATCTTGATTTTAATTATTTTATTTTTAATTTAAAAGCCTGACGAGAAAAACTCATAGAATTTTCAATGCATTAAGAAGGAAAAAAATTTATTCATTGGCAATACATAAGTATAATTATTACTTGTTTTAAAAATTAATAAAAAATATTCTAACTCGCAGAACCTATGATCTTTCAAAGGAACCCTAGAGTTGAGATTAATCAGTTTTTGAAAAACACTACATGGCTCATAATGAAATCTCTCATAGACAAATTTTTCAAAATATTTTGAGGCAACTAATAAAAAAACTAAAGGTAAATATAATTAACTAGTTTTTTTTTTTTTTTTTTTTTTTATCTTTAACAATAATTGGATTATTAGGACAAGATCATCCAACTAGTATACAGATTAATAAAAAATACATTTGAATTTTAAAAATTAACCTTTTTAAAAAAAATCCACATTGCTATGTGAAAAAAAGTTATCGAAATTTGTACAGCGTTGTAAAATAAAAATTCAAAGCCGCAATGTCAAAATTAAAATCTAAGAGACTCCCATCAAACACAAAATTAATACATGAAGCATCACTGAGAATATGATATCACTACCGTAGAGAAACCTATCTCCGCTTAGATATTAATATATACGCGAAATAATGTTAATAAATACAGTGCCATTGAACGAATGTTGTCGAAATCAAAATTCGACTCAAAACCGAGATACCAATTAATAAACCCGAGAACTAAGATGACAAAATCCATTACATAATCATCACACACACGACCCATGAAATGAATACGCCAAGCAAACCTGAAGTAACGGTATAATTTGACTCGACAAAATTTGGCTTCAGCAGGCGATATTTTTTGTTCATTCCATGTTCCATTGTTTTTCCAATCGACGCTGAAAGCCATTAAACCCACCGTCCTTCTAAAAAACAAAGATCTTATCCTAAGAAAATTATACAGGCAGCAACCGCAGACACTTATTCCAAGTTTTTGAATGTCATCGTTTCGTCTTTATTCATCGCTTTTTGTACTTTTTAAAGGTTAAGATCTAAGGTTGCGAGTATAGAATAAAAAGGTTGACTGCTCTGAGGAATATTGCGTAAAGGACACAAGGCAGAGGTAAAAATAAACTGAGGTATTTTTAAATGCCAATTTTTTTAAAAAATTTTTTAAATAGAAAATTCATAATTCCTTTGTTCTAACCAATGAATACAAAAGCATAAAACAGGGCGATAATATTTATTTTTCCTTTTAAATATATTTTTCCTCATTATTTAATAAGCTTTCAAAAAAAGTTTCTTAAATCTAGCTACCTTAGCATACGACATAATTTTGCATTTCATACATATTAAGACAGATTTTTACTAAGCCCTAGATATACTTTTATAAAAGCATTGCAATTATTATTAAAATTATTGAGAATTTTTATAACATATTCTTTAAAGCTAATTATCAACTTACTAGCTGACAAAAGCAATAAATGTTGAACATTCTAAAATTTCACGTTAGCATCAATGCGTGTCTTGTAGGGCAAAAATATTTCCTGAACAATAAAATTAAACTAAAATTTTAAATATCACCCAATTAATCAAATCTGTAGCTTAAGACTGATGACAAAAATGTGAACATCGAACTTAAAAACGTCAAAACAAGTAGTAAGCTAAATATAAAACAAAAGGAAACTTTTTCCAAAAGATTCGATTAAGTGGTGCTAAAAGAAGAATTCTTGGAACAGCAAAAAAAAAAAAAAAAAAAAAGTGCAGGATAACAAACAAGTGCTAACACCCAGGAGCAGTTTCTCTCCATATTACGTTCTTCATCTTCTCTCTTAATTCTCCATATTTCATATGTAAGACTTAACTTAATTTTGCCTCTTCAAATTTTCTTTAAGAAAACAAAAATTTGAATTAAATCTAAGATCAAATAAAATAGATTTATAATTTATTAGATAAAATCTTAATAGATTTTATCTTTTAGAACAGTATTCAGAATTGTTCGGTTCAAATCTTCTGTTCTGTTAACAGCTCAAAACTCAACTAGAAAGAGTTCTTTCAGCATATCTTTTGAAAATGGGCACAAGCAATAATTTTCATAAAAATAATCCATTACAAAGGAACTTCATCACATATTTTAACTATAAGGCTTCAAAAAAAAAAAAAAAAAAATTAAACTCTACTTATCTTTTAGGTTAGCAGTACCTAAATGGTGTTTAGCGGAACCCTTGTGTCCGCGAAAGGTTTACAGAGGCTCGGAGAGTTTCAATTTTTTAAACCAGTAATTATTTTTAAAATATATATATCATTATATTTAAATGCAAAAATAAACCATTACTGATTTGATACTTTGGTTATTTTTATGAAATTATTTAAGTAAAATACCAATGGAAGAAATAGCAATTTTTTATTATAAAAAAAAATTCCCCCAACAACACTATATGGAATAAATTATGAAAAAGATGCGTTTATAAAAAATAGATCTATAACTTTAATTCATAAGACAATGGCTGAAAAAATTTCATTCTTCCTATTTAATATTATCAAAATAATTAGTTTTTTAGTACATTAAACAACTGATAACTTAATATAAAAACTTAGGGTTCCGCTATAAGATGCTCGATCATTTAAGGTTCCGCAGGCGTGAAAAAATTGGGAAACGCTGCCCTACGTTTTTAAAATCTATAATCAGTTAAAAAACATTTAAGAGCTGATCTTTATTAAAATAACTATAAGTGAAAAAAAATTCGACTGTAAATAATGAAATGACATTAGCAAAGGAACATTTTATTATTAGCAAAATAAATTTGCAATATAAAACACCTTCAAAACTGTAAAGAAAAAAAACTTTTGCATTAAAAGTTTGGTGTAAGAATTTTTATTCTGTCAAAATTTTATAGTTACTGTGAGTATATTCCTTACAAAAACGGATCCCTCAAAAAGGATTTCTTTGCACATCATGAAATAAAATAAAATTCAATAATTTTTTTTCCCCACTTCAATTACCAAACTTCAATATACTTCAATTTCCAAACAAACTGGTATCATTGAAAATAGAGTCCAGCAAGGTTTAACAGAACTTAACTTGCACCAGAGAAGGGGAAGCAACATTTGCGGTTGGCTGAACAACAAATGTTCAAGTTCATCCAAATCCCTTAACAATATTCACTCCCATCCTTGGAACTATTTCAAATAGCAATGTACCTTGGTCACACAAGGTTGTGCAATTTACAAAAATTATTAAACTCAGATATTATATTGAACTGAACACAGAAAGGATATGCAACAAAACCGGTGCTCATTATATGTAGTATGTTTTAAAAGATTAAAAAATGATGTCTCGGATCTTTTGGAAGCAACAAAATTACTCAATTTCTCCCGGATTAAGATAACCTGATATTATTTTATCCAGACTTTTAACTAAGATCTTTTTCTTATATTTAATACTATTTTTTTTTCTGCACTACTTTAAATGAATGTTGCTGAAGTTTAAGAAATGAAAAGAAAAAAAAAATAATAATTGCAATAATTGCGAGTATGTAAGGACAAAATTGAGCCTATGTTAATTATAATTTTCATACTTATAATGCATTATTTTTAAATTAACCTGCTAATTTAGTACAAACAATAATGAAATTATGATAGATTAAAGTGCTTAATTATTGTAGCTAAAAAGGAATAGGAAAAGTGCCAAAAATTTTAAAGCACTAATAACTTTAACCAGTCTCAAGAATAAATAAAGTAAAATAGTACCTAATATGGTTAAAAAGAAATTTATACGGGCAACATAAAATAGTAAAAACATTGGTCATAGAGGAATCATTTGCAAAAAAAAAGAACATTTAAGAATTAACATTTAAGAAAAAAAAAACAATTTTTTTCAGGTTAGACAAAATTATAACCCTAATTAGCAACCAGAAATAAAATAATTATTAACCAAAAAAGATTTTAGTCAGGTGATTCAAGATTGTTAAATTATGGTCAAATGTCAATCTATTGATCATTGCTCATCCATAAAGAACTATGTACAGTGCCAATGCTATGGATTTCAAATTATTAGTCAAATATCTAAAGTATTCGCCAATTTTCGAAAGTCTTCGTTAAATGCATATCTTAACACTTCTTTTATGAATAATTTTTCCCCCATAGAAAACTATTTTATAGTAATTTGCTTCAGGCTTATATTATTTGGACCCAATTCTAATTGGTTATGTGGCGCATCTACATAAAATTACTGTAATCGAATAAAAAATACTGATTTCTTCAGAAAAATTTATTTTGAGGATCGAGGTAAATATATATATTTTTTTCCTTGGAAAAAGCACTTGCCAAAACACAATTTTTCCGCCAAATTTACAACTTTATCGCATTTGGCTTAGTGCAGACCGTGCTATAAAATTAAACACAGGTGGCACTAGAGATTAAAAATTTGTCAAAAGACCTTCGGGTTACAACTTCAGCCTTATTTTTAAATCTTAAATGGCATGATCTTATATATTGTTATTGTACTGTATAAAATATAAAAATTTCATGACTAGTATAATTACAAGCAAATTCAAATAGAAAATTAATTATAAAACTTGACAAAATATCAAATTAGTTCACAGATAATATCGTTTAACATAGATGGAGGGCATTGCAAGAAAGATAACATCACCCTTGACCTCATCATCAAACAGGAAAGAAAAAAAAACTGAAATTGTCTCAGTTAGATCTTGGACAGCATAAGCCCATGATTTTGTTTCGTCCATCATAATTAAAGTTTTGTAACTCAGCTATATTTTAATATAATGCCATTCATTGAAATTAATCTTGTCTCTTTTGTCTGGTTCCTCTTAAAACTTAATCAGACACAGAAGAAATTAGAAGAGAGAAATAACATACGAGAACATTCATAGCTCCCCTGGTATGAGATTTCAATAATTAAGAAATTTTAAAAGGTACTGAGGGTACTAGTTCCAAAATCTTGTTTACATTCAATTCCTCACCCATAAATTTCCAACAAAAGATCACAGATATTTTAAACAAACTACACCCATTTTACCTCGAATGCACAGAAATTTAAATAGAAAGATAGTGATTTGCCACGGCAAAAAAGAAACGATAAAGCCAATTTTTGAAATAAATCAATTTGGCCTTCGATGCTCAAAAATTTTCTGTAAGCAATGCTACTGTGCCCAAAATAATTAAACAAGATTTACTTACAGCTATGTAGAGGAAATGTGCAATACAGTCTAGATACTGAACAAATATCAACAATCTCTAGATACTAATAAACAACATTTTCAAAAAATAATGCTGTTCCAAAAATCTTTTCAATTTAGGAATTTTCAAATTCTAACAACATAGGGAAACAACTTAATAAATAAAGTCATAATCTATTATGACAAAAATATTTACCCAAATAAGTACTTCTTAACAGCAGTATTACAGTACTTCTTAACAGCACAGAACCAACTCCCTATACCTCAAACTTTTAACTTATCAAATTGCCCTAATAATTTAAATCTGTAATCCTCTTTTCTTATTAACACTCAGATGTGTATTGCAAATCAAGCATAAAATGATGAAGAGTACAAATTAACATTGAGCTAAACACACATTCAAATGTTGATATATATTTCTATGTAAACAAACTTTTATGTACTAGAGCAAAACTAATATTAAACATATGTCACTTGGTTTCAAAAATAATGTTTTGGGCAATGTCTGCAGCAAATGGATAAAAAATAGAATGAATAACTAAATGAATACAAAACCAATAAAACAATCGATAATGAAATAACATTAAAAGATGGAACCACAGCAAATTTAACTCTCGATCCTTGTTAATAATTCACACCTTTATTTTAGTGATTAAATACAAATTTTATTATGACTACTATGCTTTTTTTAATTTTTTCTTCCAAATAAAAATTTTGAATCCTGAATACCTTTTCAGTCAATTTGTTATAAACGACTAATTTTTTGAACAAACAGTCAACAATGATTAATTCATAATAAAATATAAATTAAAAAAACTTTTTAAGATCCTACCCTTACAGTAAAATAGAAAAGTCAATAAACATAACACTTATAGTAGCCTCTATAACAAAAATATTATTCCCACCAAATTGTAAATAAAACATAGGCAGATTCCTTGCCTAAAAACATGAGAGCTTCTTTCTCAGAAATTATTACCAAACACACAGGACAAATGCAACATATTTATTGTACAATAACCATTGAATTAAAAAAAAAATTATGTATCAAAATATACTACTGTCTTTAAGTATTATGTATACTTTTGTAGTTATTCTTCATTTTTGATAAAGCTATTTCTATTATTCAAAATACTATTAAAAAAATTGGCTATTATAAAAATAATAAAGTGATTAGCATTAATGTTTCAAATGAATTCGCTAGTACTTAGGATTTTATTTAAAGTAACTGCCTATTATACCATAATATTAAGGACACTTTTGCTGCATTAATAATTAAATCAAAGTAAATAAAGCCTTCAGTATAAGAATGCAGCATCTAAAATTAAAGCTTTAATAATAAATAAAAACTTAGATGCATTAATATAATTGAGTGCATAAATTAAAATTTGATGCAAGCAAAATAAATTTTTAAAAAATATAGTGTGATGTTTACCTTACTAAAAAAAAATATGTAGACCAAGAATACTTAACAATGAACCGGATTTAAACAATAACGAAGTACATAATTATATATCACTGAGCTACTGAAATGATTTAATAATAAACTTAAGTTTCCGACTACACCTTTTAAAATCTAAGAAAAATACTCTACGAATTGCACATACTTCCTGGTTGGTCGTCGATTGGCATTTTGCCATAGGAAGGTTAAAAAAAAAAATATAACTGGAAAATATGCTATATACTTCGTAAACAAGTAAAAATATCAACATGGAAATTTTGGGGGACTAGTTTTTCTCCCCCTTCAGACTCCTCATTAATTAAAAAAGAACAATTTATGCATGTCAGTAAAGCGATAAGGACATGACCTCATTTTAAGTGCGAAAGTTCAGCGAGAAAAATAAACATTAAAGAACGAAGAGAAAAATATTTTCTTACCTGGATGAACCATATCGGAAATCCAGAGCAATATTATGTATAATAAATCCACATAGGTAAACAGAAAAATAAAATCCTTTATCACAGTCACACGAGAATTCTTAGTTTCCAAAACTTCAACAATTTTTCAGAGTTTTGCCACGTAACTTCTCAAGAATAAATAAATAGCAAATTCAAACACAACACGCTTTGAAAACTTAAGTGAGGTTGGACGATTTCATATTAATAAACAAACTCAATTTCAGGGGAAGTTTAATAAATAAATAAATTTTTGATATCCGTCAAAATTGACTAAGTTTCCTCGCACAAGTTAGTTTCAGAATATCCGCGTAATTTACAGACTGAAACTAGATTACTTCGAGAGTCAGCTGGTCGCGAGAAACCAGAAGGCAACTTTGACCAATGAGAGGTATGCTTTGGGTTTGCCCAGACGGATGACAACTAGAACAGCCAAAGTGCAGCCAAGGGAAGTAAGTTGCGCCAAGTAGGTTTTCACGTGAACAGTTATGAGGCGATGGGTTTCATCAGAATCCCGAATCAATAATCACTCTATGGACAATGCGGCATTCAGTATTTGATATTAGACTTATCGTGAAAAGTTGTTCTTCGTTTCCTCGTTAGTTTCAGTTTACAGTTTTGCAAGCCTGTTGCACTATTATGACATAATACTGACTGTTTCGCTTTAAATTAAAAGTTATCTAAAAAATAAAAAGTAATAGTGTAAATTCTCTGAAATGAAGAACATAAGACAGCATAATTTTAAAAACCATTCTAAATTTGATTTAAAAAATTTTTTAAAACTATTGCACTTTTTAGAAAAAATATTTATGAGTTGATAGATTTTCCTATTCCATAAAATGTTGTGGGGCCGTTCAAATATTACGTAAGCAACTAATGGGGTAGGGATTTGTGATTTGCTTATGGTTGCTAACAATGCTTACGTAAAATCCTAAAATCCTTTTATTTTAACTTTTTTTTTTTTTTTTGAAACGCTTGCTACAAAAAAATGTGGAAAAAATACACTCGGAAAAATTTCATATTTGAAATAAAATTAAATTTGCGGAGAAAAAAAAAACAGAAAAAACATATCCTCATTTAGTTTTAAAATTTTATTATATGAATTAAAACATATATTTTTCTCTTTATGCATAGTTACATTTTTAATTCGAATTCTAAAATTCTTGAACTTATATTACTAGAATAAAAGTCAAAAACTGAAACAAGGTGCTGGTGCAGTACGACTTCCTTGCGTAAGCATAGGAAGGTATTTGAAGTTCGCTTATGTTTGCTGAATTCAGAAAAGGGTAATCAAAAACATGCTTACATACTATTTGAACTACACCTGTCAGTGCATTTTGCGCTAAAAAAATGAACTATATTCGATTTTAAAAAATAATAAGAGTGCTAAGACACTTTTTGTTCTCTATAAATTGGAGCAGTTTTTCAGAAGTATTTTGTACGAAATTTTATACAGTAGTCTTCAGTTTCCCCCCCCCCCCCATAGGTAAACATGACATTTTTGGAGTCTACTTAGAAAAATTGATAATATAAATTGGTTAAATAAAACTAAATTTTTAAACATTGGTGAAAATGCTTCGTGATAATACAAAAAAGAAAAATTAATTCTAGAGTGAAAATGATGTAGCATTTCAAATCCTCAACGTGAGATAGCATTGCACATTAAGCTTACATTGATGAATGTTTCCTTTGAAATTTTTAGTAATTCGTCGAGCAGCAAACGTCATAAAATGCAGTCATTTTGATATTTTTACTATGATTTTATATACAAAAATGTTTGTCTAAAACAAAGAACTATTGTAATTCTGAGTGCATCACGAATAGTGTTAAATTGTAAGGGATATAAAATAATTTTAATGGGTTAGAAATCAGAGGGAAATCATTGAAAACAAATTGTAATTTAATTTTTTTTAAAAATGGCTTGCTTCTTTCCAGACGCCTTTCAGTTATTTGAGGTCTACGACGTAAATGAAGATTTCTTTAAATAGTGTTTGCTCCAGCAATGGAGGAAAACCAAGTTTTTGAGTAATTTTAGTTAATTTCCTATTATTTGCATTTGGTTTGCTACTGATTAACGTGAAGTTCAAGACGTTGTAAAATGATAGGTAGGTTGGTATTTTATTTACGTCACACTAGAGCTGCTTTGGTAGTCCGACGATCTGCGCGCGAAGTCGAACACTTTACAATAGAACAGTTTAACGAGGACTTACTGACCGCAGCCAGTGATGCTTGACTTCGGTGTTCTACTGGGAACCGTCTCTTTACGATAAGTCCACTGTAGGACAAGTTGTAAAATGAATATTCCTCCTTATTTAATGGAGTTTGCTCCAGCAAAGAAAGAAGAGCAATTTCAATTTTTTAATTTAATGTTATATGTTGTTATCTTTGGTGGCTTTATGTTATTGAAGTAAGCAAAGCTTGTTGTTTGTAATTCATACCATTGGATAAAGATAAAATGCATTTAACATCTGCTAGCCATGAGGATATTGTTCATGGCCGATTCATGATAGTTGAAATTCCCCTTGAAATAAAAACTTAATTCCAAAGTATAGGTTTTAAAACTGCTTGGTGCAGTTTTAAAAACCACCGAATATGTCAATATAATACTTTATACCTATATAAGTATATTTGGTACTTATTACATAACCCTTCAACATTTGAGTTTATACATATTTGTCAGTAGCAGCCAACTAAAGCCGAATTTTTTAAAAAAACATATTTCTTCGAACTTCATAAGCACTTTGGAGCCTGACCATTTCTCTATTTGACTTTTAATTGACTGTTAAAATATTTACAAGTCGTGGTGGAAAAAATTTCTTTTATTTTTAATTCTTTAAAATATTAATACACTGGATATTAACACCAGTGGAAAAAATATTTTCTGAAACTGCGGAAAACCCGTTTTAGAATTCTTATCAGAAACAATTCGCCAATTACCATAATACCGGTAGTACATATTACCGTCAGTGATACATATGAATTAAGCGTCATCTGTGAATGGGAATTTTTTACGGTTTTCTTAAACAAATTTCCCATTAATCTTTCTTCCATGAGCCTGGCTCTTGAGCACATAGCTTATTTTATTTTACTTCAATTAATACACATTATCAATATTAATTGAGCTTTAGTGTCAATAATAATATGCAGATTTTTTTACGGTTACCCAAAACGCGAATAAGTATCTTTTCTACTTGTTTTTGCTTTAGAGTTCAGAAGTTACTTTTTTTTATTTCAATTAATATATATTACTAGCATTAATTAAGCATCATTGTCGTCAATGATAGTATGACGATTTCTTACTGCTGTTCTAGACAAATAAATAACTTTATACTCCATTTCTTTTGTTTTCTAGTATATTGCTTACATCTTTTATTTTAATATGTATATATTACCTTAATTAATTAAGCATAATTGGCGTAATCAAGCCTCAGTGATGCTAATTTTTTATGTTTCTCCTAAACGAATTAGCACCCACTTTCCCATTAACACATTGAATGCCACGCTAATTTCACATGGCTTGCCCGTCTGGCCAAAATGATTTTCTATTATGTGTTGCATATTTTGATGAAATATTATTTACAACTAAACAGTTTATTTTTGTAAGTATTTGTGACACATTTAATTCACCGAAGTCACCTGTGACCTCCGTGGCGCTATGAACAAACTTAGTGCTGGTCACCGGTGACCCCTATGGCATTCAACGTGTTAATTTTTGCTTTTGAATACATAGATATTTTTTTTTTCTATTCCATTACCGTTGGTTTTAAATAAGTAATTATTTAAAAACATGTTTAAAAGAATTAATATAAATAAAATAAAAGCACGTGGTATCAGACAAAGTGTAAATTTTGTGACGTAGACCACGCGTGCTACCACGTAATGTTCATTTTTTTATTTTATTTTATTTTATAACCGTCGTTGAACAGCCGATCCAATTTCATGGGTTTACGACTACTAATGTTCAACTCCGTAGCCTTGTAATTTTGAACCAATCCAGAAGACAAAGAAACTCCTGGATCAGTACCCCCAGAGGTATTGATTTGTTATGGGAACATGGAGGACTTTGAGACTCGACAGATTTAACGTGCATCAGTCACCATTTACTACACGGGGAGTCTTCGGCCGGCGAGGATCGAACCCACGACCTCTTGGACATGGGATCAGCGCCCTACCAACCAGGCTATCCCGGCCTTCGTAATGTTCATTGAATTCATCTGGCATAGCGAATATAAAATAATTAAATATTTAAATACGTGCAATAAACTATTTTTTGATCAAACGAAGCTAAAAGCCAGCAATTATCAATGATGTATCTTTAAAATGTGAAAAATGATTGGTTAAATTTAAATCAATGGCTAACGCTTAACCAATCAGGAACATCCCATTAGGTTTTTTTCGCTCATCCTGCTAGAACGATTTATCGTAGAATGTTCTAATGTTGACAGTGACCTTCCTCGTGCTTGAAACTATTTGTGTACCAAATTTCATTGCTTTCTGTCGCATGGTTTAGGAGTCTATACACACACAGACACATTACGTTCATTTTTATATAGATAGATTATTTATTTTCCACAATGGGTAGTATCTTTTTAAAAAGCGTGTAGATAAAAGATAACTAAAAAAAAAAAAATAAACAAAACAGAAAAACATGCTCGGAAGGATTGCAATATCTCGCAATCAGTTACATCATTAACTAACTTGTCAAAGTCGAAAACACAAAACATCTGAATTACATAACATTTCATAACGATTTCTTATTAAAATAGAATGCATTAGTCGATTACGACAAAATAATACAAAAATTTTAGAAACAAATATGTATTGAATTGCGCAGCTAATAGAAGGGGGGGGGGATATCGATTCGTTGTTTTTAAATAAATTCGAATGTAAAACAGAAAACATAAAAAGCACGTTTACGGGAATATCCCCCTTGACTTAAAATAAACTGCAGAAACTAATGCTAAATAAAATACGGACTACTTATACACCAACGGAAGCACGAAAGTTGCTTCCATGGGAACAGTATTTCTGTATCGACCCTGGAAAAATGTTATGTTTCAAAACTTTCACAATATTTTCAAAATTAAGAAAAGTAAAAAGAATTTGGATAAAAGCAAATTACAGTTTAACTGAAGTTTAAATAAAAATATTCAAATGCATCTGATGGATCGAGATTGTTAAGCTGATCGAAATCGGCTGTAGTGCTGGTATAGGAAAAAAAATCTTTCACTATAACAACAATAATTCTCAGAAATGTTCTAAAAAAAGTTATGTTTGATCTAAGCGTTTAAAGAACTTATTCCAAAAAAAAAAAAAAAATATTTAGCGTTCTGGTTTTAATAATTATGTGGGAAACAGTCCTGTTGCCAAAATTCCTATTCAGCAGGGGGAACCCTCTCTTTGCAGTAGAGGAATTAAACCATTAGTGAGAAGAGTCATCACATACTTTTTAAACAATAACGTTTCGGTCTAGATTTATTTATTTATTTAATACCCCATCTATTTTCCCCCCAATGCCCACCCATATTATTAACAAATGTATCAGGTCAGATGTGTTGACCACTCTTTCGGGAGCACCATATTGAGTGTACCAACGTTGCCAACACAGAGAGAAAAAGAGATAGTACAAAACGGATAGAACATCCATGCCTCTGACCATAATACAACACCGGCACCTTTTCTGTGAGAAGCCAGCTCGTTCACCACCCTACAACTCCCTGGTGTGCTCCCTAATCAAATAAAGGTATGCAATGTGTAAAATAAAAAACGGAACGCTTTAACAACTTTTAATCTAATGATCTGATTATCAAGTTCTACAAGTTAGCAATCTAAATGGTTTGAGGGAATAAACCTAATTATGGTAATTACTTAGTGGAGGCGATATTTTAAATTACGACACAAAAACGTACTCTAAATAAATACGCATATTATCTGACAGATTCTGATTTTTGACCTTCAAAACATAAGGCGATCTGGAAAATATTGTTCCTATGGTTCAGAGAGGAGAAAGTTTAAAAAAATTCCTCTAATGATAGCTTTATTTACTAGAACGCTGATTCCTTCCACGAAGACTCCGATAAACTTAAAACGATCTTTAGAACCAATTGAATATTACGACTATTAATAACTTAATTTTGCATTCTCCCGCAACTAAATTAAATATAGTTGATGGGTATAAACTCTTCTTAATATTCAATGCTGGTATCCGAACCAATAATAAACAAAATTCTACTTCTTTAGGTGATGTTTTTTTTTTATTTTTTATTATTTAACTATTGCTTTTGCTAATCGCAGCTCTGTGTATGATTACCAAAACTATCAAATAAGGCTTATTAAAACAAGAATCAAAATTATAATTATATGTTAGTATCGATTTCATTCTGTTAATTATTTATTGTTCACTTTTAATTGGTCATTGTTCACTGTTTTGCTAATTGTTCATATTTCTTCTTGTTTCCTTGTGGTGCATTTGACCAGCGGTTATTTTTTTTTTTTTTTTCGGGGGAAGGCGTTATGGAACCCTAAATGAAAGAGCTTTTTTTGGCGGAACCTTCGGCATAATAAAAAAAAAGTTCATCAGCACAGTTTTAAATATACTGACAAAATAAATAAATAAAAAGACTAGTAAATATTTTGGAAACTATTTAATGTACACAATGAAATATTTAATATTATGAATATTTTCTTTTTGTATGCATACGCCGGAAATGACTAGAATAAGTCGATTTATATTTTCTTTTTTAAAAAAAAAAGAACTATATTAAGCGATGAGAATAGTTACCAGAAAAACGTATTCCTTTTTTCTTGAATTTAATTTGCAGCTTGTCCGAAGTCTCAATCTTTTTCTTTTGATGTGTTCTCGTTGCTAAGTATTGATACTTTCTTTCGATTCAAAGTCATAAGCAGATTGGATTATAGGATATTCTTGTTTTGATCATAGAGAAATTACGCTGGTCTTTAAATAGAGAAATTCTTTAAATAAAGCGACATCCGGAATTTTTCAAGGTGGGAAGATGTTCTATATTCGTTCACGGTTGCAAAACAAAATCTTGACCTTTCTCAGTAACTATGAAAGTTGACGGCAAATTAGTTAATTCCTGTGGTAACTGCCAAAAAAAAAAATTTTTTTTTTGGTGTATTTAGTAAGTGCAAATTTTATCTTATGTAACAAAAGTATTAAGCAGTATTATTTTCAACGCAAAGACAACATTTCAGAAAACCTTTCACCGTGTTTATCTCAAAATAATAAATTTCCTTTTCTTTCATCATCATCATCCCTTTGTGGGCCTGGGCCTTCTTTAAAAGCTTTTTCAATCTGATGTTCTCCCAGAAATTGCGCTACAGTTCTTCACTTTCTGGAAGGCAAAATCCTCATCCGTTCAGTATTTCCATCTTTTTTTGTGTCTTCTTCTTGGTCTTTTGTCGGTGGGGGGTGGTATTAAAAACCCTCAACGCTGCTCGGTCTGGGTTCATTCTTATTCGGTACCACGCCCATCTCATTCTACACAACTTTATGGATTTATTAATATCCTCACTTTAAACAATTCTATAAATTTCAAAATTATACTTATTTTTTCCCTCCAGATATTATTATCGAGGACAGCACCAAAGATGGTTCTTAAAACATTCTTTTCAAAGATCGTTAAGATTTTCTCCTTTTTTTTTTTCAAGGTAAAAGTCTCTGAGGAAGTCAAGACAAAGCTAAAAGATCTTTGTCCTTCTTTTTATTAAATGGGTTTTCAATAGTGATCTTAAACCAAAGAAGCAGTGATTGGCTGCGATAAATCTTTTATTCTAATTTCAGGATTTATGTTTTTGTGATACTTTATTTCTGATCGCAAATGAGTAAAAAAATTTTAAAGATTCAATTTTTTTTCTTTTCTTATGACAATCATTTGAAGTAACTAAGGAACAATTTATTAAAAACAGCTATTTAAATTTTAAAAAATTTTTTTAAAACTTTTTATATAATTTAATATTGTTTTTTTTTTTCAGTAGTAGAATTAGAATATTTTTGAAAACGTTTAAAACCACCAAAAAATTACAGTTGTTTAAAAATGAAGAATTTTTTATTTTTTTACTTATTTATTTATTTACATAGTTTAAAATTGTTTTCTCTGGTGGTGGAATGTGAATATTTTTGAGAATTTTTAGGATCACCCAGAATTGACACTTGTTCAAAGAAAGTTTTTAAAAAATATTATTGAAGAAATTATTTAATATAAATTGTATAATAAAATGCGTGCAAAAATCTGAAAATCGTCATGAAAAAATTAGACACAGAAAATACCCTTTTAAGCAATCTAGATATCGTTTGCATCGTTTCTGAGATAAATATTATTAAATTGGATAAATTATAAACTATTAAAGTCGGGGAATATAACCTTTTTTGGAACTAAAAATGTTTAAAAGGTTTTATTTTTATTGCATTCGATAATAGGGTGAGCAGCACCTATATATATATCTCTATATATATACAAGTTCGAGGTGGTGATCGTATAAATGCTAATTAATTCGTGCAAACGATATTTTAAATCAGAAATCAAACACCAAATTGTATTTTCGCTGAATTAATATGCCCTTTTTTTCGTTGGACTCGGATTTTTGACCTTAAAAATATAGAAGGTAGTCGCAATCTGGAAAATATGGTCCCAATAGTTTGGTCGAGAGAGCTGTCCAAAGTTTTGTCCCCTTAATGTTCATTTTGCTTTTGGCGGAATTTACCTAATCTCGAGAACTATTTAAACGAATTGCAAAAATTTTTGGACAAAATTATATAATTCGTTTATCTTAAGATAATTCCATGCAGAAAAATAACTTTTAGTAAATATTTATTTTTTTATTATTATTTAATTTAATAATAATCATAAAAATTTTTGAATTGTAAGGCATACAGTTTTTACATCACTATAAAGAATGCAATTTTATTTGTCAATTCACAAAATTTGAGCGAATTCGATCGCATAGTTCCTCAGAAATCGAATTTTTAAAATACGACTTTTTTAAAATTTGATTTCCCAGGAACTATTCGACGGATTTCGCCCAAATTTTGCATTTTGCCATGTAAAATTACATTAGTTTTAATCGTGCAAAAAATTTTATTCTTTACGATTCAAAAATTTTTCGCTTATTATTTAATAAAATAATAAATAATAAATATTTACTCAAAGTCATAATTAGCATGGAATAATCTTTGGATAAACGATTTTTATGTTAATGTGCAAAATTTTTTCAATTTGCTTAAAACGTTGTCGAGATATGGTGAAATACGAAAAAAATGTTAAATTAAAATTAAAGGGGCAAAACTTTCGACCGCTCTCCTGGCCAAACTATTAGGACCATTCAGGACCATATTTCTCAGAAAGATTGCGGCCCTATATTTTGGGGGTCAGAAATCCGAATCCATCGGGAAAAAAAGTTTGTTTATTCAGAGAAAGTACGGTTTTGTGTCTGATTTCGTAACTTAAAATATCGTCTGCACTAATAAATTAGCATAAGGTCACCTCTTCAACAATGAAGATTGAGTCCTAGAACGTCAAGATCCGATCAATTAATAAAAAATTATTCATAGTGGTCCATTTTTCCCCACACTGTACATATAACTAAAATAGTACATTATTTATTAATACGTTAAACTAATTACAATGGCTAGCTATTAATAGTTATTATATTTCATTACATTACAAACATTTTTCTAAAGTATATGTATGTAAGACATTAGCAATACGCACATACATAAATGATACTAGTTGGGATATTAGGAATTTATAAAACTGTTTACATTGTTAAAAAAAAGTTCAATGCACGATCACCAATTATTTTGATATGATATTAATCCAAAAGTTCGTACCATTAATGAAATAAATTTAATAAGAACTTTTTCAAAGTGGACTAAAAAGACGCTAAAAAAATTCTATTTTCTTTTTTCAGACCAAAAAACGCAAAACAGAGGGTACATCATTTTCGAAAGACGTGGGAGACGGAAAGAATTTTGGAGATGATAGAAGTTTATTACGAAAAATGTTACGTTCGACGTTTTTTGTTTTTGCTCAGACAAAAATGAAATTTTGTACCAGAAAAACGTAATTTTTAAAATACTATAAAATATTATGTTATATAATTATATAATATTAATATAATAATTTTTTTTATTTTCTTCTTTTTAGTTTTGTGTCTCGGAAAGCGGTCAAAATCAATATTGGCGATAAAATAACGATAAATTTTAGGAATAGTAACTTGTATCGACATCAGTTAGTTGAGATAATATCATTCTAGTTAGTCGAAACTAAGTCGATATTGTGTATAAGGATTAAATTCCCTTTGGCTATATATAATACTGGTCGCAGCATTTACTCTGATTCTATCTCCACAATCTTCATAAATTCAAACTTGGCTGCGATCTTAACGCAGTGAATTAAATACTATTCTTAGAATTGGACTAAACATAACATGTAAAAAGCAAATTTGCATATTGAAGGTAAATTGCAATTATAACCCAAAACAGCCAAAATTCAAGCAAAGAGAATTGAAAACAAAGATTTTGTTTAAAAAAATTTTTTTTTTATTAAATTGAATTTATTGGTAAAGGAAATTATTTAAACATTTTTGAAAATAAAATCTCTTTGCTAAATATTTGAGGACTATTTTTTTTTTATATTATAAAATATTTTGGCCAATTCAAAAAAAAAATCTTCACCCATATGCAAAGGGAATAACTCCAATTAGCAGTTCTTACAGCAATTCAATTTTTTTTTTTTTTTTTGTATCAGATTTCAAAAGGGAAAAAAGCGTCTCTTAACTTTCAAAGAGGTTAGAAAAATCCTTTTTTTTTTTTTTCTTTCAACACTCTTTAATTTTTTCTTATTTCCTCTCAGTAATTTCAGTAATCAGAGATTAAAATGATCTGCAGATGCCGTAATAATCCGCAGCGGCAGCTGCCATGCTGGAAGATTTCTGCTATCAGAGCTATAAAAAAAAACAATAGATTCTGCTTGTTAAGATTAAGAAACTATTAAAACTTGCCCTTTTATTGGGCACTGAGCTTCAGTAGAAATTTGAGAGCTCTAGGACCCCCCCCCCCCACCGTTACGGTACCGATCCGTGGATCAAATGGTACCGGGCCGTCCAAGGAACATTAAATTATTTCCATCTTGTTTACTGTGGTGTATTTCTCTCAGATTTGTGAGACGTTTTAAGGACGAGAGGTTAATTGGAAACTGAGATGAAACTTAATCTGAGATAAACTTAAAACTAAGGTCCGTCCCTTAATCCTCACCCATACCGCGCATGTAACTGAATTTTTTTCCGATAGCATGTTTAAATAAAAATTAAATTATAATTATTAAATCAAATCATCTAAAATGTAAGCAATCAACGTCCGCCCCGCCCCCATCTGAGGGCAGGGGTTAAAATTATCAAACGTTGTCCGGTCCGCGGCGATGAAAAGTTAGGGGAGCACTACTCAAGCAAATCATTTCAAATGCAAGATACCAACGTTGCAAACATGAAAGTGAATTCATACAAATTAATAAAAATGTATGCAATAATTATCTTTTAACTTTACAATGGCATCAAATTTCAATGATGCCACATAGAGTACCTAGATAACAAGAGGATAAGATTTAGGAGCCGCTCATAAATGCTTAGAGGAGAGGATTGTGACGATTTGTGACAAGGGGTCGGAGTGCGTGACAAGAAGTATGACAACACACTTTTTGGTTAAAATAATAGCCTTTAAAATCAACAAATTAAAAATTTTATGTTATTTATTTTTATGCATGTTTGAATGAACCGCGGTGGCTCAGGGGATAGAGCGCTCACGTTCTAATGAGGGGAAGCAGGTTCGAATCCCAGCGCTGTCAGGTCGATACGAAGTCTGCTACCGTCTCTCGCCAAACACAGTTCTGACATAAAATATCCTCAGTGGTAGACGTCATAGTTAGAATCATGGCTCAATGGTAGACGACATGATTAGACAAATCATGGGTTAGAACCGCTTTGTCGTGGGCAAATCATGAGAGGTTTTTGTGGTTTTCCTCTTCGTGCAACGTAAATGCGGGTCAGTTACATCAAAAAAGTCCTCCACGAAGACAAAATTTTTCCAATACTCGATTCAAAAGTTCCCTTGTCTGCTGAATTGGGTTAAAAATTACAAGGCTACGGAGTTGAGCATTAGTAGTCGTAAACTCACAATTGGATGGCTGTTCAACGCTGATTATGAAATAAAATAAAATATATTTTTGTATATTTTGTTTAAACATAAAATTTGAAACAAGTAATATTGTGTGACATGTCACAAAGGGGATACAGTGAAGTGTGACATTTAGTGGCAAAGGTGAGGCCTGAGCCAAAAATATTAGAATAAAGTGTGACATCATTTATGGACAGCCCCTTAGGCAAAATGCATAAATAAATATATAAAAAATTTGTTTATTTTTCAGACTACGAATCACATTAATAAAAGCTTAAAGTAGAATTTCTTAGTAAAGGTATATTTCATAATAGGCGAATAATATAATGCCACACACATTAAAAATAACTAAATATTATCTTTTTCTAGAAAGGTCAATTACAGATTACTGACCCTCTGAATGTCAGTGTATCGTGTCGCCTAAGAAATGGAACTCGATGCTCTAATAGCACGCATACTCGAAGAAAAGACACCCTATTTTGATCCAACCTTGGCAGGAGTGCAAGTGATCATTACATTTAAAAATGATCCTCAACTCATTGTTTCGAACAGGAATTTGAGATGATAAGAAAGAGCCGCTTAGGTTAATAAAGGGAAAAGAATATGCTAAAAATAAGACTATATGTGAAAATATTTTGGTTTAGTTACTGATGAGACTTTTAAAAAAAAATTTTTGTCTGAAGTAAATAAGTTAGAAAGATCACCAATAGTTGATAAATTAAATTTAAATATTTGTTATATGGTTTGCTTCAAACTTATTTTTAAGAAAAATGAATTCTATATTTTCTATTTTGCATTTATTTTATGCTTGATTTGGAAGGTAACGTATGGAAAAAGAAGTAACAATTCCACTAATAGCAGATATCTTAAATCAAAATCTTAAATTTAAGTTACTTGGTCGCGAGTTTGAACTGATATGAAAAAGCTTTTGTTTTCTGAAGTTAAATAAAACATTAGAAATGAATAAAGGACAATATTCTGGCAATTAAATAATGATATGCTGCTTTTTTTTATTTTTTTTTATTTTTTACCTTTTTTGAAGTAAAGAAATTAGGAAAACGATCACCAATAGTTGATAAATCAAATTTAAATACATTTGTTTTGTGGTTTACTACAAACTTAATGATCCTCAATTCATTTTTTATAACAGGAATTCGTGATGTTAAGAAAGAACCACTTACGTAGTTAAAAGAAAATAATATGCTAAAAATAAGACTATATGAAAAAATATTTTGGTTTAGTTACTGATAAGACTTTTAAAAAAAATCTTGTCTAATTTAAATAAGCTAGAACGATCACCAATAGTTGATAAATTAAATTTAAATACGTTTGTTTTATGGTTCACTACACACTTAATGATCCTCTATTCATTTTTATAACAGGAATTCGAGATTTTAAGAAAGTACCACTTACGTAGTTAAAGAAAAAATAATATGTTAAAAATAACTCTATATGAAAAAATATTTTAGTTTAGTTACTACTGATAAAACTTCGAAAAAAATCTTGTGTAAATTAACTAAGTTAGAACGATCCCCGACAATTGATATATCAAATCCAAATATTTGTTTTATGCTTTTACTACAAACTTATTTTCAAGAGTAAAAAAAAAAATAAAAAAAATAAAAATAAAAAATTAAAAAAAAATTAAGTAATTTTCTTGTGCATTTATTTTATGCGTAATTTGAAAGTTAAGTTCTTCCAAAAAAAAAAAAAAAAAAAAAAAAAAAAAAAAAAACACGTTTTTTTTTTTATAGTTTCACTAATTGTACTGCGATGAGAAAGTTAAATTTTAAATTAAAAGTTACACGGTGGAGAGTTAGAGCTGATAAGAGATAACTTTAATTTTCTAAAGCCAAAAAAACATTAGAAATGAATACAAAAACAATTATAATCTAATAAATTAAATACTGAAATTGTTTTTTTTTTTTTTTTTTTTTTTTTTTTTTTTTTTTTTTTTTAAACTTGTGATGTAGTTTGGAGATTGTCTACCAATAGTTAGTAAATCAAATCTAAATATTTGAATGGTTTATTACTAAAAACAAATTTTTTTTTTTTTTTACTTCGTAGAGGAATATTTGAATATTGAAATATCTGAAGAGGATATAATTTCATTCCGCATTTATTTCACCCGTAATTAGAAGGTCAGGTACTTTTTTTTTTACATAAAATAAAGTTACATGTCTTTACTTCAGCAAGTAAGATACTTTTTACCTAAAGCCGAAGGAAAGTTTAGAATTAGATACATAAATAATAATATTCTGGTAATTTAGATACTGATAATATTGGGTAGTAGGGGCCGGGATAGCCTGGTCGGTAGGGCGCTGGGCCCATATCCAAGAGGTCGTGGGTTCGATCCTCGCCGGCCGAAGACTCCCCGTGTAGTAAATGGTGACTGATGCACGTTAAATCTGTCGAGTCTCAAAGTCCTCCATGTTCCCATAACAAATCAATACCTCTGGGGAAGCCGCGATGGCTCAGGGGATAGAGCGTTCGCCTTCCAATGAGGCGAACCGGGTTCGAATCCCAGTCGATACGAATTCCGCATCCGGCTTGCACTGACCGGCTTGCACTGACGTGAAATATCCTCAGTGGTAGACGGATCATGGGTTAGAGTTCCCTTGCCGTCAGGCTAACCGTGGGAGGTTCTCGTGGTCTTCCTCTCCATGTAACGCAAATGCGGGTTAGCTCCATCAAAAAGTCCTCCACGAAGGCAAATTTCTCCCAATACTCGATCCAGGAGTTCCCTTGTCTTCTGGATTGGGTTCAAAATTACAAGGCTACGGAGTTGAACATTAGTAGCCGTAAACCCATTAAGTTGGGTCGGCTGTTCAACGACGGTTATATAAAAAAATAAAAAAAATAAATACCTCTGGGGGTACTGATCCAGGAGTTTCCTTGTCTTCTGGATTGGTTCAAAATTACAAGGCTACGGAGTTGAACATTAGTAGTCGTAAACCCATGAAATTGGGTCGGCTGTTCAACGACGGTTATAAAATAAAATATTGGGTAGTAGTAGTTGTACTTTATTTACGTCGCACTAGAGCTGCACATTGGAATATTGGCGACGGTTTGAGAAACTTCTCTGAGGATGATCTAAAAACATGCCATCACAGTTTTGCTCCCCCTCTTTGATAGTCCGACGACCTGCGCGAAGTTGAGTAATTTACGGTAGAACAATTAAACGAGGACCGATACCACACGACCTCGGCCCCTTCCCAGGCTGATGAAAAAGATCACCCACTCGCTCATTGACCGTTTACTATCAGTTCACTATTCGACTAACATTGTTAGATTTAAGGAAGTTAGGAGAAAGATCACTTATAATTGGTAAATCAAATCTAAAGACTTGAATGGTTTATTAAAAACAAAATCCTTTCCAAGTGGATTTTCGCCTGTATTTTACACGTTGATAAAAGGTAAAATACTTTTTTAGATAAAAAAAAAAAGTTATGTTTCTTTACAGTTTACACCAATGAGGGGAGATCTTAATTTACATGGATATGGGGACACGGTCACGGACACAAGTTTGAACTGATAAGGTAAAACTAGGTGTTATAAACACTGGAGAACAATATTTTTTGCTTTTTTTTTGTTTGTTTTTTGCATGTGATTTTTTTAACAGATCTTAGGTACTTTTGTATCGCTGATTTTAAATCTGTAATCAATTTCTCTCTCCAAGTTACAGATATTTTTTTTTCCAATGAAATTTCTATTATTTTTATTTATTTATTTATTTATTTTTTTTGCGAAACGTACAAGTTTAAAAACGTTGTGTATAACAGGGGGTCATATAAATCTCTCTTCAAGTTACAGATGTTTCTTATAAAATCAGATTTTTATTATATTTTTTAGCGAAATGTACAAGTTTAAAAACATTATGTATAACAGTTGGTCACTTAAGTGTTACGACAAAATGTTTAGGAGATTTACGGCAAATCATCAGGATAAAAATTGCATAAGAAGTCTAGACCGAAAATGTGGTCGTACGCGGATAGGGACGCTTTTCTATTCCTAAGACTTATTCAAAACACACGAAGATACAGTTCATAATGGAGAAGCGCTCCTAGCAGCGTATGAGATCTCCGGGGGTCACGAGTTCTCATGCAACTTAAATCCTGATGATTTACTTTAAATACGAAGTTTGTCGCAACATTTACGCGACCACCTGTTAACGATTTTGAGCTAGTATATTTAGAAGAAAAAAAATATCTGTAGCTTTAGGAGCAAAACTAGTTACAGGTTTGAAATCTCCCCACCCGAATTAGGGAAGATCAAGCATTCCTGTAAATGCAACAAAAAATGTATTCCGTAGTGTAATTGAGAAATCAAATTTGTGTATGGTTAAATACATACAAAAATATTAAGAAAAACAAAATAATTTATAAGTGAATCGTTACTTTTTCCATTTTTGCATTTATATTTCGCATATATATAGTTTTTTTTTATAATGGATTAAATTGTTTAAAATTACGTACAATTATTTAAAAAGACAATAATTGCCCTCATACTAGCTTATTTTAAACGAAGATATCTTTCTATCTTATATGTATCTAATAACAAGAATATTATTGTTTATGTATATTTATACGTTTCTTCTGTACGTATAAGTTGGATAAAACATAAGTACGATCTCTGCCATTGCACAGTTGGCCAGCATCCAAGGTTTCGTGGCCAAAATTAGTATTTCGATAAAATTTGTTTCAAAATTTGGGGGTTTTTATGTGCAGGTAAATTGAATTCATAATTGAAATACACTAAAAATACCAAAAAAACAAAATGGCGGCTGAAATATGGCAAGTAAAAATTAAAAAAAATAATATAGTACGTTTAAATAATTAAGTATAGCAATGAAAATATAATAATTTTCGTAATTTTATATTAAAAATAAAAAGCAAATTATATTTCCGAAGTAATATTACAAAATAACGCGAAAACATGAAAAAAACATAATTTTTGTTTTTCGGTATATTTAGTCCACCTTTGCAATATGGGCAAAATGGGGCAGGTTTTTTCGAAAAAAGAAACATCAAAGGAGACAACAACAAAAAAAGTTTAGCTAATTACCTCGTGGAACTTTTTGGTGATAAGTTTCGAAAGTGATTCAAACATTGTACAATGTCAAATGATAAGATATAAACTATAAGTTTGTCAAGAGTATTAACTAATCAAGCAAATTGAAAAATTGTACTATCATTTCAGACTAATTACTCTGATAAAAATGCAACAGAAAGGTGAAATTCCTATATATATTTCTGAAATATAAGTTTAAAAGTTAAATTTAAAATAAAACAAATTTAACATATTTTTCACTACATTGTACTCTCGTCGGTCCAAAAAGTAAATTATAATGTTTGGAATGATTATGAAAACCTAATTTGGACGATATTAAAACTGCCTACACATATTTTAGTTGGAAATTTAATTTTGACTTTTGGCCAAAGATCGTGGTCTTCTGGCCCACTGTGCATTGGTTTAAAGAAACATTGTTTGTTTTCCAACAGAATATTACACTGTCGTTTATGTTTTCACTTTCACATTAATATTACATTTAATTTTAGGATAAAATACTTTCTTTTAACAAAAAAAAGTAATGTTTCTTACAGCAGTGGCAGATATCGCTAATATAGATAGATGTGTAAGCAGGAGTGCGAACAGATAAGAAATAACTGTTATTTACTCTAAGTGGAAGAATACACTATAAATAGATCTGCATAAACATTACTATGTTGATTATTACTTACAGATAAGATAGTGTTAGTTTTTATCTTGTTTGAGGTAAGGAAGTTACAAGAACGATCACCAATGATTGCTAACTGAAAGCGATTTAATGCAAACTTAATTGTTAAAAAACAAACATATTTCGAAGATCAATGTTTTCACATTCACTTTTTTTTTTTTTTTTTGTACAGTGAAAATAAAATAAGATAAAATCCTCTTTTTTTTATCATCGGGAACAAGCATTATTTGTTACAACAAAAATAACAGAGCGATGCAAGTACATTTTAGTCTATTTTATAATCGAGAAGACAATGGAACTCATAAACATTGAAACAACTTATCCTTCGTTCAGGACTTTTTTTTTTATGTAACTAATCTGCACTTGCGTTCCAGTAAGAGGAAAACCACCCACGGTTATTATACTAAATAATTTACGCAATTTATCAGACTTTTAGTTCTAGAAAAAAATCTGAACTAAAAATCTATAAAAATTGTTGCATCTTTGATTCTAGAATAAAACAGAACTACATCTTTACAACACGTTCCAAAGAAACAAACACAAACTAAAAATTATTATTGAAGAAAAACACCCATCTAGAACGTTGCTAAAAATTTAACTACAATCGAATTGTAAACACATAGAATAAAACAGAATCTAGAATAAAACAGTAATACATCGTTACAACACGTTCCAAAGAAATAAACGAAACCTAAAAATTATAATTGAAGAAAAAACACCCATCTAGAACATAGCTAAAAATTTGACTACAATTGAATTGTAAAGATAGAATAAAACAGAAATACATCGTTACAACACGTTCTAAAGAAATAAACGAAACCTAAAAATTATTATTGAAGAAAAAACACCCTAATAGAACATAGCTAAAAATATAACTACGATTGAATTGTAACTAACAATAATTAATTCAGAGTAATCAATTACTTTTATTCAAGTATATTAAAGTAATCCTAAACCATTCAGTTCAACACTTTCTATGAAATTGTCAAATAATAACTGCTTAAAACATTCGAATTTCAAAAGATTTTAATTTAATTATTCTGAATGAGAAAAGCAGACAGTTCCTAGACACATTAAAGTGCACAGACACATATAAGACTATTACATCGATGAACAGGCATGAATATAATTAATTTTCCCTTACAGAAAATAATTTTACAAAATGCTAAAAAGCACTCAGTTGAGTTGATAAAGCTGAATGATGATCATCATCGCTGGGAAGCAGATGTTTTCGCTCTAATTCAACTTCCATTTACGAATCATTAAACTTATTCTGAAAACAAAATTGTTCCTAATTGGCGACATTTATCAGATTTTTTTTTTAGTTTATCAGTTTGATTTTTAAAAAAATCATTTTATTAGAATTTATCTAGATTAAAACTATTTTTTATTCAAGAAAAAGATAGATAAAAGATATTTACTAAAGTATTGCAAAAAGTATTTTAAAAACAAAAAAGAAGAAGAAAAAAAAAACATTAAAAAACGATAGGCTAAACTAGTTTTTTGAAATAAACGAATTACTGTTAATAAATTTTAAATTTTCACCTATAAAAAATCATTGTTTTTTTAAAGGAAAAAAAACATTGGAGAAGGAGTTTATTAAAAAATCATTAGAATATTTGATAATTTTTTTCTATTATAGTACAGCTATAGTTATCTTCTTTAAATTTATATAATTCGTTGAAAATTTCATTAGTTTTTAAAAATATTTTTTATTGTTAGTAGCTATAAATTTTTGTACTGCAGTGAGCAAAATAAATAACTTTTATTTTTTCCCGTTAGTATCGTTTTATTTTCTTCGAATAACCAGATTTTAATGTACTAATCTAATCCTAACGAGTAGAAGTGAAGCCTATTAATTAGCTAATTAATTAGCATAGCTAATTAATTAGTAAATAGGATATTTTTTGTAACTTACGAAATCAGACACAAAAACACACTTTCCCTGTATATGAACATACCAAACAAGTCAACTTTTTTTAGAATGGTAAATCTTCGTCAATATTGACTGACTGCCGTTTTCATTATGAGCTGTAGCCACTAGCTCCTTACTAACTAATCGGGAACTCTGTTCTGGCACCCTGCTGGATATTAAATAGCCAGATGCTTTGGCCATTTTAAGTGCCTTATTTTTGAAGAAGGCAAAAAGATCTTCCCTATTTGAAAAAAAAAAAAAAAAAAATGCTATGTTCAACCAGCTTCGCCGGAACATATTCCGGTTGGCCTTGGACTTTCTAATGTAGATTTTACCTCAGATCCCCATTTCGTTGAGGATTTCCTTGGGTTCAGCCGACCTTCTGAAGCTTATCTGACTTATGTCAGATTAAGAGAATTAAGCATCAGCATTATGAGCTGCGATGGCTCAGTGGCTCAGGCATTGAGCTGCCTTTATGAATTCCTGGGTTCCTTCCTCGGTGACGCCTTGAAGCACACACCCAGCTTCAGATCGATAGTTATTAGCTTATATGGAAGGTAAGAATTGTCGAGGCGCTATGTTGGTCACATTGCCACTGCCACATCGTTGTTCACAACATTGTGGCGCCTTCTGGCTTATAACGGGCTGTTACGAGATTCATTACTTTAATATTTTTTATTGTAGTACTTATACTTATTTGCTTATAAATAATACTTAACTACGATGGCTCAGGGGAAAGAGCGTTCGCCTTCCAATGAGGTGAACCGGGTTCGAATCCGCATCTGGCTAGCACCGACCAGAGAGCTGACGACAAATATCCTCATTGGTAGACGGATCATGGGTTAGAGTCCCTTTGCTGTCAAGCAAACCGTTCGAGGTTCTCGTGGTCTTCCATACCATGTAACGTGGTCTCCCTCACAATTTTTCACAAAACTTGATCCAGGAGTTACCTTGTCTTCTGGATTGGGTTCAAAATTACAAGTCGACGGAGTTGGACATTAGCAGTCGTAAACCCAAAAGTTGGTTCGGCTATTCAGAGACGGTTATAAAATAGAAATAAAATAAACAATAAAATGAATAAAGAGAGAGAATGATGTGTACAGTTCAATTACTGAGTTAACAGATGAAATAATGATTAATTAAGAACAATAACCTTTTCTTTAGTGACTAGGTTACCTTTTTATTTCCTTTTTTTTTTCGTTTCTACGAAAGAAAACCAACAGGAAAATCAAAAATAGATACCAAGAGAAAACAGAAATTATTTTTTATGATAAAACAGAATAGACATTTAATGAAATTTAAAATAAAAAAAAAATACAAAAGACACTTTATTATTATATTTTATCTAACCCAAACAGAAAAAAAAAAAATTTCCCCTACTTAAAAAATAATTCTTAAAAGAAACTGTTAAGATTATTCAAACAGCGCTAACACCGGTTGAATCAGATTCTTTGTATAAATCTAATTCTAATTATTTTTTATCATGAGAAAAGGAGAATAAAGGTTGAAGTTTACTTGAGATGTTTCTTGTCTAAACTTCAAAGACTACAACATTATGTTTGAGTTGATAAGATAAACCGATTACAATAGTTTATCTAAAAACTCAGAGACAACTGTCAACTTAAAGATTTAAATGCTTCTTCTGTAGAAACTTCAGGATACTAATTACACGTTTAACTTGAAAATATTTTAGACATCCTAAAATTAATGCTTTTGAATTCTTTTAAGGAATATTCTCTGATACATGATAGGAAACAAAAAACAATTATTTGAAGTTTTTTTTTTTTTTTTTTTTTTGTACTTATTTTGTAGAATGTTTCTAGTTTGGCAAGAAAAATAATTTTATATTTTTAAAAAAAAATAAATATGACATAGTTAGCTTGTTTAATTTCACACAACTTAGAATTTACTATTTATTCTATAATAAATTCGATTTAAAATTCGAGGACAAAATACATAATCATAAGCAAGCAATTAAATTGCCAAACTTTTGGAATTCTTTGTTAAATTTTTTCTTCTTTTGATTATTAGAATAATTGGTGACAAACAAATTATGTAATCTGACAAATTATCTCCACTAACAAGATATTTGAAAACAGATTTTAATTTTGTATACCTATATGATAGAAAATCTTTAGGCGAGGCTTTAAAGACAACAAAAAGTTTAGTTGTTTTGTAATTTATTAATCGTTTTCAAAAACACTCACTTAATCTGCAAACGATCTTACATCTCGACCTACATATTTTTAATTAAATATGTGATTCAAACTTGTAAACAGATTTTACTTTATTAGAATCTTCGTCATGAACAGATATGGGGGGGGGGGTAATATTCAATAAACAATTAAAAGAAAACAAATAATAAATTTTATAACAAAATTACAACTGGTCTGTAATCTTTATTTATTTTCAAAATAAATTATTTTCTTACGATAATTTAAAAACACGGAAAAGTCCATAAATCACATGATCATCTTTCGAACCACTTAAGACCTCCCTTTCACCATTATGGAGTCCTCATAATCATATTTTATTTATTTATTTGAAATAAAAAAAAAAACAAATAGAACTTGGATTTTCAATTCAATTATTTTTCACAAAGATAGTGAGGTTTTCAAAGGACCCACCCGTTATCTAATCACGCCATTTATAGACGCCCCTTAAAAAGAAATAAATTGGAATGAGAATGTAATTGTAGTTTAGACTATAACTATACAAGTATAATCATATTATTTTATCGTGACAATACTTTTTATTTGCTGAAAAATAACTGAACAACAACAATTATTTTATAATGATATTTTAAAATAATTGTGTTTTTACAGCAAATGTAATTCCGGGTAAAAGGAGCTGCCTTTTACTAGGAAAAAGTGGTCATTCCACAACAACTAAAATGAAAAGTTCAAATAATTCCAGAGAAATAAAACTTTAAAAATTCGTTTTATTTTAAATAAATCAATCAATTTTTTAAACTGATATTTTTCAGAATCTGAAACTGTTATTTTAATCTGGAGCAAGTTTTAAATGAATTCCTCATTGCAAATAATAAAAAATTCGCAAAGAGTCCTTCATTATTGTTAACTATAAACACACGGTCTTAACATCGCATAGTTTAGACCAGGGCTGTCCAACTGCAAAGAGCCCACGGGGCAGAATTCCGGTCACTGATCACCTGGCGGGCGGCAGTTTAAAAAAGTTGAACAATACCCTTTTCCCTCTTATACAATAACAATTAATAGTTGAATTATTAATTACAAAACAATGGAACAGAAGGATTATAAAAGAATTTGCTTGCATTTTAATGAGAAAACTGAGGCCGATCAGCCTGGATAAGAAGTTGGCGGGCCGCCAGTTGGACAGCCCTGGTTTAGACTTAACAAATACTTCTTAAAAAAATTTTAGTATTTATTTCTACACATCCATGGGTATTTTTGAAAAATTTGACTCTTTACTATGTAATCTGAAATAAGTTTCAAATGAATTTCCGATTGGAAAAGTTACAAAAAATTCACAATATATCCTTCTGTATTTTTATATGTATGCTCATAACGTAGTATTGTTTTGACTAAAAATTGATTCTTAAAATTTTTGAGCACTTATTTCGTGAAACATATTGATACTTTTGAAAACAAATGACGCTCACTTTGTAATTTTAAATAAGTTTCAAAACAATTCCTCATTACAAAAAATTATTTTAAAAAAACCCTCCATTATGTTAACTATGTATATGCTCTTACCGTAACATGTTTTGGACTAAACAAACGCTTCTTGAAATTTTTGAGTATTTATTTCTTTTAATCTATGACGATTTTGGAAAAATTTAACGATCTGAATCAAGTTTTAAATGAATTAAAATATATTTAATATATAATTAATATAATATATATATTTATATATACGTATATATATATATGACAGGAAGAATTGATATTTTTATTGAAACATCACTTGTATTTTACCAAAGACTGGATAAAATAATAATTTATACCACACTTTGGACCACTTTATTTGTTTTTAAACAGTATTACATAAAAATAATGATTGTTTTAGCGTAATTTTATAAATTAAAAAAAAAAGTTACATTGCTTTCTATTTCATAACATGGTGGCTCATAAAAACTGGCTCGTGTTTCTAGAAATTTCTTATATTTATAAACCCTTGCCTATAAACAACTGATAAACATCACTGATAGTAAGAGTTGGATAAAAAAAATATTTATTAAACATGATGAATGATAAACAGAAAAATTTCAGCATGTCGAACTCGAACAGCTTTATGAAGAGAATAAATGGCGATGAAGTGCCAAATATGGAAAACTAACAATTTCAAGTTCGAAACCATCTGGCGAAGGGGGCACGAAGGAACTGTCGCTTTTTGTAAAAGCAGGTGACATGAAACCTAACTACTAAAAAGCTTCCTGCCATCAATAAATCCATACCATCTTTTTCAACCTCCTGCGATTTACCCCTTTCTATTTTGTTATATACTAAGATATTTTGATTTTGTTTAAAAAATAAAGGTAAACAATATATAAAATTAGTAATATTGATCTACACTCCTACAATATTTAAAAAAATATGAATTAACTTTTTGAAAGAAAAAACTAGAATGAATTTTAATCTTTTTCTGTGGCGTAATATTGAAAGCAATGGTTTATTGTTATTTTTTTTTTTAAAAAAAAAAGCAAGAAAAAATTCACAATTTAAAATTATGTTTTTGAAAAAAATGAGGAGAATTACATTTATTCAACACTATTAACAAGATTTAGTCCAGATAATTAAGTTTCATGTTCTCGTGTACATTCATAACGTTAACGTCCTTTAATGTTAACAAAAAGCTAGGATTAATTTAAATTTTTCTCTAGAGAGTAATTTTGAAAACAATCCTTTTTTAAAAAAGTAAAAGCATGAAAAAATTCACAATTTTAAAGTTGAGTTTTTCTTTCAAAAGAAATTATATTTCTTCAACACTATTAACGAGATTTAGTCTAGATAAGTTTAATTATATGTCCTCGTGTACGTTCTTAACGTTAACGTCCTTTAATGTTTATAAAAAGCTAGGAAGAATTTAAATTTTTCTCTAAGAAGTAATTTTGAAGAAAGAAAAAGCATGAAAAAAAAAAAAAAACTTTTGACGTTTTTAAAAATTAAAAGCACGAAAAAAATTCACAATTTTAAAGTTGAGTCTTTGTTAAAAAACGGAATTACATTTCCTCAACACTATTAACAAGACTTAGTCCAGATGAGGTTAGTTTCATGTCCTCGTGTGCAGTTTACACATCTTGAATTTTAGATCGTTGCTGAAGCAGAATAATGACCCAGAACCTTAATACGATTCAAATTTAAACCATATCATCACATAAATATAATGAATCTATTTTTAATCTTATTATGCAATGCTATGCGAACGAAAATATTGCCCAAATTGAAATAAATTATCGCTCAGTAACCATTTTCTAATACGTGTACAAGGCAGTAATAAATTTTCTTAATAGTGAATTTTCTAATAATTTTCCTCGGAATCTAATCGATTTCTGTGAAACCTTAGTTTCATTCTAAAATGTATCAAATAAGTATTTACTTCAGGAATTTTAAATTATGTTTATAAAATGGAAACTTATAAAAATAAAATAGCATCGTTCTTTCCTCTACAGCATAATTGCTGATGCACTATATTTTAGTAAATGGATGTAAATATCAGAGCTCAAAATAAAATAATAAATGACAAAAATGAGAAAACTTCTGCTTTAAGATACACAATTAAAATAAAAAGAAAAAAAAATTTGAAATATCAAACTGTATTGCTGTTTTCCTACGACAAAATTGCTCTTGCAATATATTTTTATAAATTAAAGTTAATACAAGAACTCAAAATAAAGTAATAAATGACAATGAAGAGAAAAACTTTTTAAACAAACTGTATTGTCCTTTCCCCCAAGGCAAAATTGATGTTACTAAATATTTTTGTAAATTAAAATATATATCAGAACTCAACAAAAGGTATTAAATGACAATAAAGAGAGAACTTCAGCTTTAGGATAAGCAATTATAATAAGGAGAAAAAACTTTTTAAACATAAAACCGTATAGTACTTTTCCTACCACGAAATTATTGTTGCAATATATTTTAGTAAAAAAAGGTTATTATCATAATTCATCAAGAGAAAATACGATAAAAATAAAGAGAATAAAGAGAAAACTTTTGCTTTGAGATTCACAATTACTATAAAGAAAAAAACTTTTTAGCATCAAACTTTATAGTTTTTTCCCCCCCAACAGCAAAATTGCTGTTGCAATATATTTAAGTAAAAAAAAAAGAAGCTTATATCAGAACTTAATATAAAATGGTAAGTAACAATGAAGAGAAAATCATAATTGAAAGAATTCAAGAAGGAAAAACAAATGTTGATAGCTAATGATAAAGTATTAAAACAGTAGTTAATGGAACGAGAATCTCAGTAATTTACCTGTCAAAAAGATATCATTATGAAGACGTATCTACCACATATCGTTAAATAATAATCTGATCACAACAATAGTTCTTTTTAAAAATCATAATGTTATTCAGATATATTTATATTTTACATAATCGAAAATTTTACATAAATTTTTAAAAAAAAATCACAGTATAACGTTTAAATAATCATCAAAATTAGCGAATATTTAAAATAAAACTTTTAGTAAATAAATTTCTTTTTAAACGTATATTTGATAATAAAACGTTGTGTTACGAGTTATTTCATTATTTCCTTGTTTATAACCTATAATTAATAGATATTCTGTACTCTGTTTATGCAAAATAATTTTTCGTATTTTGTTATACCAGTTCAGGTGCGTAACTCTCTATGAAAAAAAGTATGGCCAAAACTACCAGAATATGGCAAAATTTCAGTGCTTCGCTTATCGCTCTATGGGGACACCAAAGAGCTTGGTAATTTTGATCGAAGTGCTTTGGTAATGTGTTTGGTAAAGTTAACAATAAAATATCTATATATATATTTCTCTTACACGGCACCAAAAAAAGCCTCATTACAACTCCCCGAATGGCAACGTTAGAAAATCGACCAATGATTGCATCTAAAAATGTCACATGCCAAATCTAGCTGAGGTGGCTCAACATATAGCGCTTTTAAAAACGGAAACAATAACCAGTTGTTGTTGTTGTAGTTAATTTACGTCGCACTAGAGCTGACCAATGGGCTATTGGCGACGGTCTGGGAAACATCCCTGAGGATGATCCGAAGACATGCCATCACAATTTTGATCCTCTGCAGAGGGGATGGCACCCCTGCTTTGGTAGCCCAACGACCTGCACGCGAAGTCGAGCACTTTACGGTAGAACAGTTTAACGAGGACCAATACCGCACACCCTCGGTCCCTACGCAGGCTGATCCAAGTGGTCACCCACCCGCACACTGACCGCAGCCAGTGATGCTTGACTTCGGTGATCTGCTGGGAACCGTGTCTTAACGATCAGTCCACTGCGGGACAACAATAACCAGAGTGAGCATTATCAGGTTGTTCAATTCATCTGCGGCAAAAATAAAAATAAACAACTTATAAAATAAAAATGCTGTTGCCAGCCATAGAATTTTTTGAAAGTTAACTTAGCAACAAAAATTAAAATGACATAGAAGCGCAACTAGATCAAAATTATGATACCTGAGCGCTTGATGTAACAAATCCTTCAATTCTATAAGTGTTGTATCGTCAAATGCCCAAATTAACAATTGTGTAACAAAGTATACAAAAGCTAGACGTTAAGAACGTATCCAATGAGCGAGCAAAGCGAGCATTGGATTGCGAAGCAATCCGAAATGAACTGCGAAAGCAGTTCCGGGAGTTGGCAAGCGCCAGCGAGCAGAGGGCGAAACCTCCTAGTAGTTTTACAATATGGGATAAAATTAGGTAATTATGGTAAATTTTGGTAACTTTATCCTGATACCTTAGCATGGTAAAAAAAATAAAAATAAATAAATAAATAAATAAAAAATTAATCGATTAAACTAAATTTCCAGTTTTGTATTTTTATTAAAAGTGTGGTAATAGTAGTTGTTGTAGTCCTTACATTAGAACTGCACAATGGGCTACTGGCGACGGTCTGAGAAACATCCCTGAGGATGATCCAAAGACATGCCATCACAATTTTGATCCTCTGCAGAGGGGGCGGCACCCCCGCTTCGGTAGCCCGGCGACCAGCACGCGAAGTCGAGCACTTTACGGTAGAACAGTTTAACGAGGACCAATACCGCACACCTTCGGTCCCTACGCAAACTAAACCAAGTGGTCACCCACCCGTACACTGACCGCAGCCAGTGATGCCATAACGATCAGCCCACTGCGGGGCATGTGAACCATAATTTTGAAAAGAACTATAATTTTGAAAACCAGAATTTCAGTTTATCGTTATAATGGAAACGAAAAAATTTACTCAATGAATGGTTTAAATGCTATTATATACTTTGATTTTTTTTAAAACCAGAATTACGTTTTTTCTTTTTTTTTTTTTTTTTTTTTTTTTTTTTTAATCAGAAATGTCATTACCATACTAGTAGTATGGTCATTTTTCTAGAATTTTTTTCTCCGTGTACGTGTAGCCTATAGTTTTCGTATGTACGTAAATAAATTTTAAAAATAAATAAAAACATAAACCTTATGTTTTATTTGACTTTTTTAATTATTAAGAGGAATTTATTTGTGTGTAGACCGTCCTTTCAACGCTGGTAAAATAAAAATTCTTAAAAGGTATTTTTCTCTTTAAATACACGTATTTTTTAATTACAATAAAACATTTTTAAATAAGCATTGAATTGCAAGTTTTAAAAAATACAGAATTTTGTAACAAAATAATAATTATAATAATGAAAAAAAGAAATAAAGCAGCTTAATTTATTTGTTAGCAACTGTACTTAAATTGCATAGAGGCGTTGCACGGCTATGCACATATCAAGAGTTTATAAATCCAATTGTTAGTTTCTCAGTAGTTACAGCAATTTAAAAAAAATATTATAAGTGACTAAAATGTTTATTTTTTGTTTCCATTAATGACAGTTCATAAAAATATTTTTGCGATTAGCACTTGTCACTCCCTCCTAACATAGAGTTTTACAATTTTTATAATAATTTTGTAAATAAAAATTATTAATTAAATTTGTATATAAAATTTTTTTAATGAAAATTAAATATTCATTTTGTAGTATAAAATATATAATAATTTCTTATATAATTTAAAATTAATTTAGATTTTTAAATGCAGTTTATTATATTTTTTTTCATTCGCATAATTTGAATTTCTTTTAATGAACAACTTTAATACTCATCCTTCGTTTAGGAAAATAACGATTAATAAAAATATTGTTATAAAAACGGTGCAGTTTTTTAGAACTTTATTGCAAGAGCTCCATATGAGTAAAAAGATTGAAAAAAGCTAATTGATATTACAAACCATGGAATACTTTTTCCCTAATAAAAACCAACTTTTTCACAACGTCATACGCGCAAGACAACAGAGTTCATTAACACTAAGCATGTAACATTCATTATGTTCTTCTAAATAGGTAAATTATATCCCCTCCCCCCCATTCAATATATTGTGAATTTCCTTTTATTTTTTAGCAATGCAGACGGAGGTTTTAACTGAAGTGAAGTGCTGTAGTTGCTACCTTCCACCTTGTTGAGAAACGAGTTTGAAATGACTCAAATTCGCATAAAATGTTATTTATAATTTCGAATCAATAGTCGTAGATAATAAAATACATTTAATTTCGTATCTCCATTGATATTATTATTGCATGCAACGTCTGTTAATTCCAGGGTTCATTGTTTAAAATGCTGTGATTTAAAGTCATTTTTGTTATTACATAAAAGAAAGCTGAATAAAATACACTAACTTCCAGCTGGCATAGGCCGAAGACTTTATTTTGTTAGGGAAAAAAGGAAACATTAAAATTCGAATCTAGCCAAGGACAAAATTTGCTATTGGATAGTTGCTAGTTGGCCTTCTTTCAAAAAAATATATTAATGAAAATTTTAAACGATTAAAAAACTGTTGTGTGTGGTGTAAAAGCTTTCTCGAAATATGGTAAAGATTACACGGTTCATTTCTAAAATAAGGAAACATTTTAAGAAACGAGCATAAAATAAAGTAAAATTTAAACTTATAAAATATTCACAATAATTCCATATAAAAAATAATAATAAAATGAACAGGAGGTGCTATTTTCAACAAAACAAAAGTTTCATTCATGTGGCGACTGGCAAATAATTTTTTAGTCGCCATTCGTTATATTTAGTGTGGTCGGTGTTAATTTCGTTTTGTAGTTGGCAGTCAAATTTCGTACAGTTGTGATACCGTAGAACCTCGATTATCCGATCCTCCTAAATCCGAATACCTCGGTTATCTAAAGTCGATTTGATGACAACTTCTTGCATAATGGAAATTGCCTACTCTGATATTAAAATAGTTTTTTTAAAAAATAACATTATAAATTTTTCTACATAGACAAAGAGAAAGAGAAAATTTAAGCAGGGCATTAATGATTTAAATCAATTATTGAAATAAGATGATTCAAATACCGATAACAATCAATCGAATTTTTAAAAATAAATTATTGATTTAAATCCCTATAGTAATAAATAAATAAAATAAAAAAACTAATAATTTTATCAGGATATTTAATAGCAATGCTGCGTATAAGGGACTTAAGATAACACTAAAACTAATGTACTCTAAAGACCAATACATTTTTTCTAAATCAACTAAGAGTATAAACAAGTAATTTAATCTGTAGTAATCATTTAATTAGCAAGTAATCAGTAATTTAAATCATGATTCTAATCGCTAAGTTTTTTAAAAGAAAAATCGTTTATTTAAATCCCTACAGTAAAAAAATAGGAACTTCATTAAAAAATTTTAACATGAATTCTGTGCAAAAAAAGCTTTAATGCCACACTAAACCTAATGTATTTTTTAAAACAAAGACAACTTTTCTATGTCAACTAAGAGTAAAAGCAGGGTGCCATTTGTATAAATCAAATCATTAAGCTCAGTAATTTAAATAACGATTCTAATCGCTAAGTTTTTTAAAAGAAAAATAATTTATTTAAATCCCTACAGTAAAAAAATAGGAACTTTATTAAAAAATTTTAATATGAATTCTGTGCAAAAGAAGCTTTAATGCCACACTAAACCTAATGTATTTTTTAAAACCAAGACAACTTTTCTATGTCAACTAAGAGTAAAAGTAGGGTGCCATTTATATAAATCAAATCATTAAGCTCAGTATTTTAAATAACGATTCCAATCGCTAAGTTTTTTAAAATAAAAATCATTTATTTAAATCACTGCAGTAAAAAAATAGGAACTTTATTAAAAAATTTTAATATGAATTCTGTGCAAAAGAAGCTTTAATGCCACACTAAACCTAATGTATTTTTTAAAACCAAGACAACTTTTCTATGTCAACTAAGAGTAAAAGTAGGGTGCCATTTATATAAATCAAATCATTAAGCTCAGTAATTTAAATAACGATTCTAATCGCTAAGTTTTTTAAAAGAAAAATCATTTATTTAAATCACTGCAGTAAAAAAATAGGAACTTTATTAAAAAATTTTAATATGAATTCTGTGCAAAAGAAGCTTTAATGCCACACTAAACCTAATGTATTTTTTAAAACCAAGACAACTTTTCTATGTCAACTAAGAGTAAAAGTAGGGTGCCATTTATATAAATCAAATCATTAAGCTCAGTAATTTAAATAACGATTCTAATCGCTAAGTTTTTTAAAAGAAAAATCGTTTATTTTAAATCCCTACAGTAAAAAAATAGGAACTTTATTAAACAATTTTAATATGAATTCTGTGCAAAAAAAAAGCTTTAATGCCACACTAAACCTAATGTATTTTTTAAAACCAAGACAACTTTTCTATGTCAACTAAGAGTAAAAGTAGGGTGCCATTTATATAAATCAAATCATTAAGCTCAGTAATTTAAATAACGATTCTAATCGCTAAGTTTTTTAAAAGAAAAATCGTTTATTTTAAATCCCTACAGTAAAAAAATAGGAACTTTATTAAACAATTTTAATATGAATTCTGTGCAAAAAAAAAGCTTTAATGCCACACTAAACCTAATGTATTTTTTAAAACCAAGACAACTTTTCTATGTCAACTAAGAGTAAAAGTAGGGTGCCATTTATATAAATCAAATCATTAAGCTCAGTAATTTAAATAACGATTCTAATCGCTAAGTTTTTTGAAAGAAAAATCGTTTATTTTAAATCCCTACAGTAAAAAAATAGGAACTTTATTAAACAATTTTAATATGAATTCTGTGCAAAAAAAAAAAGCTTTAATGCCACACTAAACCTAATGTATTTTTAAAAACCAAGACAACTTTTCTGCATTAACTATGAGTATTTTATGCATTGTAATGGTTTATAACAACTTTCACTAGCTTTTTTAAAATCAGTGATTTGAATCGATGTAAATAAAAATTAAATAAACGATGAATTTTATTAACAATGCTATGTAAAACTAAGTCATTGATAACAACAAGAATATAAACAAATGAATAAAATAATTTTTCTTGGCACTTCTCATGCAGTTTAATCATTAAGTATTAAAATCTGTATTAGACATCAGATCATTAACTTAATGAATAAATAAAAATAATGACCGTAGCAGAAAATATTATTACTTTCTCATTCATTCCTTAAGTCCTCTAAGCCCACACTTTCTAAGTTCAAGGTGATCTGCTAGTTGATGTTTCCTCATATTGTATAAGAGGTTCATGGAATATATTTTATCAGGTAGACTATCTTCTTTTTTTCTTTCTTTCTTTAATAAACAAATAAGGAAACACGAGTGTAAGGCTGTAACACAGTAAAATGACTATCAGCTGTCTAAGAAAAAAAAAATTTTATCTGATTTTTGGTAAAATATTGTACAAGTTAAAATATGAGAAATCCATTGTAACAGAAACACACGAATGCTTGCCAGTTTTTGACTTGTTTCATTAAAGAAAAATATGAAACAAGGCTTTTAGTGCAAAGTACAGTTATGTTAAAAAAATTGGTTATTTTTTTAATGAACAAATATGCAATCACGGGTCTAATATCATAAAAAAGTGTAAAAAATTATTTAAGTAGTTAAGAAATTCTTTTTATTTGATCTTCGGCAAATTTATTGTACAAGTTAAAAAAAAGAAAAATTTTACAAATATTTCTTAGTTTATTTATTTATTTATTTATTCATTTAAAAATAAGATAAACGAAAGTCTGCTTGAAATTTTAACAGCTTTGTTGAAATAGTGAAAATTTAACTAAAAGATTAAATTAGCAGATAAAAAAGATTCAATAAAATATATTTAATTTTTGATTTACAAATTTTGATTAACTGATTAGTTAAAGAATTTTTTTATTTAATATTCTGCCAATTTACTGTGAAATTTAAAAAAGAACAAATAATTAGGTGAATAAGAATATTTCATCGCAATTTTTTTTTTTTTTTTTTGAAAGATAAAACGAAGTTTTGTGTGCAATTCAACGTTATAAAACAACAAAAAGATATAGGATTTTTATGTTATATAATAAAGTTTAAACTTAACATGAGCTATAGCTAACAATTACACATGTTTTAAAAATTAGAAAAAAATTGAAATGTTGAAGAAAATAAAGAATGCTTATCCCTAAATGCATTAAAATAACAAATAATTGTGAGACAAAATATATTTAATAGAAGTTTTTTTCTATTTTAGAATTTTAAGAAATATTAATTCACTGAAGTTAATTGATTTTTCAATAAATTACACTGAAGAGCCCCCCCCCCCCAAAAAAAAACTGGTATACCTGCCTAATATCGTGTAGGGTCCCCGCGAGCACGCAGAAGTGCCGCAAACGACGTGGCATGGATTCGAACAATGTGTGAAGTAGTGCTGGAGATAATTGACACCATGAATCCTGCAGGACTGTCCATAAACCAGTGGGAGTAAGAGGGGATGGGGATATCTTCTGAACAGCACGTTGCAAGGCATCCCAAATATGTTCAATAATGTTCATGTCTGGGGATTTTGGTGGCATCGAAAGTATCTAAATTCAGAAGAGTGCTCTTGGATCCATACTGTAGCAATTCTGGACGTGTGGGATACCTTGCAACGTGATGTTCAGAAGATATCCCCACCCCCTCTTACTCCTACTGGTTTATGGAAAGCCCTGCAGGATTCATTGGTGTCAATTATCTCCAGCACTACTTCACACATTGATCGAATCCATGCCACGTCGTGTTGCGGCACTTCTGCGTGCTCGCGGGGGCCCTACACGATATTAGGCAGGTACACCAGTTTTTATGGCTCTTTAGTGTATATCAAACTGTAATTTAGGTGGTAGTTGGGTACCGGATGTGTAAGCCACACAAATTAATATTTTCAAAATAATCAGTTAAACTTACTCACAATTATTTTGAATATTCTATTTTATTCGAAAAATAATTTATTGATTATTTAATTATTAAAATTAACAATTATTTAGTATTTAAATTAACGTTAATATTTTTTTTCTATTTTTTTTATTTACAACTTTATTTTATTATTATAATAATAAAATAATTTTTCTAATTATATATATCACGTTTATAAGCGTAGAGAATAAGAAATTTATAAAATAGCGTTTATATGCATAGAAAATAAGATACATATAAAAACATAGTACGCGGACTTAAGGTTTATATCTAAAAATAATTTAACATATTATTGAAATATTAACAAACATATTATGTTAACATATTAACTAAAAAAAAATTAACATAATATTTTAATTGGGTACTTCCAACTCGAGACGACGTGAAGTAAATATGCCAAACCACGTGATTTAAATTAGATTTAATTGGATACCTGTAAACGACGTCATTTGTTACTGAATGGACAAATGCCACGATTTTCCTGCAATGACGTCACTTGCAGATATCTAATTGTGAAAATATTTTAGTAACTGTACTACATATAACATTACACTTTTTACCAAGTTGAAAAATATTTTCTCAAGTGATTTTCCAAGAATTATTATTTAATATTTTCGTTTTCTTTATTTATTTTTTTCGTAACTGTTTTCATTCATTTATTTAATTGTTTAAAGCATTATTGTTTTTTTTAAAATTTATTTAGAATTTTTTTTATCAGTATTCTAATAATTTAATTTTATTAGCTATTGTGTGCATATTGTATAAGAGGTAGTATATATATATATATATATATATATATATTGTGTGTGTGCATATTATATAATAATTGGAAATAAAAATTAAATATAGTTTATTTAGTCGTAAGTAAATAAATACTTGATCACGCATTAACCTTCTACGATCAGTTAAGTTCTTCCACTTTTTTTTTTTCTGAACTTATCTAATAAAATTTATTAAGATGCACGCATTATGAAATGATTTATATTTAGACATAGTGTTACATCGTATTTATCTCCTCCATTTCCTCTGCCCTAAAAACGCAGCAGTTTTCACATTTATACAGCGCAGTATGCTTAAAATAACTAACTAAAAAGAGTGCTCAACGCGCAGAAATTACTTTTATCTATTGATACAAACAGCTGTTCTAATAAGGGAGAACACATAACACTTAAACATAACATGCTTGGAAATAGTGTTCAAGAAATAAATACCGCAGCTTAATTTTTTAGTAAATGCGACATTATGATAACTCTTTTTTTTCATAGAATCTCTAGGGCTGAATTCTTTTTGTTTCTTTCTTATTAAAAAAAAAAAATTTACTTTATAGGTTTTAAAATCGTATATAAATTGGCTACTTATCCATTTCGCCAGCGCAGACAATAAAGACACCTATACAATAAAAAAAAAAAAAAAAAGAAAGAAAGAAAGAAAGAAAGAAAAGAAGAGGAAAAAAAAAACTTAATTTAACTGTTTTTTTTTTTTTTTTTTTTTTTTTTAATTTTAATCCTTTTTACTTGAATAAATAAAAAAACAAAATAAATAAATACCTGAATTTATTTGCATTAACGAAATGGAGAACTACCATAAAATTTATTTTGTCTGATTTAATGAAATTAAGTTTTAAAAAATCAAAAACTACAAATTTTACCTTGAATACGTTGCCTGAGTTTAATTCATACCATATATGAAAAGAGTTTTGTTGGCTATAAAGGGTTACTGCATTTTTTTATACTATTATTATTTTTTTTTACTTTTCTCCTAGGCCGGGATACCCTGGTCGATAGTGCGCTGGGCCCATGTCTGAGAGTTCGTGGGTTGGAACCCCGCCGGCCGAGGACCCCCGCGTAGAAAATGGTGACTGATGCGTTAAATCTGTGGAGTCGCAAATTCCTCCATGTCCCCATAACAAATCAATACCTCTGGGGGTACTGGGTTGGAGATCAATCCTTCTCTGATCCAGGTCAAAAATAACGATCTGTGGATAAATAAATGGATGCATGAATGCGTCCGCCCTATAAACGGGTGTAACTGAAGACGAATTCTTGGCCATAGTTGGCCCCACTGAAAAACAAGAAACGCACCATCTGCCTTAAATTTGCTCGGTTTCACCAAGCAGGCTTGCTAGTGAGGCAAGTGACATTAGAAACAACAACAACAACTTTTCTCCTCAATTGGAAAACTTTAACATTTCATTTCAAAACGCTAAATTTAAAAAACTTAATTTTAAAATTAGAAAAATTATATAGCTTAAATTCTAAAATGACATGTTTTAAAAGAACTTGTAGAAACTAAACATGAATAATGCTTTTAAAAACCGTAACAGCTTGACTAATACTCATTTTTTCAATGAATAGCAATAACAATGAATAAAATTATAAATAATAAACCTGCATAAGTATAATTAAAACATTATATAGAACACTTAGTTTGTTGATATGAACAATTCGCTTCAGCTTTTCGTTGAAATTAGTAAACATGTACCTTTACGCTTCTATGCTTATGACAACTCACACGCTTGATTTTTCAATTCATTGTTGTCAATCCGGAAAACAATAAGGACTTTCTTTGTCATTGTGTAAAAGGTATATATGGTAGCACATTACGTCATTGGACAACTCATAAAGATGTTTTGAGTTATTTTATTAAAAAATCATTTTTGTATGAATTCATATGTTACTAATTTAAATGAACAAAAATTAAAAATTAAATTAAAAAAAAAAGAGAACCACTCTGAATAACTTTTGATCTAATGATCAGACCTTCATGATCTAGAACTCAATCGTAAAGGTTTGAAGGGGGGACCTCAAATATGCTAATTAATAAGTGCATACGATATTTTAAGTAGCGAAATCAAGCATAAAAACGTACTTTATTTGAATAAACATACCTGTCTTTTCGACGGATTCAGTCAGGAGCCCAAAATTTGGACCCGTTTCTTGACCAAACTATTGGAATCATATTTCCCAGATTGCGGCTATCCCCTATATTTTGGGGGTTAAAAATCCGAATGAGTCGAAAAGAAGGTATTTTTATTCAAAGAAAGCCCAATTTATGCTAAATTTAGTAACTTAAAATATCGTCTGGAATTATTAATTAGTTTATTTGAGCCATGAACCATGAAGATGGAGTCCTTGAGAGTGATTATCTGATCAAAAGATAATCAGTAGGTCCGTTTATTTTTTTGTGTACTGTACATGATCTTGGGAAAATTTTCACTAAACTTATTTTAGAAAAATATAAGGAACAAAAATTGCTTTTTTTTTTTTTTTTTTAATTTTTTTTTTTTTTTTGTATTTGAATAAAATAAAATTTTCTGACTTCCTCCGATTCTCTCATCTTTTCCAGATAAGAAAAATTCCCCGATTTCACCCTTATCTGTGCTACTCAGATTTAATAAGCATGTAAAAGTACACTTTAATTCTAAAGAAAAACCGTTCTTGTAACACAATACTTTTATGTTTCAATTATTACGATAATTTAATAACTAATACAGTACATTTTTATAAAACTCAGCAAGTGCCAGTTAATTATGAAAATAGTAAAACTAGTTTGTGTTTTATTTTAAAAAAAATAAGAAAAAGTTTTTAAAAAATTTTACATATTTTTATTTAAATCCATTAAATGATAATATAATCATAAAAATACGTTAATAAATTTAATTAACCTTATTAGTTCTTAATTTTTTAATGTCTTTCGTTAATTAAATAAAAACATTAAAAAAAAAGCAAAGAAAATCCAAATTTTCTGAGTAGATAAATTAATTATGCCATTAAGAATTCTTAAAATTATTTTATAGGATTACAAGTAAATAATAATATCCTAGGATAACGAGTGATTTATAAATCAATTTATATGATCATGGGCAATGAATGAACATTTCTAACAGTTAGAAATTAAGTTTATTTTAAATATTTACCAATGTCTTTTAAAACTGTTTTACTCTGAAAAATTTTTTTATTTTAAAAGTTGAAAATTAAACTGCTTAAAGTTTCGCATAAATTACTGCTGAGACGCAAGACTTAACTTTCTTACATCTCGTCTTCAGCATTGATTTATATTACTATACAACTCACCTAAAACAAACCCGCATTTAATAAGATTTCGTATTTAACAAACGAGGTAATTTGGAAATATTTAAAATCAATAAAAATAAGCACTTATCAATTGTTTATTAAAGGTATTTTTGTGCATACTATTCCAAAATATATTTATGGATCATTTAGAAATCGTTAAATCACTTTCTAAAGTTTACAACATACGGCGGAACCCTTACCTAAATTGGATACTACACTGTAAAAAATTCCGGATGAAATTACCGTAAAAGTATTAGGATGCCGATACTTTTTACTGTGAAATCCTCTTTTACCGGAAAATGATACGTACAAAAAAATATGATATTGCGTAATTTTTACAGTAATAATTACCGTAAAAATACTGTATCGCTCTAATTAAATAAATATTATTGTAAAAATTACAGGTAATAAGGAATTTTACGGATGATCACCCAAATTGTCGGTACAGTAATTTGATTCGGGATTTTTCGCATTTTTGATCAGTTAGAATTTTCATTCTAAAATTATGGCAAAATAATCGGCAGCAATCTGTTCATCTGATTAACATTAAAGTTTACGGTAAAAAAAAAAATAAAAAAAAAAAAATTTTTTTTTTACATTTACAGTTCTGAAACCGTTTACAGCTTGTATGGTTATAAAACCATGAATACGATATTATACGGTTTTTAACCATTTACAACTAGCAAAATAAAACAAAAAAAAAAACTTTTACGTCTTAAAGAAATTTTTATTTATAATTCTGCCAGTAAGAATTTAAAAAATTTTTAAAATAGCTGAATTCAGAAATAATATTGGAACAGATACGAAACAATCGATTATACAAATTGTCGGTACTTTATACAGTAATTTGAGTTGAAATTTTTTATACTTTTGATCAGTTAGAATTTTTATTCTAAAATTATGGTAAAATAATCGGCAGCAATCTGATTAACCGCACAGTTTACGGTAAAAAACATTTTTTTTACATCTACGATTTTGAAACCGTTTACAACTTGTATGGTTATAAAACCTTGATTACGAAACTATATGGTATTTAATAATTTACAAACCTTTTCCGTTTCAAAAAAATTTTTCTTTATAATTCTGCCAGTAAGAAATGAGAAAATTTAAAAAAATATCTGAATTTAGAAATAATATTGAAACAGCTAATACGAAACAATCGATTATCCACTGCTGGTGAGTTTTTCAAAAACGTCTTGTTGAAGCAATCTAAAGTCTAGCCATTGCAGACAGTCCTTTTTTTAATATATACGTTTTATATAAAATAATAAGAAACAAAGTGTTTTGAATAAAATATTCTTTTTACTTATATATTGATTTTCTAAGTTTATTCACCGTCTGGAAGAATTTAAAGCTCATTATATGCCATTATAAGTTCAAAAAATAAATCTCAGACAAAAATATTTTAAAGAGAATTATAAAAAGTTTTTTAAAATTCTAAGCAGTGAAGATTTAAATGCATTATAAAGTACAATTGCCCTTTAGATATTTAACAAATTGTAACAAACTTTTTAAAAATTGTCACTTATTAAAGAATTTCTAGTTTAATAATACTTGGGTGTAAAACTTACTAAAAGTACTAACACCAAATTTTAAAATTACATTAATAAAACTTTAACTCGAAAATAATTTAGGTAAGATTGACTATAAATTGTTGCTTATATTTATACTTAGTATATTTTAATAAAAAATGAAGCATTGTGTAATTTTGTACAAATTTTAATAATTATTTGTATACATTTAAAAAAAAATAGTTATTTATTAAATAATTTCTAATTTCATACCACATGGATACATGCGTACCAAATTTCATAAAGCTTCAAACAGCAATGTTTTTAAATAGCAATTTAAAAAACCATTGAAAGAACAGTCTTTACTCGAAAATAATTTATGATATATATATATATATATATATATATATATATATATATATATATATATATATATATATATATATATATATATATATATATATATATATATATAATACAAAAATTATTAATACTTTTGTATTAATAAAAGAATTAAAACTCTTTCGTTTTCATAAAATGTCTTTGTTAAAGAATAAGCGTAGAGAGATTCTATTTTGGGAAGTCAAGGCTAATAACATACGATTGAGTTATTTTCAGTATCTCTCCCCCTTTTCACTTCCATATAAGGAAGCAGTAAATGATTTTCCTTAATGCGTAAGGATACAAGTATGTCAACGACTGTGCCTGTTTACTCCAATATGTGTTAGTATAAAATGCGAGAGCAATGGTTTTCGCATGTCCTTTCCATCATGTTGTGATCCTGCAGAATTGACAGAAGTCTTGTCCACCCTCTCCCTTGTGGAGAGCGGATGTGGACTGTTATCAATACCAACCTACTGTTAATAAACCATTTTAGAACGTATGATGGCTTACGACTGCATTATTTAAGCTATCTATAACACTGATAAAAGGGATTTTAGCCCTTTTATTACATATATATACGTATATACATAAAATTTGATGTTTAACAATACATTTGCAAATGCAATATTGCATTATATTTAATGATATATGATATAATAATAACTTAACAATAACTCGAAATCAAACTTATAATTTTTGATAAAATTTACGAATAAGACTTAAAGCAAATGGGAAAGTAATAAAGTAAGTAAAAAACCACACTATTTCTTCAATAATTATTCTTCAAAACGAATTGCAAAACATTTGAATTTGTAGAAGCTTTAGATAAAAATAGTATAAATCTATACTTATAATTTTGACATAATTTTTTTTAACCGTCATTGAACAGCAACCTAAATTTTGAATTTATGACTACCACTGTTTAACCACTTTCAGTTTTGAACCCAATCCAGATGGCAAGGAAACTCCGGGATCAAGTATTGCGAATAATTTGCTTCGCGGAGGATTTTTTTATTGGAACTAACCCGCAACCTGCATTTGCTTTTCATAGAAGGGAAAACCACAAAAATCTCCCACGATTACCCTCGTAACAAGGGGACTCTAACCCATGATTCCTTCTACAACTGGGGATATTTTACGTCAGCACTGTGGTCGTCGTGAGCCGGGTGCTATGATGGTGGCTGCATTCGTATATATCAGTCATCGCTACGATTCGAACCCGGAATGCATCTATCGCCTGAGCCAACACGGTTCTTTAATATAAATAGTGCGTACGAAAGATTTAAACTTAAACTTCATGCAGAAAAAGATACAAATACGAGAAGAGTAATTTTTGAGGAGGCCCTGCCCATGTTACAGTTTAAACATTTGTATTCTAAAAGAGTTATATAATTGCATTTCCTATAATTAGGGTGTACATAAAAACTACTAACAACCAGATACTTAAAAATTACTAAGTGTAAAACATCTGAACTAAATTTTTAAAAATATTAAGAAATCAGGTGTTTTAAAACTGCAATTCTTTAAACCGCAATTGAGGTAATAATTTTTAAATCCAATAACTTCTAAAGTAATATTTTAATCATGTACTTGCAATATGCCATTCATTAAATATATAAACATAAAAAAAAATCTAAAGATTTAGTCAGAAAGAAATAAGTAATAGAGTGGGAAAAGCCAAGACCTGGGGAAGTAACTCAATATTGCTCGATTTTGAGTTATGTTCAAAACTGAGCTTACGAAAACCTTTTATTTTATAAGAAAGAAAGTGAATCATGGTTTCCATACAAGAATCAATAAATTAATGGGTTTTGTGCATGAAATAATAAAACACCATATTATTTATTTATTTTTTCAAAACAGATGTTTAAAAGTTAATGTTAATGTAAATGTTAAAACAGTTTTAGAACTATTTTCTCATGATAATTATTGCATAAATTCTTATTTCTTATTACCTTTTATTTATTACCTTCATATTTTACTAACCTCTTATTTACTAAGTTCTTATTTACTACGTTCTTATTTACTAACCTCTTATTTACTACTTTCTTATTTACCACCTTCTTATTGAACCAACTGTACAGTGAGGATAAACTTACAGCAAGTCAAGACTTAAATATTATATTGCCCGACATGACCAGGGCATGTAAAAATTCCGATTGGACATGTATTTTTAACCTTAATATGCCCGGCGGGGCTTGTAAACTGTCAATAAGAAATACCGCAAAAATTTTAAGCATCCCCCATTTATTAAAGAAAATCGTCAAGATGTCTGTTGAAGTGAAAAAATAGTAACGCGCTGTGGTGGCTCAGGGTAGAGCGCTTTGCCTTCCAATGAGGAGAACCGGGTTCGAAACCCAGCAGAGGCTTGTCGATCCGAATTCCGCGCCCGGCTCGCATCGACCACAATGCTGACGTAAAATATCATCAGTAGTAGACGAATCATGGGCTAGAGTCCCTTTGACGTCAGGGGACTCTCGTCAGGGAAACCGCGAAATCCTCCCCAGGAGGAGGGAAACCGCGAAATCCTCCCCAGGAGGATTTCGCGGTTTTCTTCTCGATGTAACTCAAATGAGGGTTAGTTCCATTAAAAAAATCTGCCAAGAATACAAATTTCTTTCGATACTTGATCCAGGAGTTCCCTCGTCTTTTGGATTGGGTTCAAAACTACAAGGCAACGGTGTTGAACATTGGCAGTCGTAAACCCAAAATTGGGTCGGCTATTCAACGACGGTAATAATAATAAAATAAATAGTATCAAAAGGACAGGAAAATAAATGAATATCGAATATTTATATAAGATCTAAATATGTTTAAATTTACTTAATTTACTAAACAAAATTAACTCTTTCATTTTTATTTCTCAAAAGTCATGTTTATTGAAGGGGGAAAAAAATGAGTATTCCAATCGCTGTGCATAAAAATTTTTTTAATAAATTTTATAACATTGTTTGAAAGTAACTTGTTGAGTTGCATTATACATTTGCCGATAATACTTGATAATTCTGATAATATATAACTTCTTTTTTAATAATAATACTATTCATTTACTCCATCAATGCTTATTAGAGCTAAACACTTTCAATGCTTATGATACCTAATACCTCTTAGTTATTAGTAATGCATCTGATTTATACTTATAATAAGTCTTTATGTATATATAATGTCTTTAATGTGATTTTTGGGCAGATTAATAATAGCTCCATATATATGTTTTCATAAATATACCGTTGAAAAATATGTTCGGGCATGTAATTTGTAAGCAAATATACCCGAAAGAGCATGTAAAAATTTTGAGAATTTTCGAACCCTGCATCATACTGCATTTTAATAGCAGTAATCGTTGTAATACTAAAGCAATTCATGGAGCACGATTAGAATATAATAATACACAGAAAATGACTATACTTAGATTTCTTTCCCTCATTTTTATCTCTATGAATTTTGTATTTCCACGAATTACGTGATTTCAGAAAGCTATGAGGAGTTATTTTTGAAAATATACAAATGATCTAAATACACAAGTAGTCTCCAACTATTCTGCCATATAATTAATTCTACGGTAAACAGAGAAAAGAAAGAAAAGCTACATTAAAAACGCTTTTCCGTATTTATTCTAAAACGATTAATGATGCGTATAATTGATGTTAATACGTATTTAATTCAACATTGAAATAAATTTAAGAACGAGAAAAACGGGAAGAAATTAGAACATTTAAAATAATCGTAATTTACTTTACAAAATGTACCTTTGTATTCATTAACACATGAAAGGCTTAACTAAAATAAAACAAATAACCAAAAGATTACAAAGAACATACATTTAATTAAAAATAATTAAAGAAAACGATAAATGCATTTTGTTAACTAGATGCTTTATCGTTTTCTTTAATTATTTTTAATTAAATGTATGTTCTTTGTAGTCTTTTGGTTATTTGTTTTATTTTAGTTAAGCGTTTTTCTCTAGCTTGGTGCTAAAAACGTTATTGGCAGATTGTTGCCATACTTTTACACAAAAAGCTACTTTTACACAAAAATAATATTTTTACAAAAAGTAAATTGAATTCTCAAAAATATTTTTCATTTACTTATTTTTTTATTAACTACACATCACCTGAAAGAATAAAAATAATAACACACAAAAACAATATTATTAGGTACAAAATTTAAATTAAATTCTATAAAAACAAAACTATCTTTAGTTAACTTAATAACTCTCACTTTATTAGCTGCACAACACAAAATCATAATAAAAGACATAAATTCGACACTACGTCCGCACAAACAAACCTACTCGTGTCATCTAATAAAAAACAAAACGGTTAAATTGATATCAACTAAACAATTTTCATCATAAAACGAATGAAGCGACAGGGGGAAATATCGATAGAGGAAAAATTAAGTCAATCGATAAAAGTTCCTTTTTCAACCAGGAGAGTGGGGCAAGGTTGAATATCAGGGTAAGAAAGAACTGGTAGATGCGATGAATGGAATTGAATATAAAATTTTGATACCATGTTCGTTCCAATGGAGGCCAAGGTTCCAGACTTTAGTCAAATCAGTTCTATAATTTGTTTTATCACTTTCTCAGGTTTGGTTCAATAACCAAGCGCAAGGATGGTTTGTTAGAAGACGAAGGTCACTTTCCTTATAGTTTATATTCATTAAAATGATTGACCGGTGACAAGGTTGCAGTTACCCGGAAGAAAGTTATATAAAATGAAAAGGAAAACGTACTTCTGTATCAATATCAATCTGTAAACATTAATCAATAAATAAAGATATCAATATGTAAACATTAATTTAATTCATTTTAATCCGATGTGTAAAAATGGATTTAATTCAATTTATAATACAATATCGCCCCCATCTTTATATTTTTTTCGACAAATCTGTTTTTTGGTAATAAAGAAAATTTTTTTTTGCATGAATTTCTTTAGTTATTCTTCCTTTTAGTTTTGAATAGTTTTTAACATTTAAAAATATTTAATTTCATGCAAATATGATACTAAGTTGACTAGCGAAAAAAAAAAAAATTTAAAAAATCAAGATAATAAAAAAAGAATTATAATTATTCAAAAGAATTTACTTTCATGCAAATATTGATAAAATATTAAGTTGACTGAAAAAAAGAAGAAAAAGAAATGTGTTTGAAACTCTGATATTTATGAAATTATCATAATTGCTGTCAACATGAACTTGGACATGAGGCCCTTCATTCATTAAAGCCTTATCCCAACTGTTTAAATCACGATTTTTTTTATAAGACATTTTTTTAAAATTCTCTTTAAAAATAATAATAACGCTAAACTAAATTTTGAATATAATTATTGCAAGATAATGAGTTATTTTCTCGTATTAAGATGAATTTCATTTTAATGAGCTAAGTTATTAACTGTATACAATGTTCCAATTCAGTACATTTCTAAATTCCGAATTTCCATGGCAATTATTTATTCCTTATTAATTAAAATTAAACTAATTTAAATTAAAAAATACAAATAAAAATACAAAAATTAATATAAATTAAAATAAAATGAATGATTATAAATACCGAAATGCATCTTCATAATGTTGTTGTTTCATATTACAGTGAAACCTGCCAAGTTGACCACCCTTGTAAGTTGGGCACCTGCATAAGTTGACCTCAATTATCAAGAACGGAATTTTTCCTATATAATATAAAGAAGCAAAACCTTTGTAACTTGACCACCTGTCTATCTTGTATGTTGACCACTGAAATAAGTCAATTTTGTCTAGGAGTATTACGAAATTCTATTCTAAAACCCTCAAAAGTTGACCAGAAAAAAAAAATTCAGAAAATGTTCTGTCATTTTGCAATGTATGTTAAAATTTCACTTGTTTTTTTAAATAGTGTAAAAAGCTAATTTAAACCCTTTTATGAGTTGACCATCTGGGGAAACTGTAGGGGTGCAACTTTTGACCATTTCTTTCATTCATTCATTGAAAACAGGTGTGTTAGTTGAAAAGTTGCTCTTCCAGTTGCAATAGTGAGCAGATAGATATGTAAGTGTAGTAATAACAGAATAAATTTTAAAGTGTTCAAATAATTTTGTTTTGTTAAAGTTTTCAAATTACATGTCTTAGTGTTCTGATATTTTAAGAAATTATTTTTATTAAACACTTCCCATGCATAACTAAAGAAATAACTTTTAAAAATAGTTAGTTAAATATTAGAATTATTTTTATGTAACAAATTGAAGTTCATTCAGGTTTATACACATCTCTTAACATATTCATTTGGTTACTTGCTAAATAAAATTTTTAAGTCAAGTTAAAAAAAAAAAAATTTAATATATAGCAACATGATATAGGAAATGAAAAATTAAACAATGACCCGCCCCCTCTATAAGTTGACCACTTGTCTAAGTTGTCCACTAAAACAATGCACCACAAGTGGTCAACTTACACAAGTTTTACTGTATAATTTTAAAAAAAGTCTAAGACAGGGCGCAGTTACAAATCTAGCAGGGAGCGCACATAAGTCTGTACGCCATAAACTTAAGGTAAAATAAAGCAAAACTTGTTCGTTATCCATTCATACCAATATTATAGTATAAACGTTATTTGCATAACATTTTTATTAGTACAAAGTGTAACGTTTCATTTACATACACAGGGTTGCCACTCAAATCTGGAAAAAAAAATTCCCTGTGTTTTTCCTGTACATGTTATACACAATATATTAAGAGAAAACAACAATTACTGGGCAATTACTAGCTATTGTTGGGCTAACTATATTTATTAGTTTTAATTGCTGGAAAAACAGCTGAACATACTTAAATAATGCTATAGTAAATGAAATAGTTAAGTATGGCCGAAATATCATGGTTAAATATCCCATAGATTATGCTTTGAGTGGTCACCATTTTTTTTAAAGACAAAAATAAGAAACAAAATTCCCTGTATTTTCCCAGTTTCTAAAGAAAAAATCAAAATTCCCTGCATTTTCCCTGTTATTTTAGGTGATTTTTAAATTCCCTGTATTTTCCAGGTTTTCCCTGTTCGCCCTGTGGAGTGGCAACCCTGATACAATTCCCCCCATACAATTCTAAATAAATTCCCATATACCATACAGCCAAGATTTTGACATGGTTATAGTTAAAACGGATCTTTGAAGATATCTTTTTAACAACACAAAAAATTTCATGTAACAATTATTAATAAAGAAAGTAAAAATCACAAACACAACATTTCAATATGAGCACACTCTATGTGCTAACTCATACTAATCTAAAAAGAAAAAGAACAGTTATTAATCATTTTTCTCTCCCAGAGGAGTCATTCTCCCTATTTTTATTTATCCCTTTTCATTTCCCCGAATCTTTGAAATTTTCGTCTGTTGTCTGTTAATTTATGCAACGAGCTCGCTTCTCTGACAAAAAAAAGAGCAAATTAGCAAAATAGTAGAGCTGACCGCTACTCTATTAAGTTATTATATTAGGCTTACTAATAAATTTCGTTCTGTGCATCCTTTTATGTGGTGGTTGCATCAGACTAGGGACACAAAGATCCCGAACGCATCCAAGTCTATCCGTCCTAGACTATAACAAGTCCATCCGTGGCCAAAAAACATTGGGGTCCCTAATTTGTCTATAATAATTTTCTTTGGTATGGTACTATAGTGTGTTATAATCTATTGTGCCTCGTTATGGGCCCCTTTACTTGTCTATTATAATAATTTTCTTTGGTTCCTCCTAATTCAACTCCCTCACATCTTGAGAGATAACAATACTAGTTCCATGGTTCGCCTGGATTCGAGACATAAATTTTATGAGCACAACGTTAATATACCATGTATCATGTACCAACGTTAATTTACCGTGTATTTACCATGTTAATTTACCACGTATCATGTACCAACGTTAATTTACCCTGTATTTACCATGTTAATTTACCATGTACCATGTCAATGGCCACGTATTTTACGAAAAAAGCCCCTGAATTTTTATGGTCATGATAGCTTTAATAATAAATTTATTTTTACAGTCAGTTACTCGAACGCTTTTTGCCCAATCACTGACCGTAATCTAGAAGTAAAAGTTTTAAAGACTGCATGTGCACTTTATTTAAATAAATTTAAATGTTATATTTCACTTAAAAATTTTAAAAAGGAAAAAAAAAAAAAAAAATACATGTATGTATAACAAAATAATAGTAATAGAAAACACTCATATAGGGTCATTTATTAGTTAATTGTAAAATAACCATATAGACTTAAAAGAAATTCCAGCTTATTATTAAATATACGGCTATAGTTTACAATATAATAACAAAAATTGAACTTAACTTTTAACGTTAAGAGAAAGAGTAAATTTTACGTAACTTCACAAAAGGAAAGCGAGGTCTGTAAATATTTACAGGGTCGATAAATAACTAAAAATGATTACATCCTAAACACGGTACAAAATTGATGTTGGATTCGATTCATAGTTTTAATATTTTAGCTATCCCAAGACTTGTAGAAACACGTAACTCCTTCGAAAAGAAAACAAACGTCTAGACGGACCGTGCAATTGTCTAGACCTAAACGGGACTAGCGACAGACTAGAAAATAGTAACAGCATAATCGGCATATATGTATACTTCATTTGAAAAAACTAAATCAATAAATAAAAATTATTGAAAGATCTATATAAAAAGTTATCTATACAATTTCAGCAGTCTTCTAATCAGGGATCTTTTCTATGGCATTAATTATCACTCCATTCAACTAATACAAAATGAAGGCTTATAAAATAATACGTCCATATAATCAAAGAGATTATAGTTTATTAAAACAGCTGACTAGTACAAGTATGCTTAAAATTTATGTTTCTTAATATCAAAGTGAAACAGTTACTATATCTATAGTTCAGAAAACATTAAATCTAGCTTTCTCTCCCGAGTTTTATATAAAAATCCTAGTTAACTTTTTTTTTTACTTTAAAACAACTGAAAGTACTTACATATTTTTAAATTAAATTCATTGCATTTAACTCAAACTTACGGAGGAAAGAAATTATCATTTTATAACTTTCAGAATAGTAAATTTAATTTCATTTCGAGGAGATTTCTGAGAAAATTTTTGACAAAAGTTTGTGGAACAGATAATTAAATGTTAGAAATTCGTAACATAAATGCTTGGGTAAAACGCAAATAACCATACAAAATGCGTGGCAATGTATCGATCATTCGCAGATCAACTTATTTAAAAATTCTGAAATTAAAATATGAATAAGTAAAAAATTTTATAGTTTTGTAAAAACTGTGCAACTAAATCAAAGGAGTTTAGGTTTGAAAGAAAAAGCAATACGTTGAACTAAAATTGTCGCTAGTTGTATTTTCTTAATGACTTTTTAAGACTTGTTCTATTTTCATTTCATTGGGTCAACGCTGATACACAAACTAATTAAATAATGTATGCTCTAATTATAATTAGACAGATAGTTAGGTAGGTACTTTATTTACGTCAAACTAGAGCTGCATAATGGGCTTTTGGCGACGGTCTGGGAAATATCCTTGAGAATGATCCAAAGACTTGCCATCACAATTTTGATCCTTTGCAGAAAGAATGGCTCCCCCGCTTTGGTAGATCCTTTAACGCTATCCAGCTAGACAATATTAGTTATTTGTTTACTTTGGATGCAGAAGCCACTATTAAAAGCCTGTTTATACGGTTGAAGTACTTAAATCTGAAGACTTTACCAATAATTTTTAAAATTAGTCCGAGAAATTGAATGATTCGCTGTCGTTACCCAAGTTCTTGAATGTCACTGATTGATCGGATAAAAAACCATAATTCGTTGACGCTACCCAAGTTCTTGAATGTCACTGATTGATCGGATAAAAAAATCATAATTCGTTGACGCTACCCAAGTTCTTGAATATGACTGATTGATCGGATAAAAAAAAACATAATTCATTGACGCTACTCAAGTTTTTGAATATGACTGATTGTTCGGATAAAAAAATCATAATTCGTTGACGCTACCCAAGTTCTTGAATATGACTGATTGATAGGATAAAAAAAAACATAATTCGTTGACGCTACCCAAGTTCTTGAATATTACTGATTGATCGGATAAAAAAATCATAATTCGTTGACGCTACCCAAGTTCTTGAATGTCACTGATTCATCGGATAAAAAACCATAATTCGTTGACGCTACCCAAGTTCCTGAATATCACTGATTCATCGGATAAAAAACCTACACTTGTTTTTCATGGCACTCAACCTTAAATCCGTGTAAGAAATACCGAGCAGCGGCTAAAATGAACTGATCATCTACTTTAGAGATTTGACTAAATCTCCATATTTATCATCTCCCTACGACAGACATATCGCAGGCTAATATCTGACTATTAGCAGTTAACCTTCATTTTGAAACGCGTTCAGACTATATGGAAAACTTCCCAGTATATTTTACTCAGCCTCATATTTTTCAGGCTTATAACAACTAGCTTAAATGTCTTTAGGCTAATTAAAATACGTACGGAAATTTGTCATTAATAATCTTAAATTAGGTTTTATGTCCAACAGTTAAATTTGCAGCCCTTGTGCAATATGTAGTCTAGATATAAATTTGTTTCTGGTGTAACGACATAAGCTGAAAATGAATAAAAATAAGCCAAATTATAGTTTATTTACGAAAAAGAACTGCTATAAACATCGAAAATGGAAGGAAATACTAATGCAATATTTTACAAACGCTTGTTTGTTTGTTTTTCATAATTTGTTCAATATATTGTTAAATTTCATAAAGGAAACCGTAAGAATAAGTAAATTATGAATTACAGAATGGATTTATATATAATCAGAGGTTTCATAACTTATCACTGCTAATAAAAAGTGCTACCTCGCGGAACCCCTCTAACTCTAAGGTTCCGTGGAACACCATTTGGGAGATGCTACTCTATCACAACATGTAAATTATTTTTTTTTTTAAATATCTTTGACCGACCTCAATAGAAAGAATGAAAGTAAAAAAAAATTTTATTTCTTTTTACCTCATTTGGAATTGGAACGCATTTATGTCGTTCATTTTTTTTCCATTCGTTTTTTTTCCTTCATCTAGTTTGAACGGGAATAAAAAGCAGTTTTACCGCAAACATTATAAATTTAAGATTAATGCTTACGTATGATGTTCATTTTTGCAGTATTTTGTATTCAACGTAAACAATCAGCGACAACAGTTAAATTTTGAATGACATTAAACTGAATTTCTATTGGAACAGTTAATGTTCTTCATTTGCTAAGATAAAAATAAATAGTTGACTGTTATCTTGCTTACGCACTGAACTGAGAAGAACGTTTTGAAAGGGGCTGTTCAAATATTGCGTAAACACCTACGAGGGGATTGCATTTCATTGTTTTTATACAAGGGGGAGGGGATTATGTGAAACTATGTTTTTATAATACATTTTTTTTTTATCAAGAAAAAAAACTTTCTTTATCACAAAAATAAAGAATTTTTTTTTTTTTTTGTTGTATTTTTTTTTTTTTTTATTTATTTTTTTTTTTTTTGTTAGGCAGAGTGCGATTGTTCCTGTTTTTCAGTGGCGCCATCTACAGCCAGGAATTCGACTTCAGACACACCATTCACTCAACCACAAACCCGTTTATAAGGCGGGTCACATTCACACACACAAAGGATAAAGAACATAGAACACACAGAGAGAAAGAAACATCCATGCCTTGCCCGGGATTGAACCCAGAACCTTTCTGATGCAAGGACAGTTTCCTGCCCCCTACACAGGCCGGTCGGCAGAAAGTTAATTATCTATCATTATTGAATCGATTTATTTTTTTGAAAAGTATAATGTGCTGAATGATCAGAAATTAGTATAATGATAAATCGTCAGAAATTTGAAAGAAAAAACACACACAGACAAACGAATTAAAAATTCAGCCTCTACTCAAAGATGGCGAGCGAGAGGTCTCTCAACAAAAACTAAATAAATAAAGAAAATAGTTTAAAATTGAAAGACAGTTTCCTTCTAAATAACCTTAAATTAAAGTTCTCGCTGAATGTTATTTAAATTTTTAAATATATTATCTAGACTTGAAAATTTACATTTTTAGTTAGTAGCCAGTGGCCGGTAAACTCTAACTTTTAGTAGCCACTTTTTCTCAAACATCGAGTCGGTGGCCGATATCAATAGGTCCTTTTTCATTTAATAGCCATTTTTGCAAACTTTTTTATCTTGGATCAAATTATATTAAAAAAAAAAAAAATCATGCTTGAAATAATCTACGGCCATAAGAAATTCGACTGTAAAAATAACATATGTATATATATGTGACAAAAGTTTGTTAAACATACTGGCTTTAAAGAATTTTACTTAAAAATATTTGAGGAGGCAAAATACATTTAATGCATCTATAACAACCTTGAAATATGTGAATTGTTAAAGAATTCATTTTTTTGCATGAATCTTTCCATCACAAATCGATGGAGTTTGAAGAAATTTTGAATTGAGACATCAAACGATTTTCAAAATAATACTTTTATCATCAAACGATTTTCAAAATAATAATAATAAATAATAAAAAAATAAAATAAAAATGATGGGAAAAAGGTTGCTTATTTAATTTAAGTCCCTACTTCTTATTTGTTGACTTGCCATGTGTCGAGTGGTTACTTTCAGGTCTAATACAATCTCTTTCATAAAAATTAAAAGATCCAAAGAAAAATAAGCAGGATTCGATAATGCGACAGTATCTAGAAACATTAGAATATATGTATAGAGAAAGAGAGAAATAGTTATTTACATACAAACTGAACAGTTTATTAAGATTTACTGATAATAATAATGAGAAAAGAATTCTGTAAGGAGATGCTTGTCAAATTTTTAAGGCAAACTTTCGCGAATGTAAATGCAGTTCAAGGTCGAAAAGCTAATTGACCTTAGCATATTTTTCCTTCTTGTTATAAAAATGGAATACACAGATTTCGCAACAACCCAGACTGTCAAAATAGGACAAAATAATGCACGTGTACACAAAAACGTTTTTTTTTTTCTCTTCTGTCAAAATCTGCTTCAAAGGGGGGGGGGAACCATCAGTTTTTTCTGTTTATTTCCGTTAATGAAATGAATTACAAAAATAATTGAGAATATTTTTGTTTTGTTATATTTTATTTGACAATTGCATTTGGAGCAACTTGCTAAACAATTTGCTCAGCAATTTGGTTTTAGTTCAAGTAATTTGGCACAGTAATTTTTGCATTTTTGGAACAAATTTGATCAACAGTTTCATAATTTTGAAGCCGTTTGGAGCTATAATTTTATTCTACAATTAAATGTGCTTTGAAATCAAAATATTTTTTCAGTGTGACTAACTTAACCTCACAAAGACCAAGCAATTACTTACTTTACGTCATCACTCCTTTTACCTTACTTCACACCTCCTTTTGTTAAAAATTGTTTTTTAAAAAAAATCGACATACAAAATTTCAAACAGGCTAATGATTTATGTAAAAGGGTTTTTTTTCTGAAATGGAATGGAATATTTTAAAATTACATGCCGCAAATTTCAAAAATTTTACTTGTTTCCTGAAGTTACAGTTTTTTTTTTTTTTTTTTTTTTTTTTTTTTTTAATTTCTCTAATTATATTAAATCTAAAAACATGTTTGATATAAGTTATTTAACTGTATTTAGCGAGATTTCACTGATTCTAATAAAATATAACTCGTATCTCAATTTTTGATAGAAAATTTGTCTTGAGTATACTAATAGAGCTCATAATAATAATAGACAATCAATAAAAGAAATCCAATAAGCACAAATTTGCATTAAAGAAAAAAGTATATTTCGATAAAATTTCTTTTTAGCGTACTTATATTTGTTTTTAAAAACTACAGCACATTAAAAATATAAAATTAGTTCGGTTGTTGTTTTTGTCTCGATAATTATAATAAAACAATGCTGGTTAGTACCCATTAAAACTGAAGTGCCGAAGTATCTAACGTAGTTACATAGTTACGACGTATGCAAGCGTAACAATCAGCTATTGGCTAAGACCAAAATTAACCGAAAAGGAAAAAAAAGTAAGATTTCTCGCAGACTAATACGGAACTATCGATGAGACATCTTTAATTGGTGGAATCTCTAAACTCTAGGTTTGCATTTTGTTTTGCATAAAAAATTGATCTTAACTATTTTAGAATTTCTACTATACCCGAAAATAATATTTAAATAATCATAAAGTTTGAAAAATAATAAACTTTTAAAAACTATGATAATAAACCGAATAATTAACAGTTAATTTTTGGTTAAAGCTTTTTTTTTTTTTTTTTTTTTTTTAATTTCTCTAATTATATTAAATCTAAAAACATGTTTGATATAAGTTATTTAACTGTATTTAGCGAGATTTCACTGATTCTAATAAAATATAACTCGTATCTCAATTTTTGATAGAAAATTTGTCTTGAGTATACTAATAGAGCTCATAATAATAATAGACAATCAATAAAAGAAATCCAATAAGTACAAATTTGCATTAAAGAAAAAAGTATATTTCGATAAAATTTCTTTTTAGCGTACTTATATTTGTTTTTAAAAACTACAGCACAATAAAAATATAAAATTAGTTCGGTTGTTGTTTTTGTCTCGATAATTATAATAAAACAATGCTGGTTAGTACCCATTAAAACTGAAGTGCCGAAGTATCTAACGTAGTTACATAGTTACGACGTATGCAAGCGTAACAATCAGCTATTGGCTAAGACCAAAATTAACCGAAAAGGAAAAAAAAGTAAGATTTCTCGCAGACTAATACGGAACTATCGATGAGGCATCTTTAATTGGTGGAATCTCTAAACTCTAGGTTTGCATTTTGTTTTGCATAAAAAATTGATCTTAACTATTTTAGAATTTCTACTATACCCGAAAATAATATTTAAATAATCATAAAGTTTGAAAAATAATAAACTTTTAAAAACTATGATAATAAACCGAATAATTAACAGTTAATTTTTGGTTAAAGCTTTTTTTTTTTTTTTTTTTTTTTTTAATTTCTCTAATTATATTAAATCTAAAAACATGTTTGATATAAGTTATTTAACTGCATTTAGCGAGATTTCACTGATTCTAATAAAATATAACTCGTATCTCAATTTTTGATAGAAAATTTGTCTTGAGTATACTAATAGAGCTCATAATAATAATAGACAATCAATAAAAGAAATCCAATAAGTACAAATTTGCATTAAAGAAAAAAGTATATTTCGATAAAATTTCTTTTTAGCGTACTTATATTTGTTTTTAAAAACTACAGCACAATAAAAATATAAAATTAGTTCGGTTGTTGTTTTTGTCTCGATAATTATAATAAAACAATGCTGGTTAGTACCCATTAAAACTGAAGTGCCGAAGTATCTAACGTAGTTACATAGTTACGACGTATGCAAGCGCAACAATCAGTTATTGGCTAAGACCAAAATTAACCGAAAAGGAAAAAAAAGTAAGATTTCTCGCAGACTAATACGGAACTATCGATGAGGCATCTTTAATTGGTGGAATCTCTAAACTCTAGGTTTGCATTTTGTTTTGCATAAAAAATTGATCTTAACTATTTTAGAATTTCTACTATACCCGAAAATAATATTTAAATAATCATAAAGTTTGAAAAATAATAAACTTTTAAAAACTATGATAATAAACCGAATAATTAACAGTTAATTTTTGGTTAAAGCTTTTTTTTTTTTTTTTTTTTTTTAATTTCTCTAATTATATTAAATCTAAAAACATGTTTGATATAAGTTATTTAACTGTATTTAGCGAGATTTCACTGATTCTAATAAAATATAACTCATATCTCAATTTTTGATAGAAAATTTGTCTTGAGTATACTAATAGAGCTCATAATAATAATAGACAATCAATAAAAGAAATCCAATAAGTACAAATTTGCATTAAAGAAAAAAGTATATTTCGATAAAATTTCTTTTTAGCGTACTTATATTTGTTTTTAAAAACTACAGCACAATAAAAATATAAAATTAGTTCGGTTGTTGTTTTTGTCTCGATAATTATAATAAAACAATGCTGGTTAGTACCCATTAAAACTGAAGTGCCGAAGTATCTAACGTAGTTACATAGTTACGACGTATGCAAGCGTAACAATCAGCTATTGGCTAAGACCAAAATTAACCGAAAAGGAAAAAAAAGTAAGATTTCTCGCAGACTAATACGGAACTATCGATGAGGCATCTTTAATTGGTGGAATCTCTAAACTCTAGGTTTGCATTTTGTTTTGCATAAAAAATTGATCTTAACTATTTTAGAATTTCTACTATACCCGAAAATAATATTTAAATAATCATAAAGTTTGAAAAATAATAAACTTTTAAAAACTATGATAATAAACCGAATAATTAACAGTTAATTTTTGGTTAAAGCTTTTTTTTTTTTTTTTTTTTTTTTAATTTCTCTAATTATATTAAATCTAAAAACATGTTTGATATAAGTTATTTAACTGTATTTAGCGAGATTTCACTGATTCTAATAAAATATAACTCGTATCTCAATTTTTGATAGAAACTTTGTCTTGACTATACTAATAGAGCTCATAATAATAATAGACAATCAATAAAAGAAATCCAATAAGTACAAATTTGCATTAAAGAAAAAAGTATATTTCGATAAAATTTCTTTTTAGCGTACTTATATTTGTTTTTAAAAACTACAGCACAATAAAAATATAAAATTAGTTCGGTTGTTGTTTTTGTCTCGATAATTATAATAAAACAATGCTGGTTAGTACCCATTAAAACTGAAGTGCCGAAGTATCTAACGTAGTTACATAGTTACGACGTATGCAAGCGTAACAATCAGCTATTGGCTAAGACCAAAATTAACCGAAAAGGAAAAAAAAGTAAGATTTCTCGCAGACTAATACGGAACTATCGATGAGGCATCTTTAATTGGTGGAATCTCTAAACTCTAGGTTTGCATTTTGTTTTGCATAAAAAATTGATCTTAACTATTTTAGAATTTCTACTATACCCGAAAATAATATTTAAATAATCATAAAGTTTGAAAAATAATAAACTTTTAAAAACTATAATAATAAACCGAATAATTAACAGTTAATTTTTGGTTAAAAGCTTTTTTTTTTTTTTTTTTTTTTTTTTAATTTCTCTAATTATTTTAAATCTAAAAACATGTTTGATATAAGTTATTTAACTGTATTTAGCGAGATTTCACTGATTCTAATAAAATATAACTCGTATCTCAATTTTTGATAGAAAATTTGTCTTGAGTATACTAATAGAGCTCATAATAATAATAGACAATCAATAAAAGAAATCCAATAAGTACAAATTTGCATTAAAGAAAAAAGTATATTTCGATAAAATTTCTTTTTAGCGTACTTATATTTGTTTTTAAAAACTACAGCACAATAAAAATATAAAATTAGTTCGGTTGTTGTTTTTGTCTCGATAATTATAATAAAACAATGCTGGTTAGTACCCATTAAAACTGAAGTGCCGAAGTATCTAACGTAGTTACATAGTTACGACGTATGCAAGCGTAACAATCAGCTATTGGCTAAGACCAAAATTAACCGAAAAGGAAAAAAAAGTAAGATTTCTCGCAGACTAATACGGAACTATCGACGAGGCATCTTTAATTGGTGGAATCTCTAAACTCTAGGTTTGCATTTTGTTTTGCATAAAAAATTGATCTTAACTATTTTAGAATTTCTACTATACCCGAAAATAATATTTAAATAATCATAAAGTTTGAAAAATAATAAACTTTTAAAAACTATGATAATAAACCGAATAATTAACAGTTAATATTTGGTTAAAGCTTTTTTTTTTTTTTTTTTTTTTTAATTTCTCTAATTATATTAAATCTAAAAACATGTTTGATATAAGTTATTTAACTGTATTTAGCGAGATTTCACTGATTCTAATAAAATATAACTCGTATCTCAATTTTTGATAGAAAATTTGTCTTGAGTATACTAATAGAGCTCATAATAATAATAGACAATCAATAAAAGAAATCCAATAAGTACAAATTTGCATTAAAGAAAAAAGTATATTTCGATAAAATTTCTTTTTAGCGTACTTATATTTGTTTTTAAAAACTACAGCACAATAAAAATATAAAATTAGTTCGGTTGTTGTTTTTGTCTCGATAATTATAATAAAACAATGCTGGTTAGTACCCATTAAAACTGAAGTGCCGAAGTATCTAACGTAGTTACATAGTTACGACGTATGCAAGCGTAACAATCAGCTATTGGCTAAGACCAAAATTAACCGAAAAGGAAAAAAAAGTAAGATTTCTCGCAGACTAATACGGAACTATCGATGAGGCATCTTTAATTGGTGGAATCTCTAAACTCTAGGTTTGCATTTTGTTTTGCATAAAAAATTGATCTTAACTATTTTAGAATTTCTACTATACCCGAAAATAATATTTAAATAATCATAAAGTTTGAAAAATAATAAACTTTTAAAAACTATGATAATAAACCGAATAATTAACAGTTAATTTTTGGTTAAAGCTTTTTTTTTTTTTTTTTTTTTTTTTTAATTTCTCTAATTATATTAAATCTAAAAACATGTTTGATATAAGTTATTTAACTGTATTTAGCGAGATTTCACTGATTCTAATAAAATATAACTCGTATCTCAATTTTTGATAGAAAATTTGTCTTGAGTATACTAATAGAGCTCATAATAATAATAGACAATCAATAAAAGAAATCCAATAAGTACAAATTTGCATTAAAGAAAAAAGTATATTTCGATAAAATTTCTTTTTAGCGTACTTATATTTGTTTTTAAAAACTACAGCACAATAAAAATATAAAATTAGTTCGGTTGTTGTTTTTGTCTCGATAATTATAATAAAACAATGCTGGTTAGTACCCATTAAAACTGAAGTGCCGAAGTATCTAACGTAGTTACATAGTTACGACGTATGCAAGCGTAACAATCAGCTATTGGCTAAGACCAAAATTAACCGAAAAGGAAAAAAAAGTAAGATTTCTCGCAGACTAATACGGAACTATCGATGAGGCATCTTTAATTGGTGGAATCTCTAAACTCTAGGTTTGCATTTTGTTTTGCATAAAAAATTGATCTTAACTATTTTAGAATTTCTACTATACCCGAAAATAATATTTAAATAATCATAAAGTTTGAAAAATAATAAACTTTTAAAAACTATGATAATAAACCGAATAATTAACAGTTAATTTTTGGTTAAAGCTTTTTTTTTTTTTTTTTTTTTTTTTAATTTCTCTAATTATATTAAATCTAAAAACATGTTTGATATAAGTTATTTAACTGTATTTAGCGAGATTTCACTGATTCTAATAAAATATAACTCGTATCTCAATTTTTGATAGAAAATTTGTCTTGAGTATACTAATAGAGCTCATAATAATAATAGACAATCAATAAAAGAAATCCAATAAGTACAAATTTGCATTAAAGAAAAAAGTATATTTCGATAAAATTTCTTTTTAGCGTACTTATATTTGTTTTTAAAAACTACAGCACAATAAAAATATAAAATTAGTTCGGTTGTTGTTTTTGTCTCGATAATTATAATAAAACAATGCTGGTTAGTACCCATTAAAACTGAAGTGCCGAAGTATCTAACGTAGTTACATAGTTACGACGTATGCAAGCGCAACAATCAGTTATTGGCTAAGACCAAAATTAACCGAAAAGGAAAAAAAAGTAAGATTTCTCGCAGACTAATACGGAACTATCGATGAGGCATCTTTAATTGGTGGAATCTCTAAACTCTAGGTTTGCATTTTGTTTTGCATAAAAAATTGATCTTAACTATTTTAGAATTTCTACTATACCCGAAAATAATATTTAAATAATCATAAAGTTTGAAAAATAATAAACTTTTAAAAACTATGATAATAAACCGAATAATTAACAGTTATTTTTTGGTTAAAGCTTTTTTTTTTTTTTTTTTTTTTTAATTTCTCTAATTATATTAAATCTAAAAACATGTTTGATATAAGTTATTTAACTGTATTTAGCGAGATTTCACTGATTCTAATAAAATATAACTCGTATCTCAATTTTTGATAGAAAATTTGTCTTGAGTATACTAATAGAGCTCATAATAATAATAGACAATCAATAAAAGAAATCCAATAAGTACAAATTTGCATTAAAGAAAAAAGTATATTTCGATAAAATTTCTTTTTAGCGTACTTATATTTGTTTTTAAAAACTACAGCACAATAAAAATATAAAATTAGTTCGGTTGTTGTTTTTGTCTCGATAATTATAATAAAACAATGCTGGTTAGTACCCATTAAAACTGAAGTGCCGAAGTATCTAACGTAGTTACATAGTTACGACGTATGCAAGCGTAACAATCAGCTATTGGCTAAGACCAAAATTAACCGAAAAGGAAAAAAAAGTAAGATTTCTCGCAGACTAATACGGAACTATCGATGAGGCATCTTTAATTGGTGGAATCTCTAAACTCTAGGTTTGCATTTTGTTTTGCATAAAAAATTGATCTTAACTATTTTAGAATTTCTACTATACCCGAAAATAATATTTAAATAATCATAAAGTTTGAAAAATAATAAACTTTTAAAAACTATGATAATAAACCGAATAATTAACAGTTAATTTTTGGTTAAAGCTTTTTTTTTTTTTTTTTTTTTTTTTTAATTTCTCTAATTATATTAAATCTAAAAACATGTTTGATATAAGTTATTTAACTGTATTTAGCGAGATTTCACTGATTCTAATAAAATATAACTCGTATCTCAATTTTTGATAGAAAATTTGTCTTGAGTATACTAATAGAGCTCATAATAATAATAGACAATCAATAAAAGAAATCCAATAAGTACAAATTTGCATTAAAGAAAAAAGTATATTTCGATAAAATTTCTTTTTAGCGTACTTATATTTGTTTTTAAAAACTACAGCACAATAAAAATATAAAATTAGTTCGGTTGTTGTTTTTGTCTCGATAATTATAATAAAACAATGCTGGTTAGTACCCATTAAAACTGAAGTGCCGAAGTATCTAACGTAGTTACATAGTTACGACGTATGCAAGCGTAACAATCAGCTATTGGCTAAGACCAAAATTAACCGAAAAGGAAAAAAAAGTAAGATTTCTCGCAGACTAATACGGAACTATCGATGAGGCATCTTTAATTGGTGGAATCTCTAAACTCTAGGTTTGCATTTTGTTTTGCATAAAAAATTGATCTTAACTATTTTAGAATTTCTACTATACCCGAAAATAATATTTAAATAATCATAAAGTTTGAAAAATAATAAACTTTTAAAAACTATGATAATAAACCGAATAATTAACAGTTAATTTTTGGTTAAAGCTTTTTTTTTTTTTTTTTTTTTTTTTTTTGCTAATAAGTTGTTCGATAAAATAAAGTTCCTTTCTCATATATTTAAAAGCCAATTTATATACAATATAAGTTACGAAACTAAATGATGCTTTGTTAAGGCTAAGCGAAATTTAGACTTAAGCTAAGATTGTTTTTTAAATTGAAATACACGTATGAGTAAATCATAAAGCCTTGAAAATGTCATTAACATATTTTGTCCTTTTAGTTGCATTATTCAGACCACAAGTCATTCCTTACGCCCGTCAGTATTGTGTTATTTAGTTAATATGGCGATAAAAGTAAACATTTGCGAAAAAGAAAGAAAAATTCTATTGTGTCAAATTAAAAGGGAATTACCTATTGATGAAATCATTGTTTTTTCTACCTGTATGCTTTCATTTTGTAATATTTTTCAAAAACTCCTGATTATAACTGAGTAATGAATGTAAACAAGCAATTTAAGTATTGAGTTCTTTGAAATTGTCTAAAAGCTTTAATTTTTAAACCAAATATTTGTCTTATTAGCTATGAAAATTTTATAAATATATTAACTATTATTACTCGGTTATTTTAGAAACTAATTTAAAAAAATATAAATAGTTTATATATTTGTTTTTTAATAGATTTTTTTCACATTAAGCTTTGCAATCTTTTGCTTTTCAAATTAGGCTTAAAAAATTTCAATAGTTTTGAAACACTTGGTTTTTTTTTTAGTTTTTTTAAAAAAACCAATTTTTTTTCAAATTAATCTGTGCAATTAGTTACGTAATATTTTTCAACCGTTTATGCACAAACTAGAACTGAAATATACAAAAATGCAGATTAAATGAAAAAAAAATAATAAGCACAATAAATCAATCATTAAAAATTCATAATCCACACCCAATAGTTTAAAATAAAAAGAGAAAGTTTTCAGTTGAAACTTACGGGTAAATCAAATTTCTAAAAAATTGGCTTTACAATTTTTATAATAACATAAAGTCAGAATGGGCATTCGCTAAAATTTTTCTAAAAGCGTAAGTTGTAACTCATATACTTAACACAGAGAACAACGTATTATGTATGCATTACTAGTAAAGTATTAAACAATGGCATTCTGTAGGATACCCAGCATTCTATATCTGACATCAGTGTCGTAGCAAGAAAATTTTATAGGAAAATAAATTCATGGGGAAATCTCATGGGTAAAAAGAATTCATACATACATTCACACAAAAAGAAGGGGGGGGGGAAGTTTGTCTTTTTGAATTTCCGCAAAAAAAAAAATTTCATTTTTACACTTTTTCCTACGAATACAAACTCGATTTAAAATTGCATTCACATGGTTTAAAATCACACATAGGGATTCCTATTTACGCTCATCGTTTTTCGTATTTTCACGATTTTCTTTTTTTTAATCAAATATCGTATTTAGTATTTAGTCGATTCAAAAGCCACTATTATGATTCATGTTCAAGAGACTTAAAATTAAAAATTATACATTGGAGTTCATATTCACGCACTTTTAAAAGCAAACGTCGAGATTCGTATTTACGCGATTTTAAAATCAAACGTCGAGATTCGTATTCACGCGATTTTAAAATCAAACGTCGAGATTCGTATTCACGCGATTTTAAAATCAAACGTCGAGATTCGTATTCACGCGATTTTAAAATCAAACGTCGAGATTCGTATTCACGCGATTTTAAAATCAAACGTCGAGATTCGTATTCACGCGATTTTAAAATCAAACGTCGAGATTCTTATTACGCAATTTTAAAATCAACATCGAAATCATTCACGCGATTTTAAAATTAAATGTAGAGATTCGTATTTGAATGATTTAAAAATCACACATTGCGATTCATATTCACGCAATTTAAATAAACAAATAAAATTTCCCATCGATATTACGGTAATAAAATAGCATTAATAAATATAAAGGATGTGGTTTAGAAATTAGAAACTTGCGGTCACTTTTATTTACTCCCCTCTCCCCGTTAAAAAAAAGGGGGGGAAAAAACTTTTTTTTAACAAGGAAAAATAAATGTTTATACCAGTAACCAACTAAAAACTCTATAAGGAAAGCTATTCGAAATAAATAAAAAATCTTGAATTTAAAAATAAACGAGGAACAAGAGAAACTCGATTGACTTTTTCATGCATCACTGCCTTTTTCATCACACATAGGTTGGACTATTAATAACTAATAAGACTTATTTTGTAAGATTTTTCGGCTTCATTATGCACTCTGAAACACCGCATTGCGAGTACTTTTTCCTGGTAGGGTTGTCACATCAGCATCTAGTCACACAATATGGTATATATATAAAAACTTCAAAATTCCTTTTTACATCATAGAAATAACACAGCAAGAAGATATCTCTTTTCGAAAGGAGGAAAAACCGAATATTATTCTTATTCTTCGAATGTGTAATTATTATTTTTTCTTATCCACTTACTTTCTTTTCCGTCTCGGGTTTTGATGCGTGGATTATTTATTTAGGAAGACATTCAAACATTTATAGCGAAATGTTTTTTATCTGTTTCTCGATTTAAATGATTTTAAAACACGTTTTGTAATATTTTTCTAAGCTAAAATAACGCGGAAAAAATTGCTTGTTATGCTACTGCTTTTAACAAGCATAACAATTGCTAGAAAATTAAACTGAACCCTTCTTTAGAATCATATTTTGTTTATACTCGCTGGAACTGAAAACAGACACGCGACCTCAAACGGTTAATTTGGAAGCAAGGTCAGCATGTTCCGACCGCCCAAAACATGACGTGCTAATCACGAAGAAATTACGTGAATGTTCATCATCCACGTGTTGAACATGAACTTATATGCAAGAAAAAGAGCAAAAATGGAAGCATAATATACGATGGGTCGGAGCATAAAAAAAGCAGCGTTAGTCAAGGAGGTAGCAGTTGCCGAAGATGGCAAATCGAATTAGAACATATATCTATGAATAATGTAGATATGGGGTAGAACTGAGATCATTTACAATAGAATCGGTAATGTTATGAATAAAGCATGTCTCAACGGTTGATATGTGAAGAGTAAAAATAATTTTGGCGTCATCGAAATTGAATGAAAATCAACGGTTCCTATAGATGGAACGGTTACATATGTTACGATCCTTCTTCTTCGTCAGCACAACAGCCCCTTGCAGGCGTTGGCTGCCTCAAGAGCTGACAAACGCCAGCGCCTCCTATCCATGGCAACTCCCTTCCAATTTTCAATCTTTAAGGTTTTTAAATCATTTTCGATGTCGTTGAGCCATCTAGTAGGGGGTCTGCCCCTGGGACGTGACCCCTTCGGGATTTTGAAAGGTCACTATTCTCATGGCGCTATTTTCAGGGCTTCTCTTGTTACGATCCTTCAGCCTAAATTTCAGAGCCGCAGCCCTGGTTTTTCCAGTATACCCAAGGTAGCATGCAAGTCTGTAATAAATGCTTCAGCTATTATTAATACAAATAGAATCTTCAAGGGTCTAATTTAATTTTTATTAAAAGGTTTCAAAATGACTTTAAAACAGAAACGGGACAGGATGCCAGTAATATTTTTCACTGGTACGTGAGCCTAAATTTGTGAAAAGTGGTAATCAATAAAACGCGAAAATCTATTATACGGAACAACATTATAAAATTAACAAAAATCTATTATACGGAACAACATTATAAAATTAACAAAAATCCATTATAAAATTAACAGCATTTTCTAACATATACCTTCCAGTTTATTATTTCAAGAGAATGCACTGAATTTAAATTATTTTTAGCATGGAATTATTAAACAAAAATGCAAAAATGTTTGCAAAAATGTTTAGAAAAAAACACAAAAAAAAAAAAAAAAAAAAAAAAAAAACACTAAGAGGTTTAAACTGTGGACCACTCTCTTGATCCTTAAAATGTTTCTTCAAATATAGAAAAAAATCCTTGTGCCCCTCATAAATTTCTTTCAGGCTACGCCTATGCATACAAATGTTTGATTAGTAGATTGTTGTTTAATATTTGGACGTAAGTCTTAATTATAAAGCATGCTTGATTGCTTGTTATGACATTAACATCAATTTCTTCAATTCTACCGTTATGATTCTACTTTGAATCGCTCTACATATTTAAGGATATATTAAACCAAACACCTCTCATCAACTAAAACTCTTGCACTATCGCTTGGCGTGTTACACTTCAGTTTTTTCTTTTAACATTTTTGATTTGAAAAGCTAAGAGCTATACATTATCTATGTGGATGAGTGCTAAACCATAGCCACCACTTATAACCATAGCCACGCAAATGATAAATTTTAAGAAAAGTGTAAATTGCAATGTTGAATAACGTGAATATAACGAAACGAAAAAAATAACTTGTTCTTAAATTGATTGCTTCCTTTTTTTATTTGCTGAAAGGACTTATCACAAAAAAATCTACTCATTCAGATGTTTGTTTACTAGAGAGTTATTTAATTTTTGGCAGTAAATCTTAAATATAAAGCATGCTTGATTGCTTGTTATGACATTAACATCAATTACTTCAATTCTACCGTTACGATTCTACTTTGAATCGCTCTACATATTTAACGATATATTAAACCAAACACCTCTCATCAAACGAAACTCTTGCACTATCGCTTGTCGTGTTACACTTCGTTTTTTTTTAACACTTTTGATTTACCTCAGAATCGCTCTATATAGCACCGCTATGCTTCTATAAACAGCTGAAATCCCGTAAAATTAAAGAGGAACGTTGTATAGTTAAACTTGGCTCTTTTTATTTATTTTTTTTACATTTTTTTATCTCTAAGCCAAGTCCGAGCTATTCAGCTTGCTTGCTGGACCGTTAGTCTCGCTTGAAACCTTGGGTTACTTTTGATACTAGCAATGAAAGAGATCTTACTATCTACTTTCTTGTCCCTTGTGAAGGTATAATAAAACTTTTTATTTTTTTGGTAGCTTTTACGGGTGAAGGCGAAGCAACGTCGGATTTATCTTTGAAGGAATGGGTTGGAGGAGGAAGTGATAATGGTTAATGTTGTTTATGTTTAAAATTAACTAGTTTCTTCCTGTTATGAAGGACTTAAGTGTATTTCTTATTAAGTTTCCTGTTCAAGATTGAAATAACTGTTAATAATTAATCATTATTTTTAATAAAACGTTTTTCTGTTCAATTATTTTGAAATTGAAAATATTGCTAAATTTTTCAGCCAATTTATTAGTAAGTCTATGAAACGGGTAAAAGTAAGAGACAATAATTTTAATAATAATAAAAATAGTTGTTAAATTATTTTTACTACAGTGAAACCCCGTTATAGTGAATTCCCGGATATAGTGAACGAAACGTTCGCTCCCGTGCCTTGCTATACACATATAATATTATTTTTTGTGGATATAGTGAACTAAAAGAAGAGAGGAAGTTGGATATTGTGAACTTTTTTCTGTCTTCGACTGACATTTTTTTCTTAATTTTTTGGTAATTTTGAAATTTCTACATAAAATGTACATACCGATTTTTAAAACCATCTATTAAGTGGAATATAGCCATAAGCATTTTTTCTTGTTTCAAATTTGACACATTTTTTGTTACTATATATTGTTTTTTAATTATTTTTATATTTCTCTTTATTTGGTCATTTATTTAAATAATGTGTAATAAAAGGGAGCAGTTCGGAAAAATTAGTTAAAATTGTTTGCAGTACGGATATAGTGAGCTCTCGGTTATAGTGAACCAAAATTTCGACCCCTTGAAGTTTCACTATATCGGGGTTTGACTGTATTATGAATTTATTGACATCACCTTTTCACAGCTCTTGATACATCAATTACGCGTAATCAAGAAAAGGATTAATAAGAAAACAATGCTTAATTTCAATAAAAAAGAAGTTGAGACAACAATTGAAGCGATATATTGTGGTTTTATGTACAAATAGATTAAAAAATTTATCTGGAACTGTATTGGTGGATCAAAACGAATCAACAATCACAGGTCATGGAATCATATTTCAGACAATGAAAATTTTTTTTAAATGAGTTCTATATCTAAGATTCGATATCTTGAGAACTATTCGACTGATTTCGTTGAAATTTTGGAATTTGTCATAGAATAAAATTACATTCTTTAAAACGATGTAAAAAAGTGTCTACTTAACAATTCAAACATTTTTCGACCATTTTTAAATAATATAATAAATAATTGTTAAAAACCACTGCTCTTTGGATAAACGAATTTTATAATTGTGTGCAAAATTTTTCGATTCGCTTAAAAAGTTGAGCTATGATGAAATACGATAAAGTAAAATTAACATGAAGGGGTCCGAACTTTCGACCGCTCTCTTGACCTAATTATTGAGACCATATTTTCCAGATTGAGGCAGGCTACCTTCCCCCCATATTTTGAGAGGCAAGAAAATGCATGTTAAAAAGAAAAAATAAGAAATGTATCCATCGAAAATTTTTTTATTATTTATTTAGAGAAAGTACATTTTTGTGTATAATACCATAACTTAAAATATCACTTGCACTAATTAATTAACATCCCTAACGTCAGATCTTCTAAGCATTAAGATCGAGTTCAGCTGATACGTGAAAATCTTATCATTCGATTAAAAAGAATTCAGTTTTTTTTTTTTTTTTTTTTTTTTTTTCCCGCTCATATGCACGTTTTCTATCGAAGTGTGTTGCATTAATAAATTTGATTTGAATTTTTAAAAAAAATGATAATTGAATTTTATCAGAACTTAAAAATGACATCTTTAAAATTTATTGAAATAACGCGAAAGCTAGCTTTTTTATTAATAAAATTTGAAATTATTTATTGATTTTTCTAAGACCTACATGTTTCAAATTCATTAAAATAACACAAAAAGCACATTCTTTACACTGTGCATCAAATTAATTTTTTAATTAATTATCACCAGATATTTTAAAACGGACTTATTAGAATTTGCAACATACTGCCTTAACGCTTTCTTGCCTTATGGTGCCTCTAGAACTTTTTAATTCATGCTAATAAATTTTTTTCTTGTTTGATGGAAAGTTCCTAGTTTTTAATTAAGATAACTATAGCTTACTTTTCTATTAACTACAGTTTTAATGCGGTTTCTGTTCATTTTAATTTATTTAATATTATTTTGAATGATTATTATTTAGATGTTGGTTGGTGACACAAGCAAAATATATGTTTTTTCCTACTTTTTAACTACATTTTTTTTTTAAAAAATACCGGAAAAATCGTTCCAGGATACAATTAAATTCATTTATGCAAAAAAAAAAAAAAAAAAAAAAAAAAAAAATCGAATGATAATTTAAAAAAGAATAATAATAACTCACGTATTATTTTTGCTTAAATAATGCAGTAAAAGTTTTTTTTTTTTTTTTAATTAATTAAAAGTCAAATTATTTTTAGTATTATTCTTAGCACTAAATTATTTTGAATTTTATTTATTTTATCGAAAAAAAAACAACTTTATTTTTCCTCAGTTAACAATTATCCCAGCTAAAGACAATATGATGACATATGGGAAAATGAAAGAAAAAAAATGTGGTAAATCACCAAAAAGACGAAAGAAAAAAAAACTATTTCTCATGCCTATTGACAGGTAAAACGAAAAAAAAAACTATTTCCTGATGGGAGAACAAACTATTCTCTTGTTCACAATAACGGTAAGGAGGATCGTCTGCACTTCCTGCTTCACATAATTTCTGATCCTCAAGCTGTTTAGTTACCCTCAAATATTGTAGGAAGTGTTCGGTTAAGGGAATTGGGATTTAAAAAAAAAAAAAAAATAATTATATTTATTTGTTTTTATTTATGTGAAAACATTAGCATTCGAATAAAAATTGAAAAATAAATACATAAGAAACATAAAACGCTTTATTCTAACACGCATATTTAGCTTTCACTATATTTAATTGGCCTTTTTTTTAAACTGAGTTTTTCACTTTCTCACACACATTATCCCTCATATTTCAATTCAATTGCTCGTTGCACACAATGAGCCTAGGACTTATACTAAGACAACTAATATAATTTCCGTTGCACGCAGGAATTTTTTTTTTTTATTTCTTTTTTTTTTTTTTAAATTATTGCTTGTATTTATGCTTTCGAACAAGTTTACATAAATGTTTACTTCCATATTAATTTCTTTAAAAAAAATAATAATAATAATTTTATAGTGTAAACAAATTACGTTTATAGCTTTAATACATTTTTGATCATCATCATTAAGAAAGTAATGTCATATTTTTAATTAATTTATAAGTGCTAATAAATAAATAAATAAAATTCTAATGAACACCTACTAGTCATGTATTTATATTTATAACATGAATTTTAAAAACCCTATGATTAGGTTTAAAAAAATTTTTTAGAATGCTATTTTACAATATGCTTTCTGAAACTAATTCATAATAGCTAAAATAAAGAGGCAATCGAACTTAAGCTATCGAAAATTATAAATTTAATGATACATAATGAGTAGCGCATCATTATGGCAACTGTTGAAGTGAATAATTATTAATTGAGTTAAATAAATAAAGAAAAAAATTAAGGTAAGAAAGTCGTAAAACGGAAAATCAGTGAATCGGCATTATTTCATTTTTTGTTGTGTAGTTAGTGATTGTAATGTTAACATAATAAGTTTTTCTCTATTAAAAAAAAAAGAAATTTATTTAAATAAAAAAGAACTGAAAATAATTGTCTTTTTTACATTATTAAAAAGCGTCCATTTTCGATAATTAAAAATGGTTGAATACACTTCAACAATCAATTATTCAAAACTAAGAAATGTATTTTATAATGTCATCAGGATATTTGCCTAAAATTAAAATGTGCAATATGATCTTAAAAAATAATTTCGATATTTTGCTATAAAAAATTTACACTGGCAGCGGTGGGATTCGAACCCACGCCTCCGAGGAGACTGGTGCCTTAAACCAGCGCCTTAGACCGCTCGGCCACGCTACCGTTGGAGTCAATTCTGATAATAATAATGATCCAACATACAGAAATAACAAATACATTACATGATTATTATTGTTTTTTAAAGTTAGATAATTTCTTTATGACGTTGTTTCACGCACCGCAAGGGGCTGTTTAAATAATGTATAATCATCATTAAATGCTTCTGGTGATTGTTAAATTTCTCTTTCGTAGTTAACAAAACTAAGCCGATAACAAAATCGTAAATTTAATAAATTTATTTATTTATTTTTGTAAATTTACGGCGAAAATGTTTTCGCGTCGCACCCACCTTCTTACCTTCCCACCTTCTTGTAAACAAAAATAAACAACTATCAAAATTACCTCATTCTTTCCCCCTCATTTGCTTACATAATACTTCAACGACCCAAAATCTGATGAAACAATGTTAAAATTTTTTGTTCAAGTTATTGGAATTAAAATAATTCAAATAAATGAGTACAAGTTGTTACTTTATATAAAAGTGGAAATTAAGCTGTATTTAACGTAGAACATTGTTTTTGTCTAGATTTAATCTGTTAATTCGTGTGGGAAAAAAAGAGAAAAAAACAGATACTTACGTATTGTCGCGTCAATCACATTTTCTACAACGCCGCACCTAAATCATTTTAGTATATTCCCAAGTAATTTTCACATAATAATTTCTCATCAAGAAAAAGATAAAACGCAAATATAATTTATTTCATGAGAAAAATGAGAAAATATTCAAAATTTGGACAAGTTCCAAACTTATTTTCAGATTTGGCGGAAATAATCGTCAGGATAATACGTAAGTACCAAAAGCAACAATATTCGGAATATCAATAATTAAACTAATGCAACACTGTTATACAAATTTCCTAATTAATTAGATGCTTGAAAAATTTATTATTCATGAAGAATGTGAAAATTATTAACAGAACAAACAAAAACAAACTATGCAAATAAAAACATCAAAACAATAACAAAAAATATTTCAACCAGATTGTTAAAATAATTATTTGCAATTTTTTAAAATTATTTTAGAACATTTAATTTAAAATTCACACATATGAAAATACATCATCAAAGTAAGATACAGATCGACTTGATTATGTCCGTTTTTAAGAGGTATCTAAGATGTGTTCTTTAATTTTATTTAAATATAGATCGAATAAAGCAACTTTATATTCAGAAGTCCCACCTTATGAAAAACGTTTAGAAACCACTACCACTACTTTAAGGAACTACCAACAACCTTGAGTACAAACCGAGAATTAAATTGGATTTTATGTATTTAAAATTATGTTCAAAACCAGTGGTTCCCAATTTTTTTCGGCCATGAAACACTAAGTGATCAATCGTTTTAGGCGGAGCCTCGAGACTTATAAAATAAATTTATAAATAAATAAAAATATTTAGTGATTGCAATTTTATTTATTTATTTATTTATTTTGAAAATATTTAATGAATGAATAAAAAGACGCGGTGGCTCAGGGGATAGAGCCTCCCAATGAGATAAACTGGGTTCCATAACTGGTCGATACGAATTCTGCACCTGGCTCACACCGAACGCAGTGCTGACGTAAAATATCTTCATTGGTAAATGGATCATGGGATTGTCATCGGGCTAACAGTGGGAGATTTTCGACTCCACGTAACACAAGTGTAAAAATATCCTCCGTTAGAGTCTCTTGCCATCAGGTTTTCGTAGTTTTCCTATCCATGTAACGCAAATGCGGGTTAGTTCCATCAAAAAGTCCTCCACGAAGGCAAATTTCCTTCAATACTTGATCCAGGAGTTCCCTTGTCTTCTGGCCTAGGTTTAAAACTACAAAGCTAAGGAGATGAACATTGGTAATCGTTAACTCAAAATTGGGTCGATTGTTCAACGACCGTTATAAAATAAAATGAATGAATAAAAAAGGAAATTTTTTCATCCTATCGTTTTTTCAATACTTTCTTGTCAGACAGTTAAAACTACAAGTCTAGAGCTGCATATAGTCTTCCAATTTGATTTTGGTGTGCGTATAAACTGAATACACATGAGCTAAAGCTTGGTTTTTAGTGAAATAAGGACGAAAAAGGACCGAAATAAAAGCTGAGAATAGTTATTAAAGACACATGTTTCTTCATTGTTGAATTTGGTTAATTTTATTCTATGCAAAATACTAATGCACTTTTTCATAAATGTGTCTCTTTTTCCTTATTCATTCAATATATATAGTTATTAGATTTTTTTTTTTTTATTTTGCTTTTCGTTTTTCACAAGCTTGTTAATTAAATGATGTCATAAAAATAATAAACATATTAAATAAATAATGGGTAAGTAATCGGATCTAAATTTAATTACAGGTTTTGAAAACCATAACAGTTAAAATAATACCCTTCCGAGGAACCCTAAGGTTCCGCGGAACACCATTTGGGAACCCTTGTTCAAACCTATCTCCTTTACTGCAAAAAAAAAAAAAAAAGTACCTAGTTATTTCAATATCTGTAGTGATTAAAATTTAATTTCCATTTCAATTTCTTGGACGAACAGTTAGTTCATGGTGTAATGAAAGCCATGATCCCAATTTTGTGATGATAAGAAAATCGCCTCATCTGTGTCGTCCAACTCATACGACCTACTTATCAAAGTTCAAACAACCTTGTCCTTTCTCTCCCAAAACAATTCCTAAAATTATCATGATGTTAATGTTGGAAGAAACTTAAAAACAATCCTTTGAATAGGTTGTTCAATAGCGTTATTTTATATTTATTGTTTGTCCGATCTGTTTTAATTAGGTTTTTTGAAAGATCGGAAAGTATTCTGGTTTAATTAAAGAAAGATCAGAACTAGAAGATAATTCCAAGGTGATATGAAAAGATGCGTAACCTCCGATTTTTTTAAATTTTATTCTTTATTTTTAGCTATTTTAGTTTGATTTTACTTCATACGATTGATAAATTTTCGTTTAAAAAACAAAATATGAAAAAACATTAAGTTTTTTTTTTTAAATATTTTTTAACTTATTCTTTTTGAAATGAAAAAATAAAATTAAAATCACAAATTTGTGATGTTAAAAAAATTTTAATAATTTTTTTTTTTAAATTTAAATTATTAAAAAAATAATCATAAATTATTTAAGAGTGTGCTTGTTTATTGATTTTTAATTTGTGCTTTTGAATGGGTTGATATAGAAGCCTAAAGTATAAATGATTATAATTAGCTGCTAGAAGAACGAGCTACGGACTTTCAAAAAGCAACCAATGAAAGTTTCAATTTTTATATAGTGAAAAAAAAAAGCAATTTAAGTTTTTTTTAAAAAAATCATGTGATTTCATTACAAAAGACAAAAGAAAATTTAAAAAATAAAATGCTTTCAATCAGTGAAAAAAAAAACTATCTAATGATGTGTCGCATCATTAATGCATGCAAATTAATAATGCATATATGTAAATGCATCTATAATATAATAGAAAATTTAAAAGACATCTTTGCAGTATTCCTTTAATTTTGAATACTTGGAAATATTTTACATTTTGTTATATTTTTCTTTTATATTATCATTATAAAACGCAAAGAGAAATTAAAGCGGCAAAATGCTATAATTTAAATCGATCAGTGAAAAAAAAATTTTTATACTATTTCAACTATAAATTAAATCATTAACATGCGTAAATAGTAATTTTAAAAGATAGAAAGAAAATCTCCTAAGTTATTTAAATTTCACAAAAACAATTTTATCATAAGTATAGACCCATCACAAATTATTTATTCGTATAAACGGTCCCTTCATAAAATATTTCATCTTAAAAACAATTTCTTCATACTATTTTCTATTTTAAAATCATGTCCATCACAAAATTTTTCGTTCGAAAAGCAGAGCCGATGACGTCATTAATCGGTGCTCTGCGTATAGTATTGATATGAACTCGTTTATTTTTAAATTAGTATTGATTTAATGCAATGATTTGAAACTAAAATAAATTGAACGTATAACTTATTCAGATGAAAAGGGCCTTTTCTATCATTATATTTTTTTCTCCGTATTTTTAACCTTTATATTTCACAAAATCTCAAAGACATGACCTTACTTTCGCACATTTACACAAACAAGACCATGACCCATGGTAGCTTAGAGGGTAGAGCGTTCGTCTCCTAATGAGCTGACCCAGGTTGGAATACCAGCGGTGGCTGGTTGATATGAATTCTGCTACCGGCTCGCATGGACCCTACTGCTGATATAAAAATATCTTCAGGGGTAGACGGATCATAGGTCATAATCCCTTTAAAGTCCGGTTAAACAGGGAAGGTTTTCTCGGTTCTCTCCATGTAACGCAAATGCAGGTGTTCAATGAAAAAGTCCTCCACGGAGGCCAGTTTGTCCCAAAGCTGGATCATGGAGTTCCTTTGCCTTCTGTGTTGGGTTCAAAATTACAACACTACGGAGTTTCACATTGATTGTCGTGAACTCAGAATTGGGTCTATTGTTCATAAATAAAACTTAAAAAAAAAAACCAAACTAGACTATGGCGATTTACCGCCAATTTCAGATTAGTAAATTATAAACAGATTTTTCACAAACTCACAAAAAAATGACGTTCACAAAAAGTGTGAACTAACTCCTGTTTAGTTAATAAAAATGTTCAAACACTTTTCTCTATTTTATACTTGACCCCATTAACTGTAAAACTAAAGAAACATAAAACAAGTACTTTTTTCTCGAACATACTCTATAGATCAGAACAATGAAAATTCTCTTTGACACAAGAAAATATTTGAACACAGAAATAAAATATTAGATTACTCCAGGAAAGCTCAAGAAATTCACAACAATTCTCAGATACGATTATTGATTTTGATCAGGTCGAGGCTCCTTCTCCAGGAATCAAGGTTTTCCGGAAAGAGTTGCGCTCTACGAAGAAATTTCGGGAATTCCAGTTAAACTGGAGGAAGAAATTCTTGTTAAATTTTTCCCGTTTTATGACATAACTGAACAAGTTGCACCATAAAACGCAATACGTTTTTTTTAAATAAATAAATAAATAAACTAAAAACTTTTAATGATAATTTTTTTTAAAGTTTTTGGATAAACAACAATTAAACAGAAGCTTAATTAAAAAAATTATATAGATTTTATAACTAATAGATAGTTGTAGACTGTTAGTTGTAGATTGTTGAAATTCTAAGCATTTTGTATCTAAAACTATAGAATTATATATGGTTTTTTAGCCGATGTACTGTTTTTGTGAATATGTGAACATAAGGATCTGTTTTTGTGGGATAAAAAACACAAAATAACACGTCTCTCCAGGAGCAATTTGCTTAATAGTTTTCTATAAAATAAAGACATTATTGACCCATTTTATCAAACAAATAAAAAAAACAAAAAAAAGAATTTTGTGTATAGCTATTTTCAAAATAAAAAACATTGTGAAAGATTCGTTTTTGTGATAAAATATTTTGTGAAGGGACCATTACAGGTTTCTTCTAAAGGTAACCCAAATTTCTTCTAAAATGAACCCTCATTACTAATAATTATTTATTAGATTTCACTACGAATTAAATTGGACAAACTAATTTACATTTACCCAATCGTTCATCTTGCATTATTAACCTAAGGATAAGCATTTTTTTTTCCAGCTTTACAGCTTGCCTTTGCCACAAATTGTCCGATTCAAAAACACTTTTTCACTCAATTTATAAAAATAATTAAATTAATAGTTCATTAATTTAATAAGGTAAAAATTTGTTTCTATGTTTCAAACTGCATGTTACCTATTAACAATGAACAAAAAGTTTGGTATAAAATAAATATACTGGTTGAACATTTAAAAAAAGAAGTTTTCTCATTATTATTATTTATAAAACGTGTAAAAGTGTACCAAAGGCGAATTTCTGAGAACAAATAGCTTAGAAACAGGCCAAATAGCAAAATATTAACTCTATTCAGAATTTTTTTTTCGAATGGAAATACTTGGTTTAAGATGACGGTATTTTTCTAAAAGATACTTGTTACCAGGGCTGGCAAGAGCAAAATTATTAACTTTATTCTCCACCGTGTATCGTGTTCTGACCATAGTCTATGTTCTATAACAACTCTATTTGCAGCGGTTGTTACAACTTCCGGTAGAAAATACGCTTATATTGATTTCTATTTTTTTCTTTCACATTATCTTTCGACTTATTTTTTTAATATAATTATTTATTTTCGATGGCGAAAAATTCATTTGCTAGTGGCGGCAGTTATTCTGCTTAACTTATGAAAAAACTATGCATCGAAGCACTAATTTGTTATCTGATATTAAGACGTTTAAATTGCCTTAAAAACCCATCACGCCATATTCTATCGAGTAATGCATTAAAGAGAGAAGACTGAAAAGAAAAAAAAAGAGAAAAATATTTTCACGTTCTGCTATAAAGTCATATGAGGACAGCAAGGCTTCCTGTAGGGTTTGTTTGTTTGTTTTTTAGGATAAATGGTGAATAGGAATTTTTTTGGATACCTGCAAGTGACATCATCGTTGGTAAAACGTAACGTTTGTTGATTCAGAATCCACTCAGCCACTTCCCTTATATCTATCCAACAGAATTTGATTAAATTCACATGATTAGGCTTAATAATTTTATTTTCTTCTCGAGTTGCAGGTATCCAATTTTGAAATTATCTTAAAATACATACTAATTTAAGTATGCATGGGCGCAATCTCTCTCTGAAGAAGATCACAGAAAAAAAAACTCATCAATTTATTTCATATAAATTTATATGAATTTATTTATTCCCTATTATTTGAAGCACAAAGTACATGCATAATATTTTCAAATTGGGAAAACATCTGAAATTATGTAAACTTTTTTTTTTTTAAGGAAATTTAATTATAGCAGTTTTTTTAATCTCAGTTCTAAGGGGAAAAAAACTATTTTATTTCTTTTATCTATAACTGTAAGTAAATTATACTTACATATTCCCCCCCCCCAATGTTTAAGTATTCGAGTCTTTTCCTCAAAGTTTGTTGAAATTATTTCGAAAAACAATTAAAAAATTTACTATGCTATTTATGAGTTTTTTTTTTTTTTTTTCAAGTTATTTTTATGGATCTGAAGCAGTCCGCACATAAATGATCAATTTGTGCAACTCTATACTAATGCATCGAAAAAAAATTTACAACTGTTGCGTAGTTTTCGAAACGAAAAATTTTTTTCGTAAAAATCTTTTTATTTTGACATTCAAATCGGTACGTTCCTGTATCTTAATTTTAATCTCACATTTGAATTTTGAAGATTTTCGCTTAATTTTAAATCGTAGTTTTAACCTGTTATATAATTTCTATTTTTGCTTTCTTTTTCTAATTGTAAATATATCATTCTTTTAAAATTTGAAATAATTTTTTTTTACAAAATATTTTAGGACAGTGGAAAAAGCAAACAAATTACAATAGGGTTATGATTTCTAAACATTTCTAATTAATAATATTTGGTACCTCTATGGGGTGAAGGAGTTTCATACTTTAAACATACAGTGAGGAAGACTGTATAGCTACTTTGTAAAATAATGCTTAGAATTTCTGTGAATAATATATAAATCAGATAATTTTTCAATTCCTCATCATGTAGCAGAAACGGATAAAATAGCATCCAGTGCTCAAATATATATATTATATATATAAAAATAGCAGTAGGTGTTATATCGACACACCCCAATAGTTTTCTTTTCGTCGAAAAATTAGTAACTTCGGGAGAATTGTCTTGTTTGGCGAATAGATAAGAAACGGATGGCGAAATCCGCGGGATGTTAAAAGTGTGCCCTCTTCTTCCTGTGACCTTTTCCGTCACTACAATGGAATTCGAAGAATTTTCTTCTCCGTACATAACGGAATATAGAACATAAATAACAGCATGATTCCGAATTATAATTAAAAAGTTTTTCTCAACGAGTTCAATGTTAAGCTAAAAAACTAATAAATTCATGGGTAAGTTTAATTAGTTTTAATCATTGCATTATTTTCAAAGTTCTAAACTCAGGCAAGACAAACAAAAATATTCTGTTCCCATAAAACAGTGGTAAAAAGTATTGATCCAGCTTCTCTAATGGCAAACGATTTTGGAATGGATTTTGAATTGTGACCTTTTTTCAGTATTGCAGATTAAGTTCAGCCGTTGATAATAGTGTTTAAATGGGCTAATTTAATTAGGTATTTTAACTAAACAGAAAAACATCGTTCGATTCATAAAATAAAGACGCTTGGCATGACCGGTCATTATAAAAAAAAATAAATGAAAGAAAATAAAGGTTAAAGAAAAATCTTAAATTGGCAAGAAATGTAGTTAAAAGGGCGAATTCTCTTTCATCTTCATAAGCATACCCATATAATATATAATAACGGTAATATATAATAATAACATATAGCATACAATATATAATCTACGCAATTCGCGGAAAATTTTTTAGTATTACAAAAAAAAAAAAAAAAAAAAAAAGTGATTCAGGTTACAGAGCAATTAAATGATTAGCCTAAAAATATCTGGACTCATTATAATAAGCTTAAAAAGTAATAAGATATTAAGAAAATTCTAGACTTTTCTTCGATTATGCGCTGCAAAACGAAGGTGACTGATTTCAAAGAACCGGATTTTTAAATTATTAGCCAGAAAAGATATAAATATAACACCTTAAACCATAAATTACCACAAATTATAACGGAATTTTGAGAGAATTTGATAGTTGAAAATCTAATTTAAAAATGGTGGATTCAAAACAGCTCCTAAAATAAAAGTCCAGTTTCAAGATGGCGTCAAAATATGTTAAACCTAATTCAGATTTATTAATAGAAGAGAGTTTATAAGGGCTTTACAAAAATTACATAAACAGATTTTTTTGCTAACTTTGGATACCCCATCCTCCTCTGACAGTAAAAATTAGCAAATTGCAAACCCCTATGTTCACGCAGGAAGGTCGCAACAACCTGATTTTTGGTTTTATTTATACTGAGAAATTAATTTTACGGGTGAATTTAAATGAACGATGAAACATTGCATAAAACAAAATTTACTTTTTAATTCATTTGATACAATTTTTTTAAAAATATCCTGTAAAAATCTTTTGTCATTTTTTTTGCGCTCAAAATAATTTTGACCTCTAAAACTTCGAAAAAAAAAAAAACTTCCGATTTTCTTCTTCTCCCAAACTTTTGTTCTAAATTTATTTATTTATTTATTGGAAAATTAGGAAAATTTAAGGGATTTTAATACCTTACGCAAGTATTACTCATATCTCTCAACCTTACCCCTTGTCCAAAAAAAAAAAAAAAAAAAAAAAAAAAAAGCAAATCACAAACTGTTTCTTCCCGTTAGATGACTGCTAAATATTTGAACAGCCGCTGACCGTCCTGGGTAGGGGCAGGGAACTGTCCTTGCAAGAGAAATGTTCTGGGTTCGAATCCCGGACAAGGCATGGATGTTTCTTTCTCTCTATCTGTGCTCTATGTCCTTTCTCCTTTGCGTGTGAATGTGACCCGCCCTATAAACGGGTTGTGGTTGTGTGACGTGGCGACGCTACTCCACCGCAGTGGCTTCGCCACAGGTGCCCACTGGGTAACGAAAAGAGAGTTAGCAGTTCTGGCACTTTCTGTGGCCAATGGATAGTTCCAAGTGCCCGCCATTTAAAAAAAAAAATTTTAAAAAAATATTTGAACAGCCCCTGAGGAATTTGCATCGATAAAACATGGCGTATCGGTGTATCTAATACAAACCTCATATAAAAATAGTTCCATATTAAAAATTTTAAATAAAAACCAAGACACTTTTATTATACCCTATGCATTAAATACCACGTCGAATTCATATTTAATAATTTAGAGTCATATATTTTTCGAAATCTCAGGACAGAAGAAACACCCACCTTTTTCTAGACAATTCTATATATAAATTTTTGAACTGACTGGAATGATATTTAACAAGTTAAATATAGCAGAAGTAAATATCTTCTCTATAGGAGTTTTAATAGTTGTATGTAAACAAATTCTTGTACAATTTGATACTATTAGACCAGAAAACCCATTTTATTTATAAAGGAAAAGCAAACACCCAGGGGGTTGTAAATGAGATTTTGTGCGTCGTCCCACTAGAAAATGACATAGAAGACGCATAAAACATTACTTTCAGTAATGAAGCCTGACGTCACGTATTAACATGATTACGTCACGACTCACTCCTCCACGTATTCATCTCCTCATACCTAAAGAGCAATTCTCCGAATGTTTCCGAAAAAAGCCGATTCCGATACTACAGCCATCTGACGTCAGGAAAGAGCGTAGAGATTGAATGACGTTGTTTTCCTTGCAGTGATTAGAAGCTTGGCGATGAAGCTATCTTGGCGAGGTGCGTTTGTTTTTGTTTCGGAAAGAGAAATAACGGTGTTTGGGCGATTGCGTGATGAAATAAATTGATGAGAGAAGTGGATTATTGGAATATGGGAAGTAAATAAATATGAGAAAAACGCTAATTTATGTGCGTTGGTTTTCTTTTAATAAAGCTTACTTTAAAACAAAAATACATCCATGATATTTTGAAATAAGCTAGTTTCTAAACTTTTTTTAATCAAAATATCCGCAGTTTCATAATAATGGCTTAATAATTTTTATGTATACTTTCAATACTAAACTTTTAAGTATGCTTCACTTTTAAGTCTCGTTTACTAATTAATTTTTAGAGGTCAATCAAAATACATCAACTTTCCCTTTTTGAAGTGGAATATTGTTGCTAGTAAGCTCAAAAATTACTTAAATTATGTATAATAATAATAATAATAAACAAAGATAAAAGATTTAAATGACAACATAAAATAATTTGAATAACAGTATTTAGCTAGCTGCCCAGTAAATTACTCAACGCTACTAATTGCTCGCTATTTGCTTAAACTAATTTAAGTTAAATAGCAAAATAACGAATAAGTTCAATTTAAAAAAATTAACAGCTATAAACTAAAGTTTAAAAGTGAAGAAGTAATAAAGATAATTTGATTAAGAATACTTGTCGTGTTTTCAATTTTTGTATTACTAATGCATTTTTGCTAACAAAATCTAAAGTTAGTTAAAATAAAACTATAAAAAATAGAAAATACGTTATAATTATAAAATTATTACAAAACAAACAAAAACTAATTGTTAAACAATTAATAGAATTATTTTTCTTTTGTTTAACTTGTATTGTTTTGTGTTTTCTATTGACTTTAAATAATATTATAAATGTTATCTTCCTAAAATCATTTTTTTAATAATTTAAAGTCAATTAAAAACATTTAAAGAGGGTAAGATTTTTTCAACCAAATCGCAACAATTTAGTGAAACTAATATTTTTATCGACTAGTTATATATGAAATTTTCAATCACTTAAAATAATTGATTTTAGATATTTAAAATTTTCTGTGGCCGATTCATTATGTACGGAATTATCGAATTTTCTCTCAAACCATTAAATAAAGAACATTTTAGATCTCTAATGCTGTTTTAATTAAAGAGAAAAGAAATATAAATGATTTTAATAAAAAATAGTATATTTCAAACATTTAAATAGAAATTCTAAAATTATACATAAAGAAAATGGAAAAAAAATATAAAATATATTAATGAAAAAAATTAAGTTTCAGCTTTTTATTTGGAAAATTATACAAAAGAAAGAAAAGAAGAGAAAATACAATAGATTTTAAAGAGAAAAAAAAAAAGGCATTACAAAGTTTTAAATGGAAATTGTTAAAATATACAAAGAAAAAAAATAGAAACGGTATTAATAATTAAAAAAAAAAAAAATAGATATTATAAATTTTCTTAAGTTGAAATCGTTAACATATACAAAGGAAGAAAAGGACAAAAAATAGAGAGAAATTTAATGAAAGTAAAAATTATTCAATTTTTTTAAAATCTAAATTGTCAAAAAGTACAAAGAAATGCAAAAGTAAAGAAGATAAAGGAATTTAATGGAAACAAAAGCTATTTTCAATTTTAAAAGGGAAATTGTTATATACAGAGGAGGGAAAGGGCAAAGAATTACAACAAATTTTAATGGAAAAAAAAATATATATTTCCAATTTAATGGAAAGAGTTATTAGTTGATCTAGCGCAGTGTTTTGTTTCATGCCAAATTTGTTAATAGATATTAAATCATAGTCATAGACATTTGAATAAAAGCATTTTTAAAAAATGCTTTAGATTTTTAGTTTTTTTTATATGTTAATTTCAACAAAAAACAAAACAGAAAATTCTTACATAAAAACGACACCTGATAAGATTTTTTTCCACTGATTTCAATAATAATAATGTCTCAAGAAGTTATTTGAACATTTTGAAAAAGTTTTTTTACTAGCTTAGTGAACATTATTATTGAACATTATTATAAAACAGTGAACATTATTGTTAAAACAAAGAGTAGTTCTGTACTTGTAACAATTAATATTTTAATTTTAATAAGTCTAAGAAAATTAAACTATGAAATTTTTTCAAGAAATCGTGAAAGTTTTACAAGAAATAATAGTAATAGATATCAAACTCATTTATTATGAATATCATTGACTTAATAGAGTTACTGTAAGTATTAAGATTGGTTATTACCTTGGTTTTTTGCAAGATATTTCAAGGTTTTTGCTAAAAAAAAAATTATTCCCTAACTTTTTTTTGCCCTATCATTGACTACATATTGTTACTGTGTGTGTGTCTTGGGTTTTTGCAAAATTTTTCACGGTTTTAGCTAAAAAGAATAATTATTAACCACCTTTTTCTTATCCAACACCACATTTTCGGACATTTCCAGATTAACCAAATTTAGGAATGTTTTTTTTTCCTGGCTTGTTGCATAATTTTTCCAAGTTTTGGAGAGAAAAAAAAACGCACTATTCCCTGACAATTGGGTACTTGTAACTCAAAAAGAAGTGAAGTGATTATGACTATCCATATGATGTATATCAGATTTAATTCGATAGCAGTAAGAGACTTTCTAAGCTTCCCCAACCTTGTGGATCGATTAAATTCCAAGTTTGTCGCAAGATTTTTCTAGGTCTTGATAAAAATGTATACTATTCTTTAACTCTACCCTTAAAAATAAATAAATAATTCCTAGACAAAATTACCCTGAATTGTAAAAACTAATAAATAATTAAATAATATAATTTCAGAACAGATGATCCAAATGAAAAAAAAAAAAAAAAGCTTTTATTATTGTTAATTATATTTTTAGTTTTCTAACAAAGGGGCAAGTAATCGCATATAATAGCGTCACTTAACTCCTAAAGCGATTTTTTCCTCTTTTAACTGGAAACGGGAGTAAGATGATCGTTTTCTCAAACTGTAATCCTCCTTTTTTCCCTTCATATGTTGTTATGGCAACGACGAAGAAAGAGAATAAAAGAATCGAGCAGAGATAATGGCAGAACAGTGGATCTGATAGCATTGAGCTCTTCGTAACAATTGTGGCGAAACATAATATGATAGGGTCAGTCAATTACACAGAGATGGCCTAAAAAAGAAGTCAAGCGGACAAGCAGTCGTCTGGCCGGAATACATTTTTATTAAGTTCACCAGGAATTTCAAGCACGTTACATTTTTTTGTATTTTATCAATGTTATGCAATCGTTTGGAGAAGAATGTCATGTTATTACATCATTAGAATAATTTTTACAATGTGAATGAAAATCAAAAATAAGTAAAATGAAAAAATACGCCCTATTTTTTTAAAGTAGAAAAACTAAAAAAAAAAGCTGTATTAAGTTGTTTTTTTTCTATTTACATAAATCATGATAATCTTGATAATTTCATTTATAAATTTAAAATTTTTTTTCCGATACCCACTATTTTAGGTAACTATTGCTATTATTAAATTCGAGGTAAAAATATGAAAGTCAATTTTTAAAAAAAATAACCTGCGATGAATTTGCCCACGACTGATGAAATCTTTACTCACAGTTGAATTACAAGACAAGAGAGATAAAAAAAATTACCGCCCAACGTGGGGCTCGAACCCACGACCCCGAGATTAAGAGTCTCGTGCTCTACCGACTGAGCTAGCCGGGCTGAGATTAGAATTATTTAAAATTACTCATAAAACAAATTGTCAGTATTTAGAATAAATCCATTTTGGTTTACGTTGTTGTTGATTATTAAGGAAATTTAACGATTTATTATTCTAACTTTATAAGCACTTTATCTTACAGTAGTTATGCTTAAATACTCCATGATAATTTTATTTTTTTGACAGATTACAGTTATAGGAATTTATGTAAAATAGCGCATTAAATAATGAATCCTTGATGTTTTAAAATTCAAAGAACAATTGAAAAATATGATTCTTTATTTAATTTTTTTGTCATGTTTGTCTGCAAAAGAAAAAATTATACCCGAGATGACTTTTCTGTTTCACATTTGTAGAAATATATGTATTCATAGTGGCGCCATCTCGCATCAAAAATTATTCTTATTTCAACTTTTAGGAGATTACATTTTTTGAAGCTTCATTTTTCTATAAAAATGTTTTTTTTTTTATCACTGCATTAAAAATTAAAACCTATGCATAATTGCAAAGGAAGCAACGCAAAAAGAGTATTATAGAAAGTATAAAGAAAACAGCTAAATTCAAGGCTATGAAAAGACATAAATGTATCATTTGATATTTGCAATTAAAAAAAAAAAGAACTTATGTGTGAAAAAAAAATTTTTTTTTTTCAATGTATACGCATTGATAAAATGATATTAACTTACATTCAGTGATTAGTTATATTTTCTGCAATGATGATTTAAAATAGCTATTTTTTATGTGCATTCTTCAATGTATAATTTCATAAAAATACGGAAAAATAAGAAAATTCAAAAATGTATTAAACATTATAAAACATTACTATAAATTTAAAATGAAAATAATTCAATAAAATTAATTACTATTCAATAAATAATATTTGCCATAAAATGCAATATTGTTCGTATCTCCACATACTATTGTAATATTTTTACGCAGCACGGAATAAAAATTTTGCTAATCAAGCATTATAATTCAAGTTTCTTATTTTTTTTTTCAAGTTCCTTTTTTTTTCTTTTTTAACAAGATCTTTACATAGTTTTTTTAGGTATCATTTTTTTAATGCGTTTATTTATATGTATATTTATATATAAAATAACAATTCTGTTCCATTTCGAGAAAAATTATTTTTTAAAAAAATATTTTCTTTAAAGAATAAATCTGCGTGTTAGAAGTTTCAATATTAATAAAAAAAATTTCATTAAGATTAAACACTCAAAACAAAATAAAAATTCACATTAATCAGGGACTTAGCAACAGAATAAATGTTGACCTAAACAAGGTCATGTGATAAAAAACTGCACAACATATACATTAAAAAAATCCCTTACCATTAGTAAGATCGAATCTATAAACTCCGTCTCCCTTGCTCCTTGTTCTGTACGAGCATGAGGCCATCGAAGAACAGGTGTTTTGTCTCGATTCAGAATATAAACAAAAATCGATAGAATAATTCAAAATTTATCATAATGCAGAATTACGCAAGCTGGTGATAGCTAGAATTAACGAGAATATTTACGAAAAATTGAATTTTCCAAAGTAAAATTTAAATGCAGGGTAATTTTGACAATTTCGACTTGGCTTAAATGAAGTGTTACGCAATCGCACTTGCTCCCACTTGCTTTATCATCAACAAACACCGAAAAGAAGACCTCGGTTAACTTTTTCACCGTCGATCGTAGAGGAATCATGAATTTGGACTTCGCTTGTTTGGCCTTGGAGCTCTGCAGAGAGAATTTCGCTATGTAATAAATTGAAACAACCGTCTCGTCTTAAGCGCGGGAATTATAAAGCATAATTATTTTTTGGCAGCCACAGACGATTAATTAGGAAGAATGAATAACATATATTTTTTTATTAAAGTAATTTTGTAAAAATGCCAGAAAAATTCAATTAAAGAAAGGTATAATTAAAATTTAAATAGTGAAGTTTAATAATAGTTTTCTATTTTTAAATTTAATTTAAATTGTCTGGAACAAAATAAATTGCACAAATATAATTATATTCTTATGCAGCAGCGGTCAGATAAGTAGGAAAGATGTATATATTTTCCATAAGCAATTAATTTTGCATAAATTACACATTATTATAAGAAAAAATAAATTCTAAAAAAATATTATAATTTAAGTAAAGGATTATATTACTCGTTTTTTATTTTTCAATTCAAATTTTGGTTGAGGAACAAAAAAGTCACACAAAACATGATACTAGTTTAAAGCAGCTGTTGCCAATTCAGGTAGAAAATTAAATATTCATATTTCCTAATAAAAGAAAATCAAATTTGCATAACTTACCCACTGTAGTTATGCGAAAAAATTAATTTAAATAATAAAAATTTAAAAAGAAGTTAGTAATCGTTTTCTATTATTTATTTTTAAATGTTTGTTTGGGAACAAAGTAAATTCACACAAGTATAATAAGTACATTCTCAAAAAGGTGCTGTCAGTTAAGTAGGAAAGAAGAGTAATATATTTTATATAAGTAACTAATTTTGTACTTATTACTCATTGTTGTTATGCCAACAAAAAAATTTTTTTAAAATTAAAATCTTAATTTTCAAAACTTTTGCCGTCTAATCTTCGATTATTTATTCTGCTATATAAATTGCTATTTCTTTGTTAAAAAATGCTTATTAAAAAATAATAATTAAATATTTGTACAAATGCATTATGGTTTACATTTGAAATCAATTATCCATATATGGACAGTTGATATTTTTTTAAAGGGGGGGGGGTGACATATTGATGAAAAAGATGCCCTGGTGTTTCCCTTAAACTCTTCATAACAAATATCAAATTCTGAGGCATCCAATCTTCTCATAATTATTCAATTATATAAAATACTTACTTATTATAATTATATAAAATACTTATACTTGGGTTTTTTTTTAAAAAAAATTCTTTATCAAAAACTGAAAGTTAATGACACATAATATTTTTTTCAATTTTTATTTTTTTTAACAAATGCATTTAAAATCAATTGTTAAAATAATACCGGTTGATTTAAAAGGGATTATAAAATGTTGTAATAAGATTCAATAGTGCACAACGGTAATCCCCTTAAATTCTTAACAAATATTATAATTTCTAAGCCATCCTATCTTCTTTTATTTACTCAATTGCATAAAATGTTATTTCTTTAAAAAAAATGTTTCTTGAAAAATTCGATAGTTAATAACTTTTAAATATTTTTACTAATGTATTTATTGGTCACATTTAAAATCGATTAACGAAATAATGACTGAGGAATTAAAAAGAATGACAAAATGATGACAAAAGAAAAAAATGCGCAATGGTGTTCCTCTTTAACTCTTCATAACAAATATCAAATTCTTTCCATCCTATCTTTTCTATTTTGTTATTCGATTGTATAAAATACTCGTTAAAAAAATCTTTATTAAAAAAGTGAAAACTAATCACACTTAATCTTTTTATCAATACATCACATGGCTCATATTTAAAATCAATTGTTAAAATAATACCGGATGATTTAAGAAGGATTGATGTTGTATAATAAGATTTAATAGTATACAACGGTATATCCCATCCAATCTTCTCTTATTTACTCAATTGTATAAAACACTCTTTCTTTTAAAAAAATTCTTTATTAAGAAAAATTTATAGTTTATGACATTTGCATTTTTAATGGCTTATATGTGAAATTGATTGTCTAACTAAATAATGACGGATGATTTAAAAAATGATAACAAAATGATGTAATAAGATTTAACAGCAGGATTCCCCCATTAAATTCTTTAAAAGACTCCTTAAACTCCTACTAATCTAATGCATTATAGCTCTTAGTTAAAATCAATTGTTTAAATTATACCGGTTGATTTAAAAGAGATTATAAAATGTTGTATTAAGATTCAATAGTATACAACGGTAATCGCCTTAATTTCTTAACAAATATTATCCTAAGCCATCCAATCTTCTTTTATTTACTCAATTGTATAAAATGTTCTTTCTTCAAAAAAAAAGAAAAATGTTCATTGAAAAATTCGATAGTTAATAAAATTTAAATACCTTTATTAAAGTATTTATTGCTCACATTTAAAATCGATTACCGAAATAATGAATTTTTAAATCGATAGTGGAAGTGATGCAAAAATGAGATTTTACTGTAGTGTTCCTTCTAAGACTGTTCAGAAAAAAAATTAATTCATAAGACAACCTATAATCCCTATTTACTATATTGTATAAAATGTTCTTTTTCTTAAAAATGAAAAAAAAAAAAAAGAAAGAAAGAAAGAATAATAATCTTTTCAACCGGAAAAATGTTTTTATCACAAAACTTGGAAACGCGTTGTCAGAGTTTAAAGATTACAGTTCAATGGGCACCTAAACAATAATGATTCTTATATGATTTTTAAATAAATTCTTCATAATTTGGCTTTAAGGTAATGGAATGTGTATTCCTGTGAATCGTTTTTAAAATTAATTTAGTAGCGCAAGGAAAAATATTTAAGGAAAAAGCAAAAAACGAGAGAAGTAAATTATGTAAATTACTTATTTTTTCCAGTTTCATTCTTTATAGCCCGCTTGCAACTTTTATTTATTTGAATTTTAATTATTTTGAAGGTATGAAGTAAAACTACTTACAAGCAAGAAAGTATCTGAATTATAAAACTTTTTACAAATGTATATTATTTTTATATAATTAATATTATTTTTACTATATTTTTAATTAATAATATAAAAATTGCCTTTATTACCAAGTGTCTTAAAAATGATCGACAACTTCGGAAATAGTACATAAATATAAATTAAAAGAAAACAAAAACTATACAGCATTGTACTGTTCGCTACTTCTGCTTTGAAACTAGATGAATTAATTTCACCAAGTTTCAAAGCTTACAATGTTCCTCAATAGATGGCTAGAAAACTATGATATTATGCTTACTGTTGCATGCCAAGCTATCGAATATTTGCACATCGAAATATTTGCGCAAATGTTGTTAAATTTGTCTTCGGACTGTGCAGCGTTGATTCTGTAAATAGCTGTTATTTCGGAAACATTATTTTACAGTTTACCTCACTTAGCTGCGTCACCTGTTGAAAAACTTTATAACTAATTTTAAAACAAAGTGAGATTAAATTAGCTTGTTTCTTGAGCAGCACGCTACTAACCGATTGCTTCGATACTCATCCCTTTTCCTTTAATTGTTTACTGAAATCGTCCGTCGTAAATTTATTATGATCAGTAGAATTAGATCACTATATTCAGTGTTTAAGCAAAGTCTTCACTGCAAAGAGTTTTTAATCCCCCCGGTCCTGAATTCCAAGCTCATGAACAATCTCATAAATATCTCAGTTCATAATAATATTGAAAACATATAGTTATATCTTTTGCACTGTTTCTGCGTAATAGAGGACAAACGTAGATGTTCTGCATATTTATAACTTGATCACATTTTTAAAACTTAAATGTTATAAAGAAAGATCGAAAATTCTCAATTGAACACCTATATTTGAGCGAAATATTTGCTTTGCATTATATCGAATTTGAGGGGCAGATATTTAAGCGATCGATACTTGAGTCGTTTCCGCTTAAGCACGAGTGAGTTATTTATTATTTAATTGTGTGCAAGCTATAAGCTGGAATTTGTATCGTTTTATTTTAAAAAGCAAACGATAATAAATCTGAATAAAATTGTTATGTTCTACGATCTAAATTAGTTATATTCTCGCTTCTATTTTAAAGTTAATTTTTTTTCCTGGAGAATATGTCAATTAATATTTTGAATAAAGAAGAATTAGAAGAACATTCGCCTCTTAACGTAGTGACCCAAATTCGAATCCCAGGAGTGGCTGGTTTATACGAATTCTGCTTTCGGCTCGCACCAATCACAGTTCTGACTTAAAATATCGTCGTTGGTAGTCTGATCATGAGTTAAAATTTCCTTGCCGTTGGGCTAGCCGTGTAGCGTTTTCGTGGTTTTTCTTACCATGTAACGCCAAAGCAGATAAGGAGAAATTCTTTTTTTAAAGGTTTTCATCTTTGTGTATTTAACATTATTCTGAAATTTTAAAATTTAAATTATAAATCCAAATAATAAATCCCTTAAGTCCTAAATAAATAAATCATAAAGCATGCCAAATTAAAAACTATTCTTTTTGTTGAATACTAATGTGGCGATAAAGTTGTAGCAAATATTTTAGTTCAAAAATTCAACGAACTTTGATATTCTTTAGCAAGGGTCAATTTTATGGTGATTAGCTGACCCGGAGTCTTTAAAGTTTGGCATGGGCCACAATAAAATAATTATCAGAGGTCATACCAGTATTCAACATATGAAATTTTATTTTGATCTTTTTGCTTAAGTTTTTGTTTTATTATCACAAAATAGCATATTTCAATTTCATCGCTCTTATGAACGTTAGATTCACAATTCCATATTGCAATTTTTCATTTTATATTTTTAATTTTCTTCATTTACTTAAAAAAAAAGTAAAAATGAAAAATTCTTATAATTCTTGATCATAAGGTATTCTATGATTCCTTCATTTTATAATACACGTTTTAGTTATGTAGCTGTAATAATGCTGAATTTCATTCAAAATAAAATGAAAACCGAAATCAAGGTTATATATTTTTTTTTATCTTCTTTCTTTTATCTTTTGTTCCTTCCTTTTTTTTTTTTTTTTTTTTTTTTTTTTTTGGAATGAGGCAAGTTTTTTGAAAATTCCTGTGGAAGATTTTAATCTTCTTTCTCCTCTCAGTAGTGACGGTGGAGAAAAGCTCAGTGAGTCGCTAGCTCAGTGAGTTAAACAAAAATAAATAAAAAAATAATAATAGGTGTTTTACATAAAGTGAAAGGAGTGAATAATGTTATCTATGTAAAATGAATTTTTCTTACTTATTGGCTTGTTTGATTGTTCAACTTTAATAAAGATAGGAGTTTTATTTTATAATTTATTTTTTGAATGAAAAAATATGCTATTAAAGTCTTCTAGCTTTCAAATTTTTTTAAAGATTATTTAAAGTAATTTGAATGTTTAACTGAAACAGTTTGTATTTTCTTCTTCTTCTTCAGCCCGACAGCCCCTTACAGGCCTTGGCTGCCTCAACCACACGTAGCCTACAACGCCTCCTGTCCATGGCGACTTTTTTCCAGTTGTTTATCTTTAACACTTTTAGATCTTTAGCAGTGTCATCCAGCCATCTAGTTGGAGGTCTTCCTCTAGCCCGAGATCCTGAAGTATAAAAAAGGGGATACTAATAAAATGTGTATTTTATTAGTATGAAAAAGGGGAAAATTTGGGTCATTAATTTGGGAATTTATAAGAGAAAGAATACACCAAAATTTGAATTTATATTTTAAAAATTGTCTACATGATGTATTAATGTTTTTTCCAGGAAAATGTGAATTTTGATGACGAGCGAAATAAAATGAACTGCCCACAGCCGTACTTCATCTGTGAAGGGGACAAAAAAAACAAAAAAAAAAAAAAAAGAATTTGAAGTTTTTCCTTATATTGGATAAGATGAATGCGGATGTAGGCACTTGCTATATAAGAGCAATAGACTTTTTATTTAAGAGCCACTTTGTTTTTTCAATGTTAAGTACAATAAACCAAATTCTATGTTTTTTCTCATTCCTTGAGTTCATGGTGTATCAGCTAAAAAAAGGTCCTCCTTAAAGCGCTGTAGAAAATTTAAGCATCCTTCTTTCTAGAGTGAACATGCTAGAAATATAATAAAACGCATTCAATAAAATATCTTTTTTCTATAATTTAGTTGTCCTATTCACCAATGTATTCTCTCATTTTATGTTAAAAGTTTTAACCCTTTGCAGTTGTATGATAGCTTTCAGGCACCAATTCTTTTTGCAGGAATGCTGACTGGGTAAGACATTTTATAAAGAATGAAAAACTAAGACCTGCATAATTTTATTTCTCTTCGCCAATGTTTCAGAAGGCACACCACAAAATAAGTTGATCAAGGTGGCATAACATATTTGAATTATTTAAATGCAGCGGCGGGCAACACAACTGTTAATCATATCCTCAAAAAGGAGCATGTTGGCATCTTTGCTTTAGCGGGTCGATAGACTATGACCTCAAAGCGTTAATACATGAAACGAGTCTGAAATGAATGTTACATATTTTTAATAATTATGATTGATGACTTAATGTGATTTTTTAGAGTTGTGTTACACATGCATATAACGTTATATAAAAGCAAGTTAAAAACTACCAAAGATGCTTTAATTATATTTTTTAATTAAAATTTAATTGCGTTCAGTTCATTTGTAAAATACAATGAAACAAATGAACGATTAAAACAGGTTTCCCACGGGTAAGGGAGAACATAGAAAACCTGAAATTGTCAGGGTAAGTTGCAATTTTTTTCACAAAAACCTGGTTCGAGTTAAACAATTCTAAATCTATTACAATTATTTGTAATAAAAATTTTACTATTAGAAAACTAAAATGTTCCCATCCTCATTTAATGATATATTTTTTTACACAGAAAATCTAATACTTGCCATTACAAATAAAAGAATCAAAGTTTTCAGATGAAAAATTGCATGATATAGATTTTAATTGTAATTTACCTGGAAAAGGCAGGGAATTTTTTTCTGAAATTGAGTGGGTACCCTGTAATTTTATAACCCTATAAATTAATAATAAAATTTAAAATGTTGAAATCAACATAGCGTTACATATTCCCTATCGCATTTACTCGTGTGATATTTAAAAAAAAATTACTTTTGATAAATAACTAGCATGCATCTATTAAGAAAATAACCATATTTGTCATTTTTCTTTAAATGAAGCAGTTCAATATTAAAGTTATGTAATAAAGAGCAATTAATTACAGTAGTTAATTTAATTTCTTAAGACACGTAGGGTACTTACTAAATAAAATTTTAAAGTCAGGTAAAAATTTAATTACATTTATTTTTATTGGAAATTTATTATAATTATATGAATAATATGAACAACATGTGTAACTTCATGTATATCAGAATATACTTTAAGAAATGATGAAAATAATAATAATACATAAAAAATACCTTTAACTTATTGTTGTTTATTTGACATATGAACAACAACTTTCAAACATTGTTTGTTTCAAAGAGAGCATGATACCCACAATGAAAAGGTATGTAATTTTAAGTAGAAAAAGATTACAAATTAATAAAATTATATAAAAGAAAATTGTGATCGCCTTACGGCGATCACGGGTTACTCATTGTCAAAATGGTTGTGGTCAAGTTTTTTTTGGAAAAGCAACTTTATTGTGTTTTTTTTTTTTATCTTGGACATCTTTATTTGTTAATCATGAACTGTTCGGTACACAATTTCGCAGACATATTTGAATGCAGCTCAGACACATTGTGTGTAAATTCTTTTGATGACTGAATAGACACTGAGCACAGCCAATCGAGATCATAACATTTTGGGATTGGTACAATGGTGTTTGAAGGAGATTACAAGCTGCATCATACACCCGTTTCGGATTCACAAGTTCATACATGAAATATGATTTGAAAGCTAGGCTTTTTTTCAATTTTACATGAATAGTGAATGAATCATTTAATATTGCGTGGAAGACAGTCTGCGGTTTTGTGCAAGTCATTGGGTACGTTGACAATGGATCCTTTTACCCAGTTCAACACCTAGTTCTCGTATTTGCAAGGAAGAGGTTCGGAGAGCCACCACTTGTTCTTTGGTAGGGTTCAATTCTCTCAGCCACTTTGGTACTTTTGTGAAGGACAGGCTCCATGCTTGCGTTTGTGAACGGAATCTTTTCGTTTGTGTGTAACGCTTAAGGTATTCCCGTCTACGTTCTTTTGCTTCTTCAGCCTCGGTAAGTTTAGGCCTTGGCATCGTTTTTTTTTTTTTTTTTTTTTTTTTTTTTTTTTTTTTTTTTTGCTTCAACTCTAACTTTTGGGACCATATGCCAATCAGTTTAGACCCTTTTTATTTGTGATATTCACCTGAATTAGTATTGAAAACGATCCAGTTTAAACTGTAGGTAAAAATTTCTGATTCTTAATTAAAACAATAAAAACAAAAATACCGTTCAAATGATGAAATTCTCTTTTATTCACAACTCAAGAAGTATTTATGGGACATCTCTGGACTCATATCTCAAAAATAAACTCACCAATTAATGCAGCACAAAATTAAAGTGAAAAAAGGAATTCTAAAAAAAGTGATCAAACACCAGCGGTCGCCATAACAACGCATGCGCAGTGTTTACTATTACTCTTGATTATTGTAGTTGAAAAGTGTGATGACGCCATCAAATCCATACCAAGACTTATTTTGCCAATGGGTAATAACTCTTCCTCTATTACAAGGTGACCACTAAAAACCGCGATTGGTCAACAAATTCACTCTTTATAAGAGTAGTGTACCCGATTTTAAGCGTTGGTAAAATTCATAAAAGCAAAACACATATTGCAACTGGCCAACTGGGTTTTGTATTCTGGATTTCAGAAATTTAAAATATCTGAAAATGAGTGGATCTTTCAGAAACATTAAGGATGTAATCAGATAAAAATGCGAAGTTGAAAAATTCAAAGAAATATTCTATCTATTCTTTATCAAACGGTCATGTTTTAGATCTAACATTTGTCAATTGGTTTCTAGCAATCTGTTTCGGCTCATAACTTCTGATAACCGAAAGATAATTCACTCATCGCTTTTTCAAAAAGATAACTTAACATTTTCAGTACAAAAGGTGTCAAAAATGACTTCGGTATACCTAAAGATGATATATGTATTTGGATTTTATAACACTGGTTAAAATCTACAGACAATAAGAGAATTAAGAGTAAATTAAAGATAGTGTAACCATTTCGACATAAAATATGTTAAAAGTGACTTTTAAGCACCTAATGATTATATATTTGGAATTTTATAACGCTAGTTTGACTAAAGTCTATGGATAATAATTGAATTAAGAGTAAATTAAAGATAATTTTACCCTTAGATGTTAAAAGTGACTAGCAAGTACCTATAATGAATACACGTTTGGATTTAATAACTCTATAGTAAAAAAAAATCTATTGGATAACAAAGGAATTTAAGTTATTTTATGATACGTTGTGAAAATTTAAATCAAAACCCTCTTTTAATTTTTGTTCGTATTTAAATTTATATTCTTTTTGTTATTGTACTACATAGATTTCAGATAACTTTATATGTATTTTAACTTAAAAGTTATTTAATGAAACAGCCGCAATTTATTTAAAATTAATTAAAACAACGCTTTTCAGAAAAAATAAAAACTCAATGTATGCGGTTGGTATACATGAATACAATTTCAACAAGTGGAACCGTTTGTTGCAGAATGATTCAGTGGCGAATGGGTGCATTGGATAAAGAGGCCATATTTAAAACAAACATATTTAATAGTAAAACAATAAAAACAAACAATATGATGGTGCAGTATTTTTAGGGCCTCCCAATCCCTACCACTCAAGTGATTGCAACGCCCTCTGTTAGTGAGGCAGAAATTTGTAACAATATTTAACTGGAAACAAAACATTAGCTCTAAATATGCTGAGAATAGAATTACTGCTATTGGCGATCGAAGTGGGCTGCAGGTGGCGTAGAGCAGAACTCTCTACCTATGGCAACACTTCACATGCTTTCCCCATTAGCGCGTGGAAAGTCATAGAGGAAGGAAGTACGTTAGTTTCTCTCTTGATTTTCATATAGATTAAAATCTTTTAGATCGGAAAACTATATGAAACTGAAAACTACATCAAACGTAGTTCTAAAGAAAAGTATCACGGAAATTTAAAAAAATATTTTTATTAAATAAAAAGGAAAAATATTAAGAAAAGGGAAAGTAACGTAGTACATTCCTATACAACTGAAAAGAGGAGGGGAGGGAAGGGAGAAGGGCTAAAAGCATGAAACCGGTCTCTCCCCAGATGGCGTATTCGAGTGTTGCGATCGCCAATAACAGGCATAATTAGAGAAATTTTTTACATTCTTTGCATTAGTGAACTCATTCAAAACTTGTTTTGGATTAAAAAGTGACCGTCAATTTGTGTGAAAATACCCATATAAATCGAAAATTATTTTCTTTATTGCAAAACATGTTATGTTCAGTAGTACATATATTGCTAGTGTAAAGACGTACACTGAGAATTTAGAAAAAAAAAATTGCAATGCGGAATTTATTTGAGAATTGTTTTATATTAAAAAATGGGCTTCAATTTGTTTAAATACCCTTATCTGATAAAACATAATAATAAAAAAAAACTTATTTAATCCAAAACATGCTAACTTCAGAAAATGTATATAGCTAACATATAGGAAAAACGTTATTTTATCTAAGAATTTTTATTTCTTTATTATTAAAATTTTTTTTTTTTTTTTTTTTTGCAAAACAGAATTTATTTGAAACTTGTTTCAGATTAAAATGCGAGCATCACTTTGAAAATACCTTTTTATTTCAGGAAAACTTTTTTAAATTAAACTTGTTTAGTTCAAAAGATGATAAGTTCAGAGCACATTAATCATTATTGTAGGGGAAAAACAACTTTTGATTTTTATTTGTAATTCTTTACAATGCGCAATTTTTTTAAAAAACTTGTTTTATTTCAATCAATGAGAGTCAGATTGTTCGTAAATATCCGTAAACCATAAGAAATACTTAAAAAAGTTTTTTTTTGAAAAAAACCTTTATTTTAAAAAAAAAACTTATTTAGTCCAAAATATGCGGAATTCTGAATACGTATGTTGCTAAGTCGCGTCCTACATGCTATATAACAATATTGCTAACATGGTGGTGGACACTTAGCAAATTTATTTAAAAGTTCGGAATTCATTTAAAACTATTAAAAAATACCCATTTTGCGGCATGATTTCGTAGTATTAATAAATAAAATTTTAATTATTAATATTTTTACTCCTTCCAAAGATAGGTAGTTAGATCTAAATTAACTTGGTCCCTTTTTAATAGCACTGCGGTACAGTTTTTGAGAAATCAAATTTTAAACATACGACTATTTTAAAATTCGATTTCTGAGTAACTATTCGACTGATTTCTTTACAAATTTGCATTTGGTTTCCTAAAGTTACATTCTATAAAAATTTGAATACCTTATAATTCAAAATTCTTTTTAAAGCTATTATTGAGTAAAATAATAAATACTAAAAAATTTTCGCTTATTTTCTTTAGTTAACAAGATAATGTTTGGATAAAAAAATTTTATAATTGCATGCAAAAATTTTTCAATTAGCTTAAAAAAAGTTCTTGTGATACAGTAAAATACGCAAAATGTAAAATTAACATTAAGGGGCCTAAATTTTGCCCCCGTCTACTGATCACACTATTAGGACCACATTTCACAGATAGCAGCTACCAACTATATTTTGAGGGCAATGAATCCAAAAAAAAAAAAAAAAACGTATGTTTATTCAGAGAAAGTTCGTTTTTAGGTTTGATTTCGTAACTTAAAATATCGTCTGCTTTAATTAATTAGCATATTTGAGGTCGTGTCACCCACGTTAACCATTAAGTTTAATTTAAAGTACGTGATAGCATTTTTAACAGTGGCCACTTTTCAAAGACTGAAAAAGTTTTAAAAATTGATATTATGCTAGGCAGTTCTAATATCAATGAGGAAATCTAATCTAAATGAGGAAATTTTGCTACTTGTCAGCGGCTAGTAATAGCATTTTTTAACAGTGGCCACTTTTCAAAAGTTTTAAAAATTGATATCATGTTAGGCAGTTCTAATATCAATGAGGAAATCTAATCTAAATGAGGAAATTTTGCTACTTGTCAGCGGCTAGTAATAGCATTTTTTAACAGTGGCCACTTTTCAAAAGCTGAAAAAGGTTTAAAAATTGATATTATGTTAGGCAGTTCTAATATCAATGAGGAAATCTAATCTACATGAGGAAATTTTGCTACGTGTCAGCGGCTAGTAATGGCATTTTTTAACAGTGGCCACTTTTCAAAAGCTGAAAAAGGTTTAAAAATTGCTATTATGTTAGGCAGTTCTAATATCAATGAGGAAATCTAATCTAAATGAGGAAATTTTGCTACGTGTTAGCGGCTAGTAATAGCATTTTTAACAGTGGCCACTTTTCAAAAGCTGAAAAAGGTTTAAAAATTGATATTATGTTAGGCAGTTCTTTTTTAAAGCATTTCAAAATATGCTAAAGCATTACAAGATTAACTTTCTAAATGAAGAAAACTTTTAGGAAACTTTACTTAATTATTTTTCATTAATTTTTTATTTATTTGCAATTTTGTATCAAATATATTACAATAAAATATATATTTTGTAACAAACTTAAAATAACAAATTTAAATTTGCACTTGCTAACTCTATAATATTTTCTTTTATCATTTAAAAATGGCTAGTAGTCATAATAAAACAATAGACAACATTAGAAAGAACAGTTCGTTCACCAGGAGTTGGCACTTGGCTCCGCCTCCATCACGTGGTATCCGACAAAACTATTTCGCTATTTTTTGGAAAAGGATGCGAACAATGCTGAACAAGGTTGTTATTTGGCGATCGTATAACAAAAATATTTATTTCGCAATCTTTATGTGCATTTTCACCTTTCCTAAACATCACAATCCCATAGTCTTCTAGAAGTCAAAGATTTCTCGATTCGTTTAGCAACCATGGGAGAGTTTTACGTGGCATTTTAGTTTAGCAGGGTTATAATGGAGCAAAATTTGATGCAAGCAAAGTATTGCAAAGTTGATATTTCAACTGTTTGGCGATACTTTTCCGTCTAAAAAAGTGGGATAGTAAAATAATTTAAATTAAGAAAATTAATGAATAATTTAAATTAGGGAAATTAAAAAAAATTGAAGAAAAAATTTCCAGCTTTTTTTTTTAAAATTCCCCGATTTTTCCAGGTTTTTATCCAAATTTCCCTGATTTTTCCAGTATAAAAAAATTCCCTAATAATTACAGGTTTTCAAGGTGGGTGGCCACTCTGCTTTATTAATAAAATATAGCAAAAAGTTGCATTATTACAAATCTTTTTGTCATTCACCTTATTCATACAGAAACATTACTATTTAAAAAATATATATATATATCAAGTATTTTTTTTAGCTGTGGATTAATATTTACAGTATTTTGTTAACTCATGATATAACAACCTTATATTTTAACGTCCGTTTCATATATTCGTTATAACGAGCGTCGACTGTATCTGAAAAGCTAAAAATAAAGGGCTAGATCTCAAAATGACCTTTTTATTCAACATAACTTTCCAAAACAAGTCGGTAAAACAATGTTCACTCATCACATTTACATACAAGCTCATGACAACAATGAGAAAACAAGTCACTTTGAAAGTCATCATAATTTATCAAAAGTGTCAAATGAAACGGAAATATAATTACACAAAAAGTTTTGAGACTAAGGAAAGCAACCATTTATAATAAATTAGAGTTAATAGAAAGATCACTAACCAAGTTTACTTTGACTAAATACACAAATGTTTTTATATCACATCAAAAAAATATCGATTGATTTCTTTGACAAAACAATGGACATATACAAAAATAAAATTCATTCACTGAACATAAAAATGGGATCATACACAAGATTTCAGCAGTATGGGCAAATGAGGTAAGGTAAAATATTAGATACTTTTTGTGGAAAAAAAATTATTTAACCATTTTTGACTAAAACCATTTGTACTATTAGAAGAAGGGACTCTTTAGCTTTAAAGGCAACCATCATCACGAGATGATTTAATACATTTTTATCAAAACTGCAAAGCAAGATCGACTTGCAGCTGTCATTTTTGAAAATGGAAAAAGTCAGTTATTTTTTTTATGATTTTAATAATCATTGATAGATTTTGGTCTTTCATCAAATTATAGTGTTAAAAAAAATCACTCAAATTGATAACTTTTGCCAGCATCTTTAAATCCATACAAACACTAACCCTTAAAATTCTCTGACTCATACCACTTTCAAATGTACTCATTTTATTATTATTATTTTTTTAAAGGGCACAAATATTCAATCGATTTGCAATGAAAAAGTATCAGTTAATGAAAAATTGTCACGAAGAAAAGATGGGCCTTTTTTAACCAATTTTTTGCCTAACGCTTCTTTAAACATAATTTTTTATTCCAGCAGAATTGTTTTTGAGTATTAAAAAATTGTTTTCAATTTTGAGAAAGATATGTTTTCCATAATCAAAATTTTTGAAAACATTTACAAGCGAAACCAAATTCGTTTTCAATGCACCTCGGAAATGTTACATACTAATAAGAAATACATTTTCAATTACTGAATTATAATTTTTTTTCTCCAAATTCGTTTAACTTTTTCAATCTAAAAATACAACAAACACAAACAAACGTTCTGGAATTAAAGTGAAATACAAGATTATAACAAACACAATACTCATATAAAAGTAAAAAATCGAGTTTGTTAATGATTAGAAAATATCACAAACCAAAATATAGGCGAAATGACTTCATGAAATTTGGGCAAGAATTTGAAGTAATTCATTTTTCAACCAAAGTACTTTTTCCTATTATCATTAAAAAACAATTTCAGAAAACATTAGAAAGAAACAAATTTTTGTAATATTTTAAAAATAAAACATATAAATTTTTTCTTTTTCTATAAATGATATTTTTGAAAATATTTTTCAACATTAAAATTGCATAGTTACTTATCAGACAACTTTTATTTTACTATTGCAAACAAATGTTCAAGGGATGTGTCATAGCATTTTATCAAATATTGTTAAAATTATTTATTCTAAGTTTAAAGAAAATAACCAAAAAATACTCGTTGTCTTATCAGTATACATAGAACGTCTTGAGCAAATATATAATTTTCATTTGTCTTTTGTAAAGAATAAATAATTTTTTTTAATGGAAAAAATGACAATCATTTAGGAAAGGTAAAATATTCATAAAACTGATTGACACTTCAGATCATTGGAAACATACAAAATAACTGTAATAACAATATATAAAAATACTGAATCCAAAACCGGGAAGAAGCCGTTCACAATCTTGATATTTATTTTGCATTAATCGAAGATTAGCATTTAATAAATACAGGATTTTATAATTAAAATTTTGCAAGAAAAAGAAAAACAATTCCAAAAAACATTAGTTTCAGCTAGAGTATATACAAGATTGTTTAATCATTCTTAGGTTTTGTCATAACTATTTTTAAATATTCTAAACATTTTTAATTTAATGACAGGCAACTTAAAACTTAATGGCTCTTAATCTCTTTTTAAAAAAAAAAAAAAAAAAAAAAAAAAAAAAAAGAGATATAAGAAGTGATTGTATAATATTACTAATTTTGTTACTGTTGATTTGAAATAATAAAATAAGCACTTTAGCAGAATTAAAACATATATTACACTACTAAAATCTAAGAAAATGAATAATAATAAAAAAAAAAAAACAGAAGAGTCTTGAATATGTAACATAAGGGTTTAAAATTTTTAGATTATAAAGAGCTTTAATTAAATAAAAAAAAAAAAAACATTTTAAATAAAATTTATTTCAAGGATAAAACAATATTAATTATTTTTAAAAAATATTTAAGAGTTGAATGAGAGTTTTTAATTTATTTTCGACTGCATTTTTAAGAATAGTTTAATAATTGATTAAATAAAGGTTTTTAATAATGTAAAGAAAATTTAGTTTCAACACTTTGAGCCTTTTCTAAGTTAGTTTGTGCAATCTCTTTCTACTACACTCCTTTTTTTTTCTCTTTAAGAAAAAAGTGCAAAAATTTTTAAAGTCGTTGAATATGGTTTATGGTTTAAGATTTTTTTAAACATAATTAAGAATTAAACACAATTTTAGAATTGTATGGCATACATTTTAATTAATTTTTTTTCTGTCACATCTTTTAAGAAAAAAAAAAAAAAATTAAGAGAAAGTTATTCATTTTATACAACATTTGAGTATTACTTTGGGCCTTTTTTAAATTGGTTGTTTTCCTGCAACAAAATCAGTTTCTCCTCACATTATTCAGTACAAACAATTGATCAGGATAAATTCGCACATTTTTAAATGATTTCAGAGTTTTAGATAGAAAAGTATTTAAGTTGATATACATTTTTTCTGTAACATATCGTATAGCAACAATATATACTCTTACAATGCACAAATATACAAAGAATTTCATGGTTAGATACGACTAAAAAATCTTACAATATTTATTGCATTAGTTGCTCAGCACCAAGAGTAGTACATAATAAAAACTATGGTCCTAATGATAAAATTAAGTTTTGTACCAAATCAAACTACAAGCAGATTTATTACAATTCATTTAAATTTCATTACATTTAATAAATCTGTATAAAAAATACTCATTTGAAAGATACACAGCAAAGTATAGTTCATCATGCTGCAATTAAAAAATAATGCCGGATGGATTAGGTGTCATGTAATTTTCTGTCATTCCTCATTCTGCTGCTCTCTTCTTCGTCTTAAATCAGTGTCTTCACTATCATCTCTGATCACATCCTCTGCTTCAAACTCTCCGTCACTTTCATGCTATTAAAAAATAAAAATGTGTTCATTGAAAATTACTGAATGCACATTCTATGTTTTTTAGAAAGATCAGATATTGCAGAGATCATTTCTTTTTTTAAGACCAATATATGGAATTCCATTTGCCATCCAAATTTACTTTTTATTCCAATACAAGATACAAAATTAATTTGAAGTCGAACTCTCTTATAATGCAATTAGCTCCTGGATAATCAAACGGACATAATCATTTGACTCCTTAAATATGCCTAAACTATTAAAACAAAAGCCATGGTTAAGAAAAATACACTAGAAATAGTTGCCTTTTATTTATTGATTATTTTATTGACCTTGAAGAGAAAACTGTGTGAGCCTTGTACATTTCTTTGGAAATTGTTTGTCATCTAACACTTGTGGTGCTAAATGCTGTTTAAATACAGAACATTATTGATGGTGAACATGGAGATTGAACATATTGATGGTACTCTTGACGCTTTCAACCTGGGATACCCTGGCGCTTTGATACTTTTAGAAATTGAATGATCCAAGGTCGAGCATTTACAATTTGTCTCGCGAAAGTTGATATCTAAGTCAGAAATTTTAAACTGACTGATTAACATTGCCAGGGGTAATTGTGAACCAAACTAAAAAATCCTGAAAATTTCTTGAGTAAAATCAATAATGATGCATTTCAGAAAATTACCGTCTTTATAAATTTAAATCATTGATATTTTCACAACAAGAAATTCTAAAAAAATTATATGCAGCATAATTTATATTAATAATTTCGTATAAGTTTACTTTTATCTCTAATCACATTTATTATTCTACCAGAAAAGATATTTACAAATAAAAGAGATGCCAAGTATAAATTCTACTTCTAATACTTTTAAATAAAATATACAAGAATTTTTATACATAAACGTGATGAATGATTTCTTGTTAATTTCTAAAACTTGGATTTCCAGAAACTTCTGGATCGCAATTAGCGAAAAATCAGAAAATCCGGATTTTTTCTGGAGCACAATCATCTCTGCATTGCAAACTCATGCTGCATTCATAGAAAAGTTTATGTTTCAAACTACTTTATAATACATTACAAACCATAAAATATACACCAATAAATACGGCACATATATTTAGACTTAGCTACAAAATATGGTTAGTGAAATTTGATCGAAATAAAAACTTAAAGCCAATGAAAACCTCACACTAAGATAGCTGATAGTAAAAAAATGTTAAAATTTGTTAGATATAATCCATTCGTTAAAGATTTATATTAAATGATAGATTACTTATATTTATAACTTATTGTTTTTAAAGATTTAAAAAAAATATATAACAGAAGACAGAGAATATAATAGCATTTAGTACAAAAGAGAATATAAATTAAGTTTATGGAATTTAAGTAAAATTTTGTGAACTAATTAATGTGAAATTATGACAAACATTACACATTTATACAATAATATGGCATTTCAAGAATGTACAAATTTAAGCCAATTGCATAGTCATATCATAAATAAGTGAGATATCGCACATCTCCCAATAATGTTAAATATTACAATGCATAATGCTAAATATCGGTTTAAGCAAATTATATACATTTTTAAATAAGAAGATTAAAAGTCTCGAAAAAAGCAATTTCCCCATTTTTCTTTTGGTTCAATATCAAAACTTTTAGTTTTATAAAGCCTCCTTTATCATAACCAAGCTTTACTTATAATTATAGTTGGAAGAATAATTCTCAAAGTTACCTTATTTTTATCTGGGGAGCCAGGATTTCTTGGAACTGGCTGGTATCCACCACCAATTCTTGAAGGGCACAAGCAGTCAATAATACATACTACTATCTGAAAATAATATGCACACAAACATTTCAATATTTTGAAGTGTTTTAACAAATTTATTAACACAGCTACTCAATAAAATTAAACAAGTAAATTAAAGCAAAAATATTTAAGTTTTTTTTATTACAAGGTGGGCGTTTATGTTATTGGCATATCTCCTAAATTAACTGTCTCTTACTCAGAGTTAATTAAGAAAAAATATGGTAAAACAAAAATATCCTTCTTTATTACTCTTTAAAAAACATTAGAATCAATACCTCAATTAAGTTTTATTTCTTTTAATATGAGGGAATGAGAAAATAAGTATTTTTTTCTTTGACTTTGACCTTTACACCCATAAATAAAATAAATATCCATAGTTGAAATATCAATATATATTCTTGAACTATCAAATGATAAGAAATTTGTACACCTATTAATACATTTTTAAAGAATAAATTAACTTTATAAATTTAAATCATTAAATGAATGAGAGAATGCCATTTTAACACTCATCTCATTTGCTTATTCATTTTTTTTTTTTTTTTTTTTTTTTTTTAAAATACACACTCAAAAATCCGTCCTAATTTACTGAAATTCGTTCTGCAGTTTTATCAGAATATATTCTTAGAACATGTGCACTGTTTCTACCCATATAAGGATGTCATCGATCTAAAATATTCTCAATCATTATCGGTAAGGGAATTATATGAATTTCGTATTCAAACTTTTTTGTTAAATAAAAAACCCATATCAAAAACAAAAAATTAACTCAATACATAGAAAAAGTACTACAAGCATTAATTAAGAAAAAAATAAATAAAAGGTGAACTAAGAAAACTATAGGTATTTCAGTGAAAAATAATGTTTTATGTACTTGCAGGTAGTAAGAGTTACATGTAACATGAAATTTCATATGTTTAAATATTAATAAAAATATGTATTTCAAAATCATTAGATAATGTAATAAAGACAGTTTTAAACTAAATATTAAACAAATAACGTTCATTTTTCTAAAGAGAAAACTGAAATATCCTTCATTTACATCATTTCAGCCTGCTTGAAGATAATTACCACACTGATGAAGTAAATTTAAATAATCAATGCATTAACACTTTTGAATATCATTTAAAATTTGAAGCAGTTGTTAAGTTAATGTGATAAAAACTATATCACTCTTAAAATAGCAATGTTAAAGCCAACACGAGTTTTTTATTTATTGATTTTCGTATGCACAGTGATTAAAATAAACTTTTTAATTAATAAATAAGCAAGATTAAGCTAATTTTGTTTTACAAATCTTTATTTATTTACAAAATTCCGTAACATTCAGGACTCATCGAATACAGTTGACTTTATCAGTAGTTTTGTAAAATATTTAAATACTCATGGCATATTGGGCAATGTAATTTTCCAGCCCTGAGAAGAACAGAAAAAAAAAAAAAATACCTGAGCAGAACCGAAAAAAATATCCGAGCAATGAAACACTTCATTTTGAAAAGCTCATTTAAAAATACAAAGCACATAGCTTTCCAGCTCTTTAATTAACCTTGTTTTGGATTTACCCCATTTTACAATCTGTTTGTTTTTTTTTCAAGAAAAAAAAAATAAATTAAAAATTGAAATATTTGTTGACATTTGAACATAGTGCAAAAGTTTTAAATAGTTTCACTTGATTTTAAAGAAATTTAAATAAAATATAACAAAAAAGCTAAACTTGGTAAAGATTTTCATTACATTGTTTTCTTAAAGTCAATTTTGTTCCAAGCATATTTTGAAAAGTTTCTTTTTTGATTAGTATTGTTGTTCAGCATCAATCTTTAACTTGTTAAGTGCAATCATTTTGTAGGATAAAAAAAAAAAAAGCTGTCCTGTTTCCCAATAAAGTAACATATCAGTGCCAGTGGTGTTGATAAAGACACTTTTTTGTCTTCAAATCACGGCAAATAATTTGTCTGATTCTTACATATTCTTCAAGTCTTATAATTTTACATTGAATTAATGCACAGTTTGTAAACAATTCGATTGTACAACAATTTACAGATATCCAGTAATTGAAACTTGGCAAATAACTTTTAATAAATACACTTATTTAAATTTAATACAAAGAAAAACTAGCTAAAATAGCAAGTGTAATTATAACTGCTTCAAGAGCAACTAGGTATGCACATTCTCAAAATGATATTTAAATAATAATGCAGTTTAGTACACATAATGAAACCTGTCAAGTTGACCTTAATTATTCTATAAAATATTTGGAAGCAATACCTCCATAACCTGACTATCTGTCGATCTCGCAAGATGATTACTAAAACAGGTAAGGTTCGCCTAACAGTGTTATGTAATACTATTCGAAAACCATCTTATGTGAGACAGAATTTTCCCCCCCAGTAAATATTCAGTCATTTTGTAACATACATTAAAATTTCCTTAAATTGCAGAATAGTAAAAAAAGCCAACATAAACTTCTTGGTGAGTTGACCACCTCGGAACTATAAAGGGCTTATTTAATTTCTAAGAAGTCTCTTGCACACTTTTCTACATCTGATGTTTTTGAATACTTTTTCTTTCATTCACTGTAAACAGGTGTCAGTTGAAAAGTTGTCATTTCAATAAAGAATTTTTTAAATATGCTTGGTAGGTTAAAATGACAAATCTTTTCTTAGCAATAATAAGCATGAGAAATTTAGCAAATAACAGGCAAATTACAATAGATTATTGTTAAAAAATGCTTGTGAACCTTACTTTGCTAAAAAAAAAAACTGTATTCATATTTTTTGAAATATTACAAAAAAAATATAGGAGAGTAAGAAATTTCACAGCTTACCAAGCCAAGAAGAGCACCAATCAAAATAGTTAAGAGTCCAAAAATAATGTATGAGCCCCAATATGGAATTCCAAAATCTTGAACTAGACTGGTGTGCATATTTCTCAAAAATATTGCAAGCTTGAAGAAATAAGATACAGTTGACATCTGAAGAGATTGAGGAGATTTCCAACTAGATACTGGATCAATAGAAGTCCACTTTTTTTCTTCAACAAAGCTTATAAAAGAATCTTTGTCTCTGGCTCCTCTGTACTGTCTAAATACACCATCTTTAACACTGAAAAAAAAGTAAAACCACCCTACCTTTGATAAATTAAAAAATTAATTATAAAAATGTGTTTTCTCAATTTTCAAATTTTTTTCAAAATGAATTCGTGAGTAAACATATCCATTATTAAAGATATTAGAAGTTAAATCTTCATTACAATCTCTTTGAAACCAAAATATGAAAAGAGTAACTTTATATAATTGAGCATTTAATAATTGTCTTAGCTTGTAGGAGAATATTAAAAATTGATTTCTTGTTTTTATGTCCTTTTTGTACCAATTTAAACGTTTAAAAAGTTCACACAAATATTATCAAAAGAAAAACAAGTAATACACCAAAGAAATACCTTATCGAATTCACAACATTAGCTTTTAAGCTATAAAATATATATTTTACAGGAAAAAATTATGTAGGATAAATGGATTCTAAAAAATAATATAAATATTATAGCAAGAGGGAAAAAAATAAGACTCAAGTGGCTAAAAGTAAAACTCAAGATTTTGTGAACTTAATTTTTCATTTAATTCAAAAAATTATACTTGTAATTTAATTTAAGTTCAAAAAATACTTTAAAGTTCTCAAACAATAAATAGATTTCGTCTTCCAAATACTTAATAAGTTCTACAGTCCAAATGTTATTTTTAAACAAAAAAGAGATTATGTAAGATTAATATGTAAATAAATATAAATAAGTAAATGCAGTACTAAATTTTAACAGCTACTCTCAATCCTTTATTTCACAAATAAAATTTTTTGATCTTTAACACCTGATGTTTAAAGTAAAGGAATTATTTAAAATAATATGAAATAAATAACAAAAAAAAAAAAAAAAAAAAAAAAAGAAACTTTTTTTTTTATTTGCATAACATTAAGTATATTTAAGATCTTGTTAACTTCCAAGAATAAATTGAAAAGATCTAAGACATTGAAAATTTGATAAAAAGTGACCTTCTACACAATTTTCCTTTCTTCTTTTATAAGAATGTATTGTAATGAGGCAAGGTGAGAATTGAAGGTAAGGTACATAATAGGTTACAATAAATGAATTAGTAATATGGAATGTTTTCCGATTTTTAGTATTGTTATAATGATACTATATAAAAATTTGAAGGAAATTCTGAGTTTAAAAACAACAATTTTAAGGCTTTTAATTATAAAGGAAATATTTGATGTCCTTAAAAGTGCCATATTTAACATTCGATAATTATTATTAACTACATATTTGTTAAATTGCAATTTTTTTTCTTTCTAATTTGTCTTTCAAGTAAGTTAATTTACAATGTATATAAATCCCAAAATAATTTGTCAAATAACAGCTACTTGCAACCAACACAAATAAGGATATCTTACAAAAAAAATTGCAATAAATGTATGAAAAAACAAAATGTACAAGCATATATCATGGTTTTGCCATGATATAAGCTTTAACACTTTTCATTTAGATTATAACAAATTCTAGGAATTAAAATCTACAAAACAAAAACTTTTCTTTAAATGCATAATAAATAAATAAATAAATTGAAAGTGACAGATTAATTGACTAATTTGAAGTTCAGTTACAGTATTATCTTTTTATTATTGTTCTTTTAAAAGTACAACATATATAATTAGAACTTTTTAAATTCATTTGCATGCATTAAATACGATTATTTTTTAAAAGACACTGCCACCACACGACTGAAATGAAACATCCTTCTTTTTATAATGATTTTAAGTTCTCGGACCACTCGGTTCATATAACAAATTTTTTTAATAAAAATAAATTTCTTGAATAAACCAAGCTAAATAAATAAGCTTAAATAAACCAAGGAAAATTTTGAGAGAAACAAATAGATGGAAAGAAATCAAAATTTTATGTAGTTTTAAATAACATTAAGCAGAAACTAAACAACGGGAGAAACTTTATATCGTGAATTCTGTTTTAATGCCCATAACTAATTTAAAATATAGAAAAAAGTTAGTTCTGGTAAGCCTAGAGTAAGCTATGAAATTTTAATTATCGAAAATGAAATTTCAAAATCTCTAAATACAAATTATTGGAAAAAAACTTCCTTGTTGCATAATTCTAAGTTATAGTCTCTTAATATGCTGTCTTAAATAAAATGAAAAACTCTTTGCAAACACAAAATCTCAAATAATAAACTTTCTGTACGCATTGATTAACTCTTGTAACAAGGTTGAACCCTATCATCGCCATCTCCTTTTGGTGAAATTTGTTTGAAAAATCAGATATTTTTTAAAAATATTACATTTTTATAGAACTTTACATTGATTCATACCATAGGGATGAGTTTGGTAACAAACCAAAATAGCTGAAAAAAGAAATCCATAAATGTTATGCGCAAAAACACTTTTTTAACAAGTTAAAAAATATAGGAAATTTGAGCATGAAAAAAAAAGTGTATGTAGGACACATTTATTTATAGAATGCTATCAACATTTTAATAAAAATATTGATTTGAAGTTTTAAATAGTATGAATATGAATCTCAATGTGCGATTTTAAAATCACATGACTATGAATCTCGATATTTGATTTTAAAATGGTGTAAATACAAATTCCGATGTATAATTTTCAAGTCATTTGAACACAAATAATAATAATAACTCAAAATCCCGTGAATACAAAACGTGACTTATAAGATAAAATAGTGAACGCAATTTGTGATTTTAAATCACATTTGAATTGTTAGGAAAAAAGAGTAAAAACGAATATTCTTTTTCTTCTCGGGAATTCAAAAAAGATAAACTTTTTTTGAAAAGGGGGGGTTTTCTTTTTAGTAATAGTAAAAAAAATTCTGCAAACATGTTCACACGTTCATTCTCAAAATAAACTCATATTAGTAGATTATAAGAGTCTACTAATATGAGTTTATTTTGAGAATTTCTTTTCAGTATTTGAAACAGCATGTCCCTCTCTAGATTTACATGAACTTACTTTTTCTAGATTTTAAATTACTTAAACAGGGTAAAAAGAATTCGAGATAAGCTCGCCGGTTCTATTATAGTGTTCTCTTAATATCTTACTTTTTTCTTTATATTTGAAATAGAAGAAATGCTATATAAATGATATTAAATTCATTTACTTTTACTCAAGGCATAAGAATTTGAGACAAAGAATAGTAGTGAAATGAGACAGATACTCACACAATGAAACACATCATTCAAATGACAGTTCACATTTATTTTATTTTATAACGGTCGTTGAAGAGCTGACCCAATTTTGGGTTTTCAACTATGGGTATTCAACTGTGTAGACTCATAATTTTGAACTCAATCCAAAAGACAAGGGAACACATGGTTCAAGTATTGAGAGAAATTTGACTTTGTGGAGGACTTTTAGATGGAACTAACTCATTCTTGCTTTACATGGAGAGAAAAACAAAGAAAACCTCTCACGGTCAGCCTAATGGCAAGAGGACTCAAACTCGTGATCCGTCTAACACTGAGGATAATTTATGTTAGCACTGTGGTCGGTGTGAGCTGGGTGCAGAATTAGAGTTTACATTGATTAAACAAAACTAAAAATAGCTTTTAATCTTTATAAAGCAGAGAAGTTTGGTGTTCCTATACACGTTTTATCTTAATTACTAATATTTAGCCAGATATCTAATACAAACTAAGCTTACTTTTCTTTAAAGATAAACTGTAATATTTAAATTTAGTTAACGTTAATAAAATTTGTGTAATGTTAGCCCAATATATAAATATATACATATTATATATTGCTATTATTATAAAACTTTTAGATCTCTAAATATTTCTCTTAACCTGTAGGGAATTTAAATATAATTATATACATAGAAATATATTTATATATATTTTTCATATTAGAACAAATTTAATATTTTTACCAGGCACAATTATCTTATATACAGTGAAACCTCTTGGGAACGACTACTCTCTGTTCCATAGTAAAATGATCGTTAATGGAGGTTGGTCGTTCTTAGGGGCACTTCCCTTAACTTCGAAATGTTATCAAAGTTATACGATTCTTCGCAAACAATTTTTATTTTACTCAGTGTCATTTTCTTGGTGCAGAAATGCAACTTGTACGTTTGTCATGAAAACCGCAAATAAAATTTAGCAACAATATCAATGATCCCTAATGATATAATTATGAATAAAAACAATTAATTAATTATGAATGATAGAGCTATTTTAAATAAATGAACAATTATGTTTTTTGTTTAAGTTTGCATTTAGTTTTATGAAAAATGAGAAGAAGTTTGTTTGAGTTGCTTAGTTTTTTCTAAAATAATATTTTTTCTTAATTAACTTTTAAAAACAAATCATTGATAGCATCGTCTTTAGTGTACGCTGACTGCAACATGAGGTTGTAGATCTCTTTCAGAGATTGTCAAAAAGAGCTCTCTAAATAAGAACCTCACACAAATATTTTGAATGCATTTTATCCTTATTTGTTTTGTTAATATTTATTGTTTCCTTATTCGACCTTTCCTGCATTTGGTGCAAAAGTTTGCCCAGTCACTGGGAGAGGTTTTAACGGTCTCTCCTAATGGTTTCCGTCAACACGTAATCTATGGAAAAAATTCCACGACTCTCAAAAGTGGTCGCTACATAGAGGTGGTGTTTCTTGGAGATTTTACTGTAACTGAAAAACAAGTTAAAATTTTAATATTTGATACTTACTGAAATATTGTTGGTAAAGCTGTAATCATAAAGCGACCACTAAGACCTATGAAAAATAAACAATTAATCATAATGATAATTTCTACTGTTACATATTATTTTACTATTTTGCTACTCTTACCAAAGTGAATGAAAATCTATAAGTAGCTCAATATAAAAATATATCGCATAAATTATACATAACAGATTATATTTCTAATCCCATATGAAAATCTATAAATAGCTCAATATAAAATTCAGTTAAATTTTTATGAGATGGTAAATAAATGAACCAAACTTATCTTCCGATGCATTATTTAGAAAATATGACGAATAATCAATATCTAGTCAGGGGTCTGTCCAGGCCAAATTTACTACTGTTTAGCAGTACCTTCACAAATTCAACCGTAGGAAAAATGGTAGTTTCACAAAATACTTTTTCTTAAAATGTTATTTTTGTATCCCTTAAGAAACGATAAATCCATATTGTGTTAATTTTTTAATATAATTTTTGATTTTCACAAATTATGTTTAAATTTTCACAAAATATGTACCTCTCAGAAGAACCTAGAAAAACCCATGCTAGTAAAAATATCAGTGAGTGGAATTTTTTGTTGTTATACAACTCTGTAAGTAAGTAAAAAATGATAAGAAATTTCATAAAATATGTTACAGATGTATCCAACCTTCAAGGTATATTAATATAATGGAAACATGAAATATAGCTAATTAATAATGGTTTTTTAACCTTTGGTCTGCTCTAAGGCACGTATTTCCATTGAGTATCAACAAAATACTACAACAATGGGTTATACTAAAAATAATTTTTTTTTACCTGGACTAGTTGTAACATCAACACTGCCAACTTTAATACTTAAGTCATCACTCCATTGGGCAAACTCTTTCCATAAAGGTTGCAATTGTTGACAAGCAGGGCACCATGGTGCATAGCTAAACAATATAACAATTTATATACAAGACAAATATAAATCAAACAATTATATTATTGTAATAGATGTACATGATTGAGCAAAGTCATCAAATTGCATAAATTAAATACACTTTATTAAATAAATAATCTCAAGAGACTGAAGCAGTAGGATTACCCAATTAAATATTTTGAGTGGGTGGAACAAAGATATTTAGAGTATAATTTATAATACAAAACGGTAAATCAATAGAATTACTGACCGAAGTTATATAATTTCAATTGATGATAAAAGCACAATAGGAAGAAAAAAAATCTTTAATTTAAAATCATGATGTATTATTTATTATGATAACTTAAAATCAGAAGAGATATGTTACTTGACTGTAAGATAATAGAAAGCAATTAAATTTAATTCAGATTTTGAAGGAAGAATTTAAGTATTCAGTGATCTGTGAAACATTTTAAAAAAGGAATTTTGCATTTTAAAAGGAACTTCTGTGCATTTATCTGTATTCTTGCAGAGAGACCATTAGTTCAGTCAAATTATCATATATTACAATTGATTTTCAAATAGGATATAGTGCATTTTTTAAATAGTATTTTCAATGCTATAGCTGTATACTTTCAACTTATGTTGCAACAGGGTGGGAAAAGAAACACCCACAGGAAGAACCAAACACAAAAAAACACCAACAGGATAAAGGGGACTATAAAGAAAAGTATACTTTCACTCTACATATTAGAAAAAGTAAATCAATGACAACACAAACCTTTTTTTTTGAAAACTAAATAGAAGTTCATTGTTAGAACATATGATGAATATAAAAAGGACACTACAATTGTTTTTTCTTTTTAAATACAGGAACTAAGAAGTTTAAGAAATATTGTTTGAATCAAGACGGAAATGAAACTTATGATTTGGAGATGATAAATATCTTTGAAGCAATGAATACGTCTTTTTTTATAAGATGGTACCGGGTAGCGGATAGATTTTGTTAAGCAGAGAGACTCAAATGCGTTTTAAAGTCTTCAAAATAAATTACGCAATTATGGGCAATCAAAACAAAATATTTACAGAATTTTTAAAAAAAATATTTAACACATTTAAATGAAAATAATAAAATTACGTACAATTCAACCATCCACTCCCCAGTTATAATTTCAGACCACGTATCTTCATTTAGAACTCTCAATTCACCTTTAGAAAACACAATAGCAGGAAAGATGAAAATTAAAAGAAGAACAACAGGAAATTTAGATGTACTCATGTTAGAATTTGCAGTAGTCTAGAGTTGATAAAGATAGTTTAATAAGGTGATTTTGTTTACTAGCAGTTTAATACAGTCATCTCATCATCTCAAAACTAGTTTTTCTGTTCTTTTTTTATATATTTTTATTTTAAAACAAAATATAAAAACTGCCATTTTCAAACATATAAATGTTAATTAAAATTCAATTACTTTAAATTATTTTTCTCAAATATTTGATTGAATATTTATCTAGAAAACATGAAAATAAAAATTTTAATAAGTTAAAATTGCTTCTGACAAATTGTTTTATAAAATACTAATATTTTAAAGCTAAAAGCAAAGTCTTATCTAATTCAATTATACTTTAACTTTTAATTTTAACAAACTTTAGTTGGGCAGAAATAGACAGCCAGAAGTTTAATCAATCTTGAAGAATTTCAAGAAAATAAAGCTAATTTGTGAATTACATCTGTGAATTCAATTATTGAAAATTTGATTCTAATCTGTTTTTACTGTTTTACACAATGAGTTATCAGCTATACAGAAACACTACACTTGGCCATACGTTGCAGGAATCGCTGGATGAGCTAATTCAAGTAAGCGTTAAATAGCTTTTAGATCTATTTCTTTTGAAATTATATTGAATATATATTATAGTAACGTGTTATGAAGGATTTTTTGTGATTATTATTGTAAGAATTCTTATTATTCTCTACTACATTGAAAGTTTCGTTTTTTCTACTTTCAGCCTAGCAATTAAAAATATCAATTAATGACAGAAAATTATCAAACTTAGCTCTCAAGCACCTAATACAATAGTGAATAAACAACATTAAAACCGGATTAGTATGCTAATGCTCAATAATATTGAATTCATATTTGAGAAAAGTAAATTAATAAGGCCTAAGTAAACCTATAATTATTTAAAAATATGCATGTTAATTAAAAAAAAAAAAAAAAACAAATGTAAAAACATGAATTTAAAATATAAAGGCATGTAAGTTAATGTGCATTCATTACATTTTCATTCTTAATTTAAAATGTAAGCGCATGTAAGTTATCATGGATTTATTTCATTTTCTTCAAAATGGCTTTTTGTCTAAAAACCATTATTTTAAAATTGGAATGATTTGCATATTGGTACCAATGTCAAAGTTATAGACATATCGTAGCATTTCAAAACTGCAGCTATCAAAAAATTAAAAAAATATTATAGTGGGGACTCGGTATAACTCTTAGAAAACCGCTACATTTTAGAAATTTTGGAACTTTTCCCTCTGGTATCTTGGCAATTGTTATGGCACACTGAGGCAATTTAATATTGAGACCTAAATATTACATTAAAACATCCCCATTAAATTCAAATATTTTAAAATTCATTAACAGTTTACTGGATCTATCTCGTATAGCGCTAATCAAACATTATAAAGCCAACTCCATAACCATTTATTTTCTTCCTTAACTTCTCAATGCAACTTAATTTCACCTCTAACACGTATCAACTCTAGTCTTACACATCGTTCAGAGTTGACCTGAAAACTGCATCATTTATATTAACTCCTCTCACCCTTTGTGATAGATTTTGTTAAATTAAAATATGCTGTTCAAAGCTTATTCTGTTTTGCAAAACAGGTTATTATAAAATTCTAATACATTATTACACATTTTCAGTGTGGACAAATAACTCATCAGTTGGCCTTAAAGATACTACTGCAATTTGATAAAGTGATCAATACTGCATTGGCGCAGAAAGTGAAGTCTAGGTTGACTTTTAAGGTACTATTTAAATATTTCTTAATTTTTTTTTATGTCATAAAATGTTTTGGGAGACGAATTCAGATACTTCTATTACACAATTGTGCTTGGTAAAAAAGAAGAAATAGTTTGTGTGACTATTCAGGGCTGTTTCCGGATGCGGAAGCAAAGGAGAGTTAGGGAGAGGAGAATAAATGTAAAGGGCAAAGTGATTCATTGAAATGTCAAAATAAGACAAAGTAAGTTTAAAAGCTCCTAGTTGTGGAGATAATGCCATGCGTTTCCCCCCCTTCTTTCTACATGTTGCCTAGTAAAGAGATGAATATGATGCTATATGCTATTGTATACCTGCTATATGATGAATTAGATAAAATTCCCATCATAATGCAGCTTGTCCATTAAAACGTTGAATTCTGAAACCTAATTAAAGAGTTTTACATGAAAGTAATCACAAACTAATTTGAAATATCGTTCGTTTAAACTTTAAGTAAAACTTAAATATGAAATCATTGATTTGCAGCTTTTCATTTAAATCTTTTACACATTGCTGAAATACAACTTTAGTAATCAGAAATCTTTTCTCCTGACAAGCAGTAGAGAATTCAGCACTGCGAATACCGCACGATGAAAAATGCGTGCATCTTTTATTTCTTTTGACTCTGATATTTTAAACATTGCACTGTAGCTAGCTTACTTCTTAATATCCAAATAACCATAATACGTTTTGCGAAAACAAAAGTTAAAGGTTTTGCAAAAGTTAAAGATTATAATCATATTATTAACTTTATAAATTAAAAAAAAAAGGAAATTTTTTTTTTAAGGTTTTGTGAGAAAGTCTGAAGAGTGATCTTTACTACTCATGTATTTAAATTTAAAAAAGTTTTCAAGCCTATATTTCGATCCCTGTGGCAGAATTTTTTCTGGCTTTCTGCGACAAACCTAAATAGAACCAATATCTTTCTGCAAGATAGTTATAAATATATCTTTCTGCAAAATATTTTTTACGTTATAAATATATGTGTAATGAATTTATAATAATAGATACACTTCGTGTTTATAAAAAAAGCCTACATGCATAGAATAAAACTGTGTAGATTTTATTTTCTTAATTTCATAATATAAGTTTACATTTCTTAATAAGTTTAAATTATTTAAGTTTAAATTTGCATAATCTTTGGCAATAAAGAAAAATTATAAATGTATAGATCTGCAGACAAAAATGCTTACTAGAGCATAAATTAAGATTACCCAGAACCTGTAATAAGATGGAAAAATAAAAATAGCTAAGAATGGACAAAAAGATTAAATTTATAAAACAAGATAACTGAATTTGAAGTATCAATTTAAAACAGTATGATTTAACAGTTTCATTATAGTAGTTATATCAGGTACAGAAACAAATCAGGTGAAAAAATCAATATTGAAGTTGAGTAATCAAAATAATAAAATAGGATTGACTATATCCGAATTCTACAAGAAAAAAAATTAACGCAATCTTTGTTTCAATTTTTTCTATATGAAAACAATTACAGATTAATTAGATTCGATTAATATTGTGCTGACTTATTGAAAGATTTTTTTTTAAAAAAAAGGAGGTAAATAAAACTTTTTTCGTGATCAGATTAAGTTCAGAACGAAAAAAATACACAGCGCTTGTGATTTGTAACAGAAGTCGCACTGTAATGTGTACTAGCATTGATTTCCCACGAAGTACGCAGACGCGGTTTACGACTCAATACGCTCAAGTCTATTCAACACTTCGAAACGAAATCGTCTTCATCAGTACTGAAACATCGGTATTAGAGCCATACTCATTGGATGCGATTTTTTTCGAATACGTATGGAAACCTATTTGATTCGCCTTAGTGATTCGCCCGTAAATATTTCCCACCAATCATCTATCAGGCTTTATTTCATTTATCGTCAGATTGCGAGTGTATTTTTATATCGGCGACTTAATTCAAAGGATATAGGCCATTTATAGGCATTTTATCTTTAAAAAAAATATATATAGTTATTTTTTACCTTTGACTGCTTCTAAAATTTCTTGATTTGTTGGAGATGCTGTCATATCCTTACTATCGACATCGCTACTAGTAAGAATATTTGGTTCGAATCTAGAACGTTTCTTTTTTTTTTTTTTTTTTTTTTTTTTTTTTTTTTTTTTTTTTAATATTAGTAGCGGGGGAAGCTTCTCTTCTTTTTTCCGGTCGCTTTCCTGAAAAAATATCTCTGACATCGACAGATGTTGTCGACTTCCATCTTATTTGTTCTTCGGAATACCGTCTTGAAAAATGAGTTTTCAAATTTTTTTTAATTATTATTGCTTCACAAGAGCAACAAATAACCTTTTTGCTAGACATGATTTTTTTTAAAAAAAGATAAAAGAATCTTTTTACGCATGAAATTTTCCACATAAGTGCAAAAAGAAAACACAAAGCAAATTACTGCGCCAGCGATAGAGGCCGAAGTCGGCAAATTTCCAAAAATAGCTTAATAAAGGGGAAAAACTTTCTCCCCTTTTTATCCAGTAACTGTGTTGGAGATTAACGGAAGATCACTTTCCCCTTCCGCGGTACGCTCGAAAAACAATTATTTAAAAACTATTCAGTAAGAAAAAAAATTTGCAGAACCATTATTGCTTCTGCAGAAGTTTCTGTAAAAATTACTTTTTTGTAAAACAGCTTCTGTTTCTGCAGAATCTTTTTTGAGAACTTTTATTTCTGCCAAACCAAAACTTTTTTTTTCCCAAATAAAAAAATCTTTCTGCAAGAACTCTGTCGCTTTCTGCGACAATGTCGCCGTGTCGCCCTGTTTCTGCCACGGGGATTTCGATAAACTCTTGTTTTACATCAAGTGTTTTGTCGTTGTATATTTAATGGAGATTTTAGAAAATTTTATGTTTCTTTTTTTTAATCTTAGATTAGTTTACACTTGGTTACTTCATTTACTCTAATTTCTATAACAACACAAGATAAATTTAAATAATTTGATTAAAAAAAAGTTCTTATAGTTAGTTTTTTTTTACCTCATAGAAAAATTTTCCAAGAAAGAAATAATAAATTATCCCTTATGAAAAGAAAAAATTATCTTTTTTATATTGTTATTTTTTATATATTTTAAATTCATGACTCTTAATCTTTAAATTAAAATTTCTTTAATGTATTCCTTTTAAGATAAAATATATTAATTGTGTGTATTTAAATCTAAGATACATATTTAAAGAAAAAAATATTACAATAAAATTACAAATAAAAAAAAAGTTTTCCCAGGAAGTCAGTTTAATTTAATCAGTGACATAAAGCAATTGTTTTTATTTTCATATACATTAATTGCTGTACAGCTAAAATTTTAAACTTTCTTCCTTTTTTTTTGTTAATCCTTATTTTATTTAAAATAAGTAGAATTGTATTTTTACTAGAGCTTAATAATGCAAAAAAAATTACCTTAAAAAAAAACCTTTCAATCTCTTGACCCCTTCAATTGAGTTAATTCGGAAATGGTTGCTTTATCTTATCTATTTGTGTCTCTTACAATGTTTTCTACATAATTTTGTCTGAAACTCTTTAATTTTTGGTATTTTAAATTTGCTTGCTTTCCTTTTCTGTGTTTTATTTATTTATTTTTTAACCCCTAAAAATTTAAATTTTGTTCCTGCTAGGCTGGTCACCTGGAAACTTACAGGTTTTGTGATAATGTTTGGACTTTTGTCTTGAAAGATGTGGAATTTCGTGAGGTACAGGAATTGATAAGAGTCGATAAAGTCAAAATAGTTGCTTGTGATGGGAAAGGTAAAAATCTTTTATTTCCAAACAGTTTTGTTTATTGAATAATTTAAAGCAACATTATGCTTTGCTAGTCTTAAAAATCATTAATTTACGAGTGTATTAGCCAATGTACTATGAATTTCATAATTATTAATTGAATTACATGATGTAGAGAGGGTATAAAAAATATTGCAATAGTTATATTCATCTTCCAAACTGCAATTTTAATATATATTTATTTAAATCAGATCTTGATTATAAATCATACTTTCTAAGGTAATATTATTTAAGATTTATGTTCAAAAATCTATAATTAAAATCTAATCTTTATGCACACATTTTTTACAAAATACTGTTTTTAATAAATAAAAGTTTTTTTTAAACACTTTGTAAAAAAGCATGATAAGCTTAGATCGTGAGAAGTAGTACATGTTTTGAGACTAAAGGAAAAGGATATAAGCTTTTTATTTTTGTTTTAAAATTAACAACAAAAAAAAATGCTTTATGGATAAATACTTCAGTTATTCATTTACAGAAATTTTAATTTCTTTGTAAAAATATATTGAGTCTATAATTTTTCTATGTTTGGAAAAATGAATTTTGAATAATATAAATTTTATCTCATAAATACACAACTTACAGTAATTAAAAAAACAAATGGAAGCATTAGCAATTTATAATAATGTACAAGAGCAAAAATTGTGTCTAATATTAAAATGGCTCAGTAGATACTTACTTTGGTACTTTTCTGTTAGTCATCAAAAATGTAGACTTCCGCTAACTTTTTATTTTATTTAAACTTATAAAAAGTAAAATAAAAAAGTGTTTACATTTCCTTTCTAACCTAACCTAAGAATAACCTTTGTTTTCTAGAAGAAACTATTAAGTTGCACCAACTACTGAAATTAATAGAGAAATGCATTCTCCATGCAATGCATATTTTTTAAAAATAATTTTATTTAAAATATTTATTATAGTTTCCCTCATGAAGTAAATTCAACTGCTTTTAAATATTTTCTAATGTTGCAAGTTTTATAATTTTTTTTTCAGAGGAAAAGAAGACTTAAATCTTGGAATTGTAAATTCTTCTATTTGTTGTGTATGTCTGTATTGTCAAAAGCAATTTGTAAAAAAACTCCCTTTTATGTATAAATAAAACTCTTGATGTGTAAAAATTGTTCCTCGTTTAAATATAAGTAGTTATTATGTACTTAATTAATGTTTTATCAAAAGTATAATGCTTCATCAAATGATTTAATTTACTTCACAATATTGTACAGAATTGTTTTTTGATTCAAGTGTTAAACATTCAGGGTCATTACAAAATTGTTTAAAATAAGAACATGAATTGCTTCTAGAGAATCTTTATTGAGAGTGAACTTACATTGATTGTTATGTTTCTGGAAATTTTGTATAATTTCCGTTTAAAAACACTCAATGCATTTTCTATGACCAATTTATAATTTTTTCTTCTACAGCACAAATACATACAGATGTTTCAGGCAGAAGTAAAATTTCATCTGAGTTCTTGTTTTTCAATATTTCTGTTATTTCATGATTTTAAAACTATTTCCTTCGTCAAATTTGAGAAAAAGCATTTACCTAAAAACCAAGTTCTTTTAACCCTTTGTGGTCGTATGAAGTTTATATATGGGTATCATGCTGGTCAGAATTAATTTACTTAATTGCAATTTATAAAATATTTCGAATTCTACGTATCTCTGAAGCTTAATATACTAGCTAGCGTGACTTAATAAGATCAGTATGGTTCTTTGTTGTGGTGACTGAGAGCAGACATACAACTGGAATGGTAAAAAAGCATTGGTGGCGAAGAATAGGCATACAACTGCAAAGGTTTAAAGAGTATATTCTTATACTTTTTTAACTTTATTCAAACAAGACATATACTTTTTTAAAAAAAAAAATATGCTCTTTATAAGTCTGCCTTAATTGTATAATAAAAAATTTCTAAGTCCATTTATTATTAATCTAAAAAAAAAAATTATTACAAGCAATTCCAATTCGTTAGTAGTGTAATAGTTTTAGAATTTAATTATAAAAATTTCCCAGGTCAAAAATATTTTATGCATTGCACAAATCTTAGCTTAAAATTTGCATTGTTTCTTAATGTAAATTTGAATTTTTTTTTATTTTCCTTCATGTTTGCAGTTGTGAGCATTTCTTATTTAGTGGTTTGTTTATGCCATATTTTCACAAGAAAAACTTTTTATTTTTCATAGTTTTATTTCTACATTAAAAAGTTTTATTAAAAAAGATTTTAGGGGCTAATTTTAACAAAATATATGGTATTAATAGTAAAAACATCTAATTTTTACCTTTAAATCAAGAGAAGTAAACTATCTCTGATCACCATTTCTTATTAACAGTTGAAACATTTATATATTTGCTTGTGAAAGTTCCTGAAACTTTAATATTTACAGTTAATGAATAGTGGTACTTTTAGGTAGCTTACTATACCATAAAAAAGGGCTACCAGTATTTTGATTGTTTCAAAAATATTCAGCCATGTTTTGACAAAAAGTTTTGCAATAAAAATCGTTTAACCCCTTTCTTAATTTTGGTTTTAAAATAATTCAATCCCAACCTAATTATATTGCAGAAGGCATTTATGGTTTTACAGTATATAATGACTGTTTGAACATTTTAATTGCAATGAAATTTATGAGGTCAACATATCTTTTTCTTTTAAATTTGACACTTAGCATGAAAAATTAACTTATTCTATAACATAATTGAAGTAACATCAGAATCAGAGCACGATCTAAACATTAAAAATTAATATTATTTTATGTATAAATTTATGTTATTACAATAAAAATAAGGCTAAAAAATCTGCAGGGGTGAAAGTTTTCCATATTTTGACAGATTTCAGTCTTTTTTGAAAAAACCACAAGACGGAGCGAAACGGAATATTACTAACCTTCTTTTATAACTAATTATTTTCAAAGCGTTACTGTTTATTAATCACTCTATTTTTTGTGGTCTTTTACTTTAAGAATTGTAAATTTTAATTAAATATAAATTGATAAATGTTTTTAGTTTGTAATTAAAATTTCACAATTTTTCTTTTTAAAATTGATAAGTATAGATATACTGTAAAGATAGTTGTGTACATGCGATATGTTTATAATCAAAATGTCTTAATTTTAATAAGCATTGTAGACTTAACATTTATTAAATATCAACATTTTGTTGAATATTATTTTTACTATTGAACTATGTTTAACTTGAAAATTGTTTTTGTTATTTATTAACAAAGTATTAACTTAGCTAAGTATTATTCTTTTCCTTAAAATGCTTTATTTTATTAGAATGCTTTATTAAAACACTTTATTTTATTAGAAAATTAAATGTTTGAAAAAAATTAAAAGCTGCTGTAATTTTTGCTTGAAGTAACTAATTACTTTGCATTTTTTGTTTATACTCCTGAACAATAGTGGGTTTGCTAAAATAAAAGTGGAATTTTTATAAGCCTATTTGCATTTTGTGTATTTTAATTTTTATTGAAAAATTTGTTCACAATTTTTATGAAAAGAAATCATATATAATTTTTTGTTTACTTGAAATTATCTGACGGGACACGCTTAGTTCTGATTTTGAAATTTTCAGTCTCGAAAATTTTTTTAACTTTTGCCCCTGAAAATCTGTGTTATTTGTTTAAATTATTAAAAGTTAGTTTTTATATTTAATTTAGACTGTTAGAAAGCAAAATTTTACATTTAATTATATATATATATATATATATATATATATATATATATATATATATATATATATATATATATATATATATATATATATATATATATATATTTTTTTTTATACCCTGAATACACTCAAAACCCACCATTTTGAAATTAAAATTCAGGAGTTAATTTATACACTAGAAAATATTGTAATTGATGAATAAAATGATAATACTATTGAATAAGTTTTTGTGAGATATAATTGATGGTATAAAATCAGTTTAATGCCAAATAAATTAAAACACAGTAAAGTTGTGAACTTCCTGAGTAAATTATGAATTTCTTTGATTAGGATATTTTCTAGATTAGGACATCCTGAGTTACTATTGAGCAGAATTAATGTTTAATTAAACGAAAAACATGCAAGTATATTTTATTTATACACAAAAGAAAAACATGTTTATTCAGTCTTAATCTTTTTAATACGGTACTCAGCATGCTAAAGCCTGTTATTTTGGTACATTTGTACCAACTGTAAGCAAATAATTAAAAATGTAGCTGTTTTTGGTTTAAATGTCAAAATCTGAGACAACACTATTATTGTAGGATAAACCTTCACATTAAAGAAAACGTTTTTGATTTTGTGATTTATAAAATCTATAGCTGATGTATCATCCCAACACTTTTTAACTTTCGAAATATATATTTCAACCTGAGCATCCTAAGTTTATATCAATGTAAACAAGTAGAAATTTTCTCAATATAAGAATATGAAAATATCATGTAAGTGTGCAATTTCTGTACGTAATTCATAAAATTTTTAACAGCTGTGCAAATAAGAATAGGTGTAAAAGTATTTTATTTACAAATTTTGGTAGGAAACAAATATACAGATAAAAACATGGCAGTATACCACCAGCTATGTCAATTTAAACCTAAAAAGAAATACAAACGAGTTAGACATAGTTCTTTATCACTTTACAAACAAAATTAAAAAGGGGGAAAAAAAACTTAACATTTAAATAGCTCAGTATATCATTGAAATATAATTACAATCCGTAATCCTTTTGATTAAATTGATACGAGTTCTTTCTGTCATAAATAAGGGATTGCAAATACAGTTTTACAACTGCATTATTTAATTATGAAAAAAATATAAATATGATTATATTGACGATTACAGTATTTCTTTAAAATTTAGATTTGCAATTAATGATTTTACGCATAGTATATATTTTTGGAACAACTTCTTTTTGTAATACAATATTAAAAACACACACAAAAAAATGCTCACAAAATTATAGTTTAAAGAAACTATATAGATATATAAACAACTTGCATAAATTGCTCCCAGAATATCAAATGAAGATATTTTAATAATTTTAAACAATTGATAGTGAACTAGTTTTTTTCTTTTAAATTGTTTTATAATACTTCGGGCTTTTAAAATTATTTTCCTCATCAAATTTGAGGAAGTACAATAAATTGCTAGCATTCTAGTAGATTTTCAACATTAAAATTGTAATCTAGTAGAATTACAAAATTTGCACAATTACAACAAACAAAATACTAAATTTTGTTTTGTTAAATCAGGTATCTTATTAAATACAGGATTGTTATAAATGGGTCCTGTTGTATATTGAAATAAATAACTAACTTCGGTTAATCTTTTGTAAACTGTATCATTTCTACAACACAGAATTTGAATTGATATATTTCATCGAAGTAAAAATTCTTGTTCTAGGGTAATGAATATATATATATATATATATATATAAATTAAAAAATCTTGCGCAATTTGCGATTGATGTCGCATGGTGAAATTTTTAACAAAGAGGGTTAAGCAACAAATTTACAAACAAATAAATGGACAAGCTAAAAATGAATTTAAATATTACAAAACAAAATTTTTTTTTTCAGGTAATATAATCTCTAATAGTAATGAACTTTTTTTTTTTAACTTACCCAAATAATCATCCATGAGAGTACCTATGGCAAACTGTAAGAGAAAGAAATTTATGTATAAAAAAAAACAACAGAATAATATTTTGTTAGGATTAATCTGCAAAAAAGGATTTATTAACTATCATTATTTGACTTATTCTAACAATTGAAAGGATAATATTAAGTATTTTTGAGTAGATGAAGTTTCTTAACGAACAGAGTAGATGAAGTTTGTGAACGAACAGAAATAAAGTACAACTCTACAAATCTGAATTTCCAGATAATCCATACTGATATTTTTCCTCAAAACAATTTCGTTTTGTTTTCAAAAATATTTATTATATAACAACCATTTGGTCAATAATACAAAGACAAAATCTAGATTTTCTTTATTTGTGATAAGGACTTCGTTAAATCTGATGATTAAACCTGAGAACTTGAGTTGTTAGAAGAATAGTCCAAAAATCACAATAAAGGGTAATATAGCTTAATTGAAAAAAAAAAAAAAAAAAAAATGGGGATGGTATTTAATATTAAGACTGCAATCAAACTAATAAGAATGCTTTTGACATTAGATTCATTTTTCCCGTGAATATGAATTGTAATAAAGAATGTATGTAATTTGTTAATCATGAGAATGAGACTCTCAATATAACGTTGGAAAGTAAAGATCAAATAACATGATTATAGTTGGATTAGTGAGTTTCTACAATATCTAGTTTACCAAAATAGGCAATGATCTGAACAAGTTCAATTTAGTCCTACTGTATTTATAAATTACTTTAATGAAATCTTTAAAATCAAATAATAAAATGTCAGGAAATAACATATATATACAAAACAGTACTGTTCTGTATATATACACTGGTGTGCAAAACTTAAGCAACAAGTGCGTTTTTTGTCATAACTCTACAAGAAATCATCCGATTGACATGAAATTTGAATATGATGTACATTATTTTGTACTTAAACGATATACTTTGAAACGATAACGATATACTTCTTATACTTTGTTGGGGAGCTGTGGCCGAAAAACCACTTGTTGCTTAAGTTTTGCACACCAGTGTAAGTTATTCCAGACATTTATTAAAGAAATAGTTCTAAATAAAATTTCAATAATGTTTTTAGCATTATACCTCTGACGGTTGATAAGTGAATTATTAATTTTGAACTACAGTACAATGGGACTTTATTACTCTAAAATGATAATTTAAACAATAATATTAACTAGAGATGCTATTTTTATAAATTTGTTTCTTTTTTGGATAAATTAAAAGAAAAATATACTAATTTGCTTTTGATAATTGGTCCTTAGGCACATTTTGGAATTAAAAAAAAAAAAAAAAAAAAAAAAAAAAAAAAAAAAAAAATGGATTCACAAAAAAAAAGAATCACATTTAGAACTAGAAGCATAAACCTGGAAATGCCAATATCACAAATTTTCAATAATTTATTTGTATTAAATGTCAAAAAATGAATAACAAATTACCCAGCAACAGTTTGTTATAATGAAACACACCAAAAACTAAGCAAAATGTAAAAATATGCGAGATAACAAAAATTACATATTGAACAGAAGAATAGAAACTTAACAAATTCTAATTGCTGAAGGATAAAAATAAAAAGGGTTTCAGAGAAAAAATATGGTTTGTTTATAAATTTTCTTTTAAAGTGTTTAATGGCAAAAATACCAATAATCTATACATTTTTATAAAATAATCAGATTGTTTTTCACGAAACAATCTAAAAAATAGACAGAAATGCAATAGTTATATCAATCTTCAAAAATAAAAAATTAAATGTTTCGACTTATAATTTGATTAAGGAAGGAAAAACAAAGAAAAATAAAATAACAAGTCAACAATAAAAAAATTTCTACCCCTTCCTCAAGGGAATTTTATAGGAACTATTAATTATATCTGTATATTATTGACATATAGATTTAAGAGCTACTGACTGGAATAATACTGGAAAAACATTTAATTACAATCTTAAACAAAAATAAGTTATCTTTTTTTTTTAAATAGTACAGCATTAAAGGCAATTGCTTCCGAGAAACAAAGTTAAAATTAGAACCCATAGTACAGATAATTAAAAGCTAAATATGCAATAGAGTATAAAAAGGAATCCATAACAAAATAAAACTTACAATATCAGTGGCATCAACTCGAGTGCCAACAATTTTTAGTCTTATCTCATCATCTTGCTGAATTACAACTTCCTAAGTGAATATCAATCAACATTTTTACAAAGATTATTTACAGTTCTTACTCAGATTATCAAGTTAAAAAAAATATTTTTCAGTGTTTTTATATTAATAATATTTGAGTAAAAAGAAAGATATTTACCTCATCATCTGTACGATAACAAGGAGGGTTTGAATTTGGATCAAACTGCATATCAGATGGTATAGACTGAAATTAATTTAATAAGTTATAAAATAGGATCTGACAAATTAAATTGATGCATATCAATAATGTTATGAAATAAAAAATAAAAAAACTAAAAATATATGTCATTTTCATTAAAATTTTAATAGTTCAAAGATTTATATTTTATTTGATTTAAAAAAATCACCAAACTAATTTTTTAAAAACAATTTTTTACTTTTAGAATGAATGGTTATTGAAATCAGCAGTAGAAAGACAAAATGAAGGAAAAAAAACTGCAAAAATTCAACAGAGACACAGCATATTATAAAGTGAGTTGTGATGGCTCAGAGGTTATAGGAACTGAGCTGTCATTGTGAAGAGCTGGGGTAAGATTCTTAGTGTTGGCTTGAAGCCTAATCAGTTTCAAATAGATGTGAACCAGCTTGCCAAGGAAGTATAAGTGACTTATGTGTAATGCTGGCCACAAGCATGCTGTTGCTCAGAGAATTGTGAGAGCTTTAAGCTAGCTCCAATGCTAATGTTGCAGCTAATAAGAGAAACAAGTTTAAACACATTTAAGATAAGTAATGTAGCAAATTTAGTTTAAATATAAAAAGTTGAAAGCAAAAGTTTAAAAAAATTTGAAGGTTTGAAACAATCATAAAAAGCAACAGTATGTTCAATATATAGCCAAACCTTGCAAACGTCTACTTGGACAGAAATATTTTTTAATGTTAAAAATAGTTCGTATTATCAATACAGAATTTTTTCAAAAATAAAGATCATACAATATGTAGACATTTTCTATTATCTATATATGTTGTTTATGTTCGTTTTCTTACCTTAAATTTCTATTATGAAATGCAAATTAATTAAAATTTCCATTCAATAAACGTTTTTACTTTGCACTTCATATCAATTAATAACTTCTATACATAAGTACAGACAATTACTTTATAAGAAATAAAATAAAGTTATAAAGGAAGAAATAAATATTATAATTCACACTAAATTTAAAAAGTGTATTTTTTGGTGCTATGTATATATATATATATATATTTAAAATTGTATAGAAGCAAATAAAAAATTACTGAAAAATAACTAATAGGAGTAAACTGATTGATTGCTCAAATTAGAGAGGGTTACTAATAAAAAAATTGGTAATTGGTCACTGTATTGGTTTTTTATTAGCACATGTTTTCCAAACGTCCTTTAATTTATCAACTGTATCAAAAAAAAAAAAAAAAAAAAAATCATTCACATTTTCATTTTGCATTACAAAATAACAAAGAGTTTTAATTGCTTTGCAAGCATCCAACATAGGAAAGTAAACCAAAGTATTGACTAGCGAAATTTAATAAAATTTTTAGTTGCACATGTCTTCCCCTATAGAAAAGCATTTCAGCCATATCAATTTCTTAGAACAACCTATGAGAGCGTGGGAAAAATAACTACTTATTTTGAACAAAGGACCAATAATGGTAGAAAATTAGCTCATGTTAAAAGAAATTCATGGTAAGCATGTTCACGTTAACAAGGTTCGACTGTAAAACAAACATTTTTTGTTAAAATTTAAACATTCAAATGTTTTTCATGAATTCCTCAGTTTTTTTTTTTTGACAATTTACTAAAATAAAAAGCACTAAAAATTCATTTGAAAGAAAATTTTCTAAGAGAACATATTGAGTTGTAATATACCTTGAATGGTTAGTAAGAAAATTATAGTAATTCTACGAAGACTACACTTTTTCAAGAAAGTTTCTGTGTAATACATCCAATCAATTGGAAACATGAAAATTGTAAAAATTTTTCTATTTAAAAGAAAAACCAACTTACATGTCTGGATATAAAACAAGATAATGGTCCAATTTCAGTAAAAAGTCCAACCTATTTAACAATAGAAATAACATTAATTTTTGTAAAAATAAATACATTTCATTCAAAAGATTTTTTCTCTTTAAATCATACCTTATTCACTTGAGTTACAACTGCATCAAGAACTTCTCCTTTAAAAGGGCGAAAAACAATAGCTTTGTATTTGACTGGGTAGACCACGAAACCTCGTCCTGGTTGAATAAAGCCTGCTCCTATGTTGTCAATTGTAGTGACAGCAATGACAAAACCATGCCTATACATAGTCAAAATTAACATTATTTCAATGACATACATAACTATTAAAAAAAAAAAAATAAACTTTCACATAACTGATACAAATAGTTTAAAATGTTATAGATATCATTTTAAAAATGTAATTTAAATTTTTAATTTATAGGTTTAAATAATAATATTAATTTTATTCTGTGCATTGCTAATGTGCGTAAATTTTACTTTTTTCTTCTTCGCAGAGCAGTTTATTAACCCTTTATGTACCAACAAGACTTTTAAGTTTCACTGATATTATTCCCATACAGCCCGAAGCAGAACAAAATATCCCACCAGAACTTGCCTGTAATATGATTTTTCATTTATCAATACTAGTTGACAAGACATGATTATTTGAAGTTAAATATCACTTATGGTACTATTTAATTGTTGATATTTTGTTTGAGGATGCCATTTTATGATTTTTCAAAGTAAAGATTTTATGTATAATTCAGAAATAATATTGAACATGAAAAATTTTTTTTTTTTCAAAATGTTAAACAGACATTATTTAATTAGACAAAAAAAATTTCATACATTTTTAATGTTTCAGTGTCTAAAGAGTTAATTAAATTAGGAAGTATTGGCTATGCAAGAAAGGGACACTTCAAATCTTTAGATAATAATTAGAAATTTATTTAAAAAAATCTAAACTAAATAATTCTGCCAATCTGCTCTTGAAAATGTAAGTCAGGGATAGCTATGAACATTTTTTAGGTTATGTAAGTAATGTTGCAACAAATTCTGATAAAACTAGGGAAGAGAAAAAATCTATCCTTAACACATTTAAAATCATAAAAAAAAAATACTCTATTTTTTTAATTTCTGCAGTTCATTTGAAAACTGTTTTAAAATGTTATAGGTTTCAAAATTATTAAATGAATAAAAATTTTTAATAATGTTATTTGTTGTAATGTTTTAAAAATTTTGACTAATGGAATTTTAATACTTTATAAGATTCTTTATAACAATGATACAAAATATCACTTAATGATGCTTCATAATTTTTAAACAATTTTGATGGTTATAATATTAATATTGTTGTGTATATAAAATTAAATTAGCTATTTAGAGCAAAATAAATCAAAGCCCTTCCCTTATGCTACGCCTATAGTAATGGAATATGGATTTAAAAAAAAAAGTATAATTGGAATAATTCTGTAACCTATCAATTCTGCTAACCTGTTCTTCAATAGTTTAAATTAGTCAATAATACACTTCTTATACATTTTTAATAAATTCAAGTCATAGATTCGGCAATTTTTAAGGCAATGCTATTTTAAATGCATGATTTACTTTTAATAATATTTCAGTGATAATATTTATAAAATTAAATGCATTAAAATTGAAGTATCTTTTATATTTAAAGTATATTTTAAGAAATCTAATTTAATTTGAAAAATCTGATTTAAATCAAATGAATCATATTAAAAAAAAAAAATCAGAAAAATCTGATTACAAGTTAGGTGAATACATTGAAAAAGTACAAATTTGTCAAGATAAAACCCAATTACAAAACTGCAATTTAAAAAGGCTCCTTCATTATTTGTATATCATAATTAAGGCCCGGATTTTGATGCATTTTTTTGCATTTTTGGAAATTTTTTGTCCTTTAGAGCATTTTTTAGATTTATAGGGCATTTTTTTTTAATTTTGGGGCGTATTTTGCATTTTTTGTTAATTTTTTCCAATTTTTATTATTTTTTGGTGCATTTTTACTACATAAAATGCAAGATTTGTCTTGATTCAGAAGATGCTGCATCAATTAAGATAGCGCAAAACGAGTTGGTCTCTGATAAAATCGAAGGAAACTTATCATTTATATGTCTAACTGTGCTATTGTGTCCTCGACAATTACAAGCTTGGAGAAACAAGAATTGGAACTTTGCGATGCAATAAATTATATTGACGTATCAAGTGTTGCAAAAAGCAAGGGGAAAGATAGCACAGAGAGTAGCATCTAAATTGAACAAAGTTTTGGAGAAGAACACTGGCTTCCAAACAATGAAGAAAATCTCTAGGATATTAAGAGGTGAAGCAACATCTTTTCAAATTGAAGAATTGTCAGTAAGTGAGACCGTCTTTTTTAAGTACGCACCAATAACATCAGTAGACGTTGCGAGAAGCTTCTCCAGGTATAAAAATTTACTTTCAGACAAGAGACGCTCGTTTACATTTCAAAATATCAAAAATCATTTAATAATCCAATGTAATTCTGATATTTAGTAATATTATGAGATGGAAGTTGTTATATTCATTAAAGTTTCTACACAAAACGAAAATGTTTTGGAGTCAATACATTTTCCTTTTTTTTGTTATTAGGATATAAAACATATTTTTCAAACTTTAATAAACGTAGAACAAGTATTGCATTGCTTTATATTTTATGAAATTACTCATAATAATTTTAAAGAGTAAAACATTGTTTTAGTTAAATATTTTTACTTTTATTTAAGTCATGTCATAAGGCATTTTTAGCGCAATTTTCGTATTTTTAAGGTCATTTTTTGCACTTTTTAAGGGCATTAGTTGAGATTTTTTAGGTCATCAAAATCCGGGCTCTAATCATAATGATGCAGGTAGAAGGGACATGAGAGAAGAATTGTGAGAGATTCTTGGCCTTTTAGATAATTTACAAGAAACATGTACATATGAATGTAAGAATTCTGTTTATGGATTATAGTTTTCTATTCAAATTTCCGTTAATTTGTAATTTACATTTATTTTAGATGTTTAGAATTTTAAAATGATGCACCAATAATGCAAGGCAACAGCAATAAATTTATAAACATAAAAAATGGCACAAAATTTTAAAAATTCTTTTGACACTTGTAATAATACATTCCTTATCGCTACTAAATAGAACTGATATTTGTAAGCTCCATACTTTCCTGTACACGTTCCTTCAACTTCAGTAAAAAGTTTCTGTTTCACCGTTTCCAAAAGTTGAGGTCCAAAATAGCGGGGATGGAGAAGAATTTCATGTTCTAAGGAAATCTAAAAATTTTAAACATGAAAAGTATTAACAATAGAAATTAAAAAAAATTTTTTAAGCAAATAAATAAAAATTTTTTTGTAAAAAAATAACACTTTAAAATTATTTTTTTCAACAAGCTATGATATTAGCGATAGAATTTAATGAGTCAATTTTCAGTACAAGGTTCACTCTGTCTTTAACAGTCAGACTAACACTATAATTCTAAAAATAAAGCTTTGTCTTATAAATATCAATGTTTGAAATTTTAAATACAAGGTAAATAAAAATAATAGAAAAATGTGTGTAAATTTCATTTTTTATACAATATTAAAAAAGAAAATGGAATAAACAGGAATATTTCAAAATAAGTATCTATTAGGCACCACTAAGGCATCAACTTGCAAGATTCTAAAATCAAACGAATAGTATTTTGCCCAGGGCAGCTGCAAGTTAAACCCTCTTAATTGGTCACCGTCTGTAATTGTTTTTTGTTCTTTTTAGTTTTTGTGTTTCACCGCTCGAAAGTTAAGAATTATTTCTGTCGTAATTTGGAATATGAAAATCTTTCTATAAAAATCTACTTAAAAATTAACTAAAACTTAAACAAAACTTTCATTAATATTTAAAAAAAAATTGCTTATTATAAAGACATGAAAAGTATCATTGCAAGTTGTATTCCGGCAATAAAATAAGCAGCATCAATAAACAGTTTTAGCTGTGTAAAAAATCTTTAGCATGATGTTTATTACCCACAGAGAGTTATATATAAGTATAACGCTGATATTTTTCTATTATGAATTATTCTAAATTCAAAAATCCATGATTATTTGGCATATTCATTAATAGGTGAGTAATCCCATCAAGGGGATCCTGTTTCACCAACTAGAACAGACAAATGGGTTTTAAACTTGCAATTTAAAAAAACAAAACAAAAACATGTATTTGTTTTTCCAGGGGTGGCTGTGAGTTATATCTCTGTAGTTGGTCCCCTTCTGTAATGCTTTTTCAGTTTCTCGCATTCCACTGCCCGGAAGTTGCAAGAGTTGGCGATTATTCTGCCGCCGATCATGGTATGGAAACCTTCTCCCTAACATATTATGAAACATACAACAAGAGACATAAAAATGTTTATCTATAAAGGATTAAACAAATTAACAGGTTTCAGCAGATAATAAGTTAGCTTAGATTTTCGTTCTAAGAAAACAGCCTTCCATGGGACAATTCATAACCAACCTAAGATGCAATTATAAACAAAAAATGATAAAAGACCGGAAAAGTAAACAGTATATTAAAAGATATAAATTCAATGAAATAAATTTAAATATTTAGAAAAGTTTATTACGTGATAGAACATCTTTTGAAAGCTATAAAACGGCTTTCAAGTTGCGGCAATTAAGTAAATAATAAACAAATGTAAAACTTATCAGATAGAAAGATTTAAAGAAATGCTTGTAATCTTTAACAATAAATATATATATATATATTTGATCTACTTAAGCTACAAGCACAAAACATTGTTCTATGAGGCAGATGGCGCTTCTTTCCTTTGCTGTTTGCTGTGCATCTACTATAAAAATTTTTACGAAATTTTTGGAGTGTTTCATTAGTGATTTATTGATATTGGTGTCTAACTTACGCTTATTTCTTAAATAGAGCAAAATATGATATGATTATTTCTTATTCTTACATAAGTTAAGAATGAAGAGTTTGGTATCCTACCACATTTCCCGCCCTACCCCTTCACCCACCTTATCAGCATCATATTTTACAGGGAGAAAATATGTTTTTGTTGTGTATTTTAAATAATATTTATCACTATTAAGAACAAGTTGGATTTTTGTTAAATTTGTACAATCACTTCTTCTGTTGTTAACTATGATTTTTCATATTGAGTTATAAAAAGTTTCTATATTGTCTGAAAGAAAATTTTTAAATATATAATCTTAAGCTCTTCTTATTTCTTTTGACACAGTTCCTAAATTTTTTGGACTAATAAAGAAGAAAACGGTGAATAAAAAAATTACGTAACTGGAATATTAAAATTAAAAGTCATAATTTTCAATCAAATCAGTTTGCCGAAACTGTAGAAGGATTGAATCCAAGAACCTGATATTCGAAACAAAAGCTCCCCGATAACCAAACATGTCACAGGTCATTAAAGAGTTAATAGTTATTTGTTGAAAATTCTTTGCTTATGGATGATTTTCTTAGAAAATAAAACATTACAGCTGTGTTGAAATTTAAACTAGGAAGAAACGTGTTAATTTAGGAGGCTATAAATGCTAAAGGCGGTTATCAGAAAAGCGTGCCTTATGCATGGTTGAAGCGTGAGAAAACTTTTTGAGGGGAAAGTAGCCTTTCTAAGGATATATAAATGTGGAATGAAACTATGTGCAGCCGCCTGCCACTGTTATGTATATTTTTTTCAAATTTGATCTTCTAAATTTTCAAAAATTGTTTGATAAGGAGACAAAATAGTTTAGAGCACTTTCTAATGGAACATGCCAAAAAAATTATAAAATAAACATACGCTTCATTCATATTAAGTTGTGAAAAAATTATATTTCGTATGAAATGGATTTTATCGGCAATAATTATCGAAGTATTAAAAATAAATCTCGCAACATTTACACAAACATTTATATTTAAAACGAATCAGGAAATATAATTCGAGCTTAAAATATTCCAAAGTTGTTTGCTGCCATGAAACAAAACTATTTCTATATTAAAAAGTTGTGAGAAACTTTACCGCCTCTGTTTTGGCTAAGAAACTTTAAATTATGAAGGTATTTGTTGAAAATTGCATTGAAATTACCATGAAATAAAAGAAAAATTATTTGTCCATGATTTATAAACTGCTAAACTTGTAGCAAAAAATAAATACCATGCACGTCGCGCTGCAGGCCATGGGAATTGAACTGTAGGGCTACTGAGTAGAAATTTGTAATTCTAAAAAGATCAGTTTTGGTTATGAACTTAAAACAAACTTATTTTTTATCATTTCAATTCGTTTTAAATGCTTTTACGGTAGTTTTCTTTTTGCTTTACGTTGCACTTAGTTTTGCACTATAAACTATAAGACTTAAAAAATTAAAATTGCGAAAGCGAGTAAAAACTGTTGAGGAGTAGGATGCAATAAAAAAGAGTTTGGTTATTAGAAATTATCCGCAGTTATCAGCTGTTTGGTTCAAGAATTATCAGCTGTTAAATTAGGACACAAATACAGAGTTGAAATTTAAGGTGTTGAAAGATTTAAATTCATTTATAAATTTATTGCGATTCTTCTTGAAGTTCGAAGAATGGTGTTTCTACGAATGGTGTTTCCACGAATGGCTTACTTGTTGGAAAGTTATTGCAATTTTAAAAGATTTTTTAAAGATGTTTTTTTACTTTTTTTTTTACAAATAATAACTGTTGTAATGTAAAGTGTTGATAAATAATAACTACGACTAAAAAAATTATATTGTGCATGGAATAAACTAAAATAGCCGATTACAATTACTATCTAAAATACACTTATAATCTGAAAAAAAAAAAAAAATAATAATTAAATTTTGTTTCATTGAAAAAATGTTTGAATGTTTCATTGAGTTCGAAATGTAACAACTTAAAAAAAAAATCTTTAATTGGCTTTTAAGATAGCCTTTACATAGAATCATAAATCGTAGTAATCATAAAATATTTTCGATCTATTATATATAAACTATCGAAAATATTAGATTTTTTAAAAGGCTTTTAAACTCTAAAAATAAAAAATAGCTGTTAGGGTTTAGGGGTTTAAAAAAGTAATAACTTTAAAAAATATTCAGAAGCTTTGGAAAATTATTAGGAGGGGGTGGGGGCATGTCCCCCTGGTATCGTAATTGAGAAATAAAAACTCAAACTATGCGAGGGAAAAATTAATGATTATTGCTCACACTACACAAGTGGAAAGTAACAAAAGAGCCATTTTTTTTTCCATTTTACTTTAGTGAAGTATTTAAAAATATAGATAAAAAAAAACAAATGTTTTCAAATATTAATGTTAGTCAATATAAAAAAATGAAACAGTTGAAAATACAAATTTTAATTTGTCTTCCTTTAAACATTTTATTGATAACAATAAATAAATGAATAAAAATGTACCGAGATAGCATAAATATAAAATATATTTTATTTATATAAAATTCACGTACAGAGTTTAATAGTTTTTAAAAAAATTCTTCGTATTTTTTCTTTATAAAGTTTTATCACTTCTTTATAAAGAAAACAATTATAAAATTTTGCAAACGAATTAAATAATTTTTTTATTTTTATTTATTTTTATTTTTTTTAAAAAACAATCTCACAAAAATCTTTTTATTCAAAAATTAAAGAAATATTGCTCATAAATAAAGTTTGCAATATTTTTAAAGTGTTTTGAAATTTATAATACAAAAAATATAATATTTATTTATATAGTTTTTTTTTAATTTGTCGGTATTATTTCATAAGTATTTAAATTAAAATGGAGAAATAATTATTGCTAGATTTTTCTTATAATTTGAATAAAAAAATTATTAAAATTTAAGAGATTTTATTTCTTAAAACTTTTTATTCAAAGAAGGAAGTTAAATGCTGCCTATTATTATTCTAGAAAATAAGTAAAAAAAGTTTTTAAAAATATTAATTCGAATTTATAACAAAGCCATTTTTTCGCAGTTGCCGAAGTGCGAAGTTTCTTTAGCGGTCAAAGTCAAGTATTAATGGGGATATTCATTGAGTGGGTGGATGATATGACAGTTTTTTTTAATATTTTTTATAAAAAGAATCTCCTGTTTAAATGCCTTTCAAATTTTGAAATGCAGTTTTATTTTATCACTTGATTGATAATTTTTTAACGAACAAAAAGAAAAAGAAATGAAGAAGTCTGAAGACCTTCTTAATTGTGGTAAATACTTTATTCAATATAAACATTTCAAAGTACATCAATTTTAAATACGTATAAAAAGTGTTGTATATATCATATTTATATCCAAGTTAGCTACATATTTTCTATCAAAATATCATATCATAAATATCAATATATATATATATATATATCGACAGTACATTTCAAATAATAGAACAAAATCCTTGTAAATAAAAATTTAAGAAGTAACTAAAAACGTGATTAAGAAACAAGATTTTTCTTCTTAGCTAAGATTTAAAATTATTAATAAAGTGCGTCAACGGACCATAGCAGAAGCTTTTAAAATGATCTGACACACACCAGAAAACATTTTTTTATAATTCTTAAAGAAAACAGAGCTGTCTGTAGAGAACTTTTGTTACTATTTGTAAAATTTGAAGAAAAAATTATTTTGTTTTCTTATCCCTAAATCTGCATTTTTATTTTTCTCTTCTTTTTCTTTGATTTTTTAACTTATCGACCTTTTTTTGGAACAACTGGCAAAAACAACATAAAAATTGAACCACATAAATGAAAATGCAGCATAAATGCAAGAGATTACAGCCAAGAGATTACAAATCAGGTTACAGTTACTTATGAGAGTACAGGATGACACAGTACCATATGAGATTACAGTTATTGACTAAAATTATAAGAGCTAAATACTTAACTAAAATCTATATGAGGCTTTAGTTTACCCAGGCATTTATGACATCGAAACCTTGTAATGAAAAATTGAAACAGATGAATATCAATTTTAATAAAAAATATATGTGAAAATATCTAGGTACCATTAGTTCTATGATGCTCAATTACTATTTTTATTTATTAACCAACTTATTTAAATGTTATGGGACATTTTCAATTTGTATACTTATTTTTAGAATAAAAAACAGTATCAAGGCATTACTACTGAATTTTATAAATGTGTTTAATGAATCAATAGATAAGAAAATTGTCTTATATTTGTTAAAAATTATAGATTTTGAAACTTAAAAGTAAAATTTAATTTTATTTTCAAATTTTGAAATCTAACTTCATTAAAATTAACAAAAAATATTTATAATTTGTATTGATATTTTACCCAAGTTATTCTAAGTGATGTGATATTTTATAAATCCATAACAAGCATACGCTGTAAAAAATTCCTCATCAAATTAGGATTAAAAGTATCGGCACAGACGGTGCCGGTACGTTTTACCATAAAATTCATTTTTACCGGAACATATTTTGGAACAAAAGTTCGATATGCTGTAACTTTTACAGTAATAATTACAGTAAAATCATTGAATCACTTAATTAAATAAATATTACCGGTAAAATGAATATATGGTAAAATGAATTTTACGGATGATGCATTCAAAGTGTCGGTAATTTATACCGTAATTTGAGTAGGAATTTTTTACAGTGTATTTGTATGATCGTTTTAATTACATATAATGTTAATTTTATTATTTCATATTTATATGCATAATTTGTGTGTGTGTGTGTTTAAAAAAATTTTTATTCATAAATAATTGAATGTTTTCAATTTCATATAACAATGTATTAATCCATAGCATGTAAAATATCTAGAGAAAGACTTAGTAAAAACCACTTTTGTCAATGTTTTGTATCAATTTTAATCTGAAATTAATTCAGATTTAAGAAACTTTCCTCACCTAAGAGCCTCGAGAATTAAAAGGTTACGAAGTATAATTATTTCTAAAATCTAGATTCTGATTCAATAAAATTGTAAAAACATTTTTTATTCATTTCAAAAATTTAGAAACAGAAATCTCTAAATTTAATAACATGTTTAAAATCCGTCAATTTAAGACAACTGGAGTTGAATTGCGTAAAGATAACTTTATAACTAGTAAGGGTTAATTAATAAGGATAACTTAATGAGGTTAAATAAATATTGATAATTTTTTTAAAGCATATTAATTGAATGTCTTATGAGATTTGATTAATCAGATTAATGATTTCATTTTTATCTTAATCAGTTTTCTATCAAGTCATTAAATTTTCGTAAAATATGAGGCGTTTGGCTTAATCATATGCACGCAAAAGGTACTAAAGTAAGTATCACCGGTTATAAGGTACTTACAGCTATTTATATTGATAAATTTTTTAGCGTAATAATATTTCAAAAGCGTATAAACAGAATATCTTAAGAGATTTAATACATGGAGATTGCACCGACTTTTACATATATAATATATTTTTCGCTTACACTTGCATAAGGCACTAAGAGTAGCTTCAACTGGTTTAAAAGTTATTTAAAGGACAGATATTACTAATGATTTTAATGCATTTTAATTGAATATGATGTGGGATATGAAATATGAGATTCTTGATTAATATTGAGTCGCTCAGAAGCCAATGCGGTTAAGTCCATTTCTTGATATTTTCTGATTTTTGGAAATTTTGATGAAATAAATAATAATCTTCTTAGTTATTAAAGGATTTACTCGTTGGTTACTTTTTTCTAGGTTAGACAGCCCTTTTTTTAATAGCTTCTGAATATATTGTATAATAATTTCAGAAGCCATTGTGAATAAGTCCACCTTTTATCAATATTTTTTTACATAAACTTTGAAATAAAAATTAAATTCTTCTTCTTTCGATATTTGTTGGTAACACTGAAAAACAAGAAATTCATAGTAATAATTAACTCATAAATAACTCGGAAGAAGATGATGTTTGTTATGATGAATAAACATAAAACTTATGAAAATAAATGTTATTTTATTATTTTTACATAAATTTCTTATCTTTTTCAGCTGCCAAAAGGTATAAGTCCTAAAATTTTTAAGATGCTGTCGTTATTTCAATAAATACTTACGTTTTTATTTACACATCCTGTACATATCTTATTTTTTTGCAGAGTTTACACCTCGAAAAAAGACTTTATCTACTTTTCTAATTAAATTAATAAACCAAGAATTTTAAAAACTAATGTATCAAAAAACATTAATTTTCTCAATTTTTGTGTTTTGGACTTAACCGCATTGGCTTCTGAGCGACTCAATGAGATTCATAGAAAGTTTTTTTAAATTATAAAATGCATATAAAATATCTTTTTCAAATTTCTTCCTTAAAATTTTAATTTCCTATAAAATTACTCTCTTTTCACAAAATCTATTTTTTAGGGAGCCATTTCATTTTCTTGAGAAAGTCAGCTTCTTTCATAAAACTATAATCTTTTGGTACAAAATATTTTTTTATGAAGACATTATCAGAAATGCATAGATATTTTTATAAAAATTATCTTAATACTTCATCATCCTAAATCTTAATATTTAGCTTTAAAAAGAGACAATATATAAATCAGTACGACTTATTGTTCTGCATTAAGTCAATAATGAATTAATACAAAAATATAAAAACACTTTAAATTTTTTGAAAGAAGTTATTCTTTCAAAATTTGATAATTTTAAATGCTTACATCATGATTTCATTTCTTTTGAGATTCGGCATACCTGTTTTTCAAAAATCTCATAAATTTTTGTCCAAGTGTCATGAAGCATCTAAAGAAGTTCAATAAGTTTGAAAGTTTTTTGAAAAGAGCCTCTTTCTTACTCATACTAAAGAAAACATGCTAAGGTGTTTCTTTTAATAGTTGCAGTTCTCATGGAAACGTTATAAAATATTTTCAGTATTTACAGTTGTCATAGAAACGTCATAAAGAGTTTCCAATGCTTGCAATTCTCATGGAAACATCAAAAAACGTTTTTCAATACTTGTAATTTTCATAAAAATGTCATAAGGCACAATTTCATTACCTGTAATTCACAAAAACAATGAAAATGAATTCCATTGATATTATTTAACTTGCGAAACTTAAACGATTCATAAAATGTTTGGTGAGTTTCATGTTACCTTACTGCTTAAAGTTGGTGCAAAAATGTATTCATGTCATTCTCTTACATTTTCGTATTGGTTTAAATATGGACTATATTTTCCTCTACCTCGTCCTCTTCCACGTCCTCTACCACGTCCTGGTTTTATATTTACCTCAAAATTGTTCGGCAGGCCATGTCGAAGCGAGTTTATGATTACTTCTTGTCTTTCATCTTTGTCTCTGCAAAAGAATTAAGCATTTGGATGTCTTTTAAAGTTAGAAAAAGTTACATAAAATATTCCACCAAAACGGAAATCGCGTTAGTTCATTCAGCTCTTAATATTGGTTTTATAATTTAAGTTTAAATTATTATAAATTTGCCTACTGGAAATGAAATGAAAGCAGGCAAATTTCTGCTTGACCAAAAGAGGGCGTTGTAATCACACACAATAATTCTGTAATCACCTGTGTGGCAGGCAATGGATTGGAATGGATGGCTTATTGGAAAGCCCTATTTCGTACCATCATGTTGGTGTTTTATTGTTTCTATTGTTAAATTTCTTTGTTATCAAAATGGCCTCTTTATTCAATGCACCCATTTGCCACTGAATCAATCTGCAACACATGTAGGGGAATAAGAGTAGAGAGAATGTTTGAGTTTTCAATATTTTATAGTGTTGTATGTAGCGATCATCATAAAAAATGGATGTTGTATATAGCGATATTGTATCAATTTTACTAGCTCACATAATGTTTTTGCTAAACATGATATATGTTTTTTTTTTAATTTACGAAATTGTCTTGAGATATATTCAGCTCCCCCCAAAACCGTTCGACCCATTCCTTAAGAATCTCGAATACTCATCGCCATGACAATGACCCGTCATCACTTGAGTACCAAACAATGTCAAACATCAGACATGAAGCCCTATGAGTTGGGCACCACACTTGAGCTGATGGATTAAGGCAGTCTGTGAGCGAGCAGAAACTCTGAGTCGATATTCCACAGGACAAAACTCGTCCTTAAATGACCTGGTCAAAATTAGGAGCATGCAGCCGAGCCAGTACACTTAAATTTGCCTTAAGCAATTTTATTTATAATTAAATAACTAGCTGGGATACAACAAGTTCATGATAACATCACTGCCGATAATTATAGAGATATTATGGTATTCAATATTTATTGTTTTCTATAATGATTATATATAACAGCCTTTATATATATCGAAAAGCATGGTATCTACTATATATAGTGACAAGTTTTCAAATATCGTGTAAACGTTATTTTTTAAAAAAAAATTTAAGATTAAAAATATGATTCGAGCTTTCCCATACTTTTTTGTAACAGGGGTAAATAAACTCAAACGGAGAAGCGTGTTCCCTCTTAGTTAGGGATAAAAGAAACCATTCTCTCACCTTTTTTGAAACTGGGAAGAGCAAACTCAAAATTAGAAGGGCATTCCCTCTTTCCAAGGACAGTTAGGGATAAAAACAGTTCTTCGACTCCTTCGATAAGAAGAAATTTTCAGAGAATAGTGAATAGAAAAATAAAAAGATTTTTTTTGTGGAAAAGGGGAAAAAAAAGCGTTGACCCCATTTGGAGTTAATCATGGTCTTGTTAGTTCCATTTTTTAAAATTTTATTTCGGAACAACCGACCCAAATCTTAGTTTGTGATTATCAATGTTCAACTACGAAGCCTTGTAATTTTGAACCTTACCCAGAAAGTAAGAGAATTCCTGGATCAATTAAACAGCATTTGTGAAGAACTTTTTGATGGAACTAAACCGCATTTGCGTTACAAGGAGTGGAAAACCACAAAAACTTCCCTAGGTTAATCTGATGGCAAGGGAATTCTAACCCATGATCCATCTATTACTTCAAAATTGTGATTTTTATGTCACAATTGTGGTCGAGGGGGGGGGGGAGCCTGGAGTAAAATTCGTACCAAACAGCTACCACTGGGATTCGAACCTGGATGCCACATTGGGTGGGCGATTGCTATATCTCCTGAGCTATCGCTTCTTCAATCAAGCTATCAAGCAACGCTCTACTGTAATCAAATCAGACTATTTTTTAATGGTTTTCAATTCCAAACGACACGATCTGACCCCCTTTTAATTGTAAAATAATAATTTAACATACCTTTTCCTATCTCTTTGTCTTCGATTTTTGAACCATGTGTTAACTTGTTTTTCAGTATAGCCCACTTCGCCTGCTAACGTTTGCCGTTTTTGAAGTGATGGATATTTATCATCTTCAAAAATAATAGCCAGAATTTCTTGGGGCTTGCTGGAAATGCCTGCAGGATACGGATATTGAGTACGCAATCGATATTCTTCACCTGACCTAACTACGACTTTATTGATATCATCACAGTGTTGAGAGGGGTATTCTATAAGGTGATGTCCTTTTATCCAATATGACTGAAGTTCTTTGTGGTAGCATGGAAGAAATTGATTTTCTTGTAAAATGTTTAACATATCTTGATATCTTTTCTCGACGTAAGCAGACTTTATGCCTCTTATTATTCTTTGAGTTTCATTTTCACTAGCTGAAGCATTTGCGTTCCTATCGACAATTGCGTTATTTCCATCAGAGCTGTTCAATCTCTTCAATCTTCTACTCTGTCTTTGTTCTACACGAGGAGTTTCAATATTATGGTAGATGTTCCTAATTGTTCGCTCATCAGCAGTGTTGGTGAATTGTTGACTAGTTGACGGCGTAGTTAAATTTAAGTTTGATGGAATGATTTGTAAAGGAGGATTTGAAAAAGACGATGTTGGTAATGAGGCAGGAGAGGAAATGTTATTCCCAGTCTGTTCTCGGTTCGACAAATCTACGGCTTTACTTGAGTTCCTTGTATTGATAACATGGTTGTTCCCACTTGCATTCCTTACAAACATTGGGGTGTTAGCGTGTTGGCAGTAAATACCCATGTATGGTTGATGATTTAGATTTTCAGTGTGCGCTGAGGGATTTCTTTCCGCTAAGGATTGTCTTTCGTACTTATAAATGGTTTGTTCGTTTGAGGGTACCCTTTGAAATCTATTATTACAAATATTCGCACCCATAACATCTTGTGTATATGGAGCTTTTCTTGACCGTCGAAGTTTTGCATTTGTGCTTTCTTGTACAATATTCCCACTAGTATGTAGAAGAAGCCTTCGTTCAATTTCCTGATCATTTTGATGAGAAATTTCTTGCCTTCTCATTTCATAGGAATATGCGGCACCACCTTTGGTTACTTTAAAGTGCACATTTTCTTCTCGTTGATTAAGATTGTTAACTTTGTTGTACGGTTTTAGAGAAAGTTGCTGAAGCAGTTCTATGGATTTCGACTGGTTAGAATCTAGCGATGGCGGGAGGATAATTTCCCGATTTCGAAAGTTCTCGTGGGTATCATTAGGGTTGACTCTATTGCGAGATTTATTTCCAAAAGATATATTTTGGGGAAATGATTCCGTATTTTGGATCGCAGGAAAGGAGCTATTATCATCAGATATATTATCATAGACTGGATTTGAATACTGATAAATTGTTGAAACTCCACGGCTTTCATCAAATGGTTGGCTTGAATTTTTGTTGTAGTTCTGCCCCATCGATCCAAGTGCAGCATTCGTATTTATGACTGTTACGCATCGATTTGGTCCTTTGGATAAGTGAGCCGTTGGTAACTGACTTTGAAATGAATTACATTGATATAGATTTTGTTCTGCTTCGTGGTTATAAGAGTTGAAGTTATTTGCAGGTACATACACATTACTTTGATTTTCATTATTGGAATCAAGATTCAGTGCATTATTATGTTGAAAAAAATGTTGCTGGGCTGCAGGATAACTCACAGAGTTTTTCAATACAGGCTGATTATGGTAAGCCTGTTGATTATACATACCTGGAGCCATGGTTCCCAAATTTCTATAATTTTTTGAGTGCACTTTTCTTTTCGAATTAAAATTGGTATGTCCAGATTCTGACCCTACACTGATTTGTTTATTTTGAAATAAAGGATTTACACTTTCTGCCAAAATGCCATTATTATGGATTGCAGCTCTATAGTTGTAATTTAGAGGTTCTTTGCTGTTGAAACCTGTTCCATCACTGTTTACTAGCAATGTGTCTGAAATGCCACAACTTGCCGTTTGTTCAAAAGAATTGCACATACTGTTAGATGACGGATAATGCACCATTTGTTGTATGAAATGTTGAGTTGAGTTACTGGCACCAACATTGTGAATGTTGTTTTGCAAAGTTACGTTACAACTCATTTCAGCGAAGCTTTTACTCTCTTCTTGCAGCTGCCCAGGAGGTACAAGGGGTAGAAGTTTGTTTTTGAGAATGTCAAATATGGCGTCTGCGTGGTAATCACTTAATCCTAGAAACCTGTATGGATTTCCCTTGCTTTCAGGATCCATTGCAAGATTAAAATTTGCGGACACAAATGTAGAATGGATGTTTGAGATATCGATTGGCTGACTTGCAATCAATTCAAAATTGACAAGCCAAATATAAAAAAATTTCTTAATGCATTCAAGATGAAGATTGTTGTTATAGTCATTGTGTATTGCTGCCCATTCTGCTTGAGTTTGGGTCATTATAGTGTTAGCAAAATTTTCAGTAATCGGAGCATATGCAAAACTAAAATTTTCTCCAACATGCGAGTTAAAACTTTCAACGCTTTCTGTGTTACTTCTAGGAGGCCCGGACATTTCCCAGTAAAATATTTTGAAATTAGAATTTTCATCTGTCTCCTGCTTTATGTTTTGAATAGCGTCTGAGTAGTTAGGACATAATTGTTGTTCATTGTTTATATTATTATCTAAGTGGTTGATAGAATTTTCTGAACTCGATTTATAATTCGAAGTTTGTTGACAATAGTTGAAGGCTTGAATATTTTCAACGGATTTTGCTTGACTTAGTGGATGACAAAAATAACTTTTTGAATTTTTTGTATTTGTTACTCGAAGGTAAGTTTTAACATCTTGTAAATCAATGCAGGCAAACTCAAACTTTGTCCTGGTATCAAATACTGTAGGGTCTGTAGAGGTGGCCAAAGTCCTTATAATTCTTCCAATAAATATTATGTCGTCGTCTGTAACTCCACTTGCATCAGCCAAATCTTTCACAGTGTCAACAGATGGTTCAGTTGTACTATTGTAATTTGTTTGATCAAAATTATGTGAGTTATTGTAAACAGCTTGATTATCAGTGTTAGGAGCTAAATAACAATCATCTGAGTTACGGATGGGTTCTACCATCGTTAAAACAGACCCAGATTTCATTTGAGTATAATTCCCAATTTCAGAGTCACTAGTTTGAATTACGCTCGTTTTAACACTGCTTTGATAGAGAATTTCGATGTCATCGAAATCATCATCATTTGAATTGACTTGTAGAGGTGTTTCTGAATTACCGGGGAGCTCCGCAAAGTTTCGATAATTTGAAAAATTCGGAAACGTATTATTATTAGAGTGTTCATTCGGATGGTTAGATACAATAGAGGACAAGCCAGTATTGTTGTTATAAATGCCGGTACTTGTGTGGTTCCTCAGTATACCCGAAGTTTCTTTTTCTGAACTATAGGGAATTATTACGCCTTCTGTTTCGTAGAAAACTTGAGAATTATTGCCATTGTGAGAACAGGCATTTGGAATAAAAAAATGTTCTTGTGGATCATTTTTTAAATTATATGGATTATATGACTCACAATCTGATGCAATATTTAGAAACATGTTCGAAACATTCGTCATGTATGAATTGACAAAGGAAGGATCATTGTAATTGATGTTATTAGAGGTCATCGGGACGTTTGTATTCTCATGGGAAACTGCTGAATTTTCTTCTGTGTAAGCAATGTTATTTGAATACATATTATTATTTTCCAAGCAAAGGTTTATCTCTTTACCGTTTTCTGTAAGTAACTGTTGATTGGGATCTACGTATTGCATTGGAACATTTGGCGAGCCTGAAGCAAAGATGCCGGAAACAGAGTCATCTGATATCATTTCTATTTCAGGGTTTGTTTCAGATTCATTTTTATCGGATTCAAAAACTTCATCTTGACTCTGTAGACTAATATTTTCGATTCCTGGTGGAGTTGAGGTATTTAAACAAGAAGGATTAATCAAATTATGTTCGCTCTCGTTTTCAGTGTTTTGTTGGTAATTTTTGCTACCTTCTGGATCATTACCAGAAGTTATTGATGTCATAGCATTGCTAATAATACCTGTTGCTTCATTTATGTAAAAATCGTTCGAAAATAGATTTTTGTTTCTGCTATCAGATGTATTATTCTTAAAATAATTCTCCATCTCAGAATGAGCTTGATCATTACCTTTCTCAGACACTTGCTTCTTTATTTCTTTTGCGACAGTTTTGTTATTGTTTTGATTCCTCGGCATGAGACTTATATCATTTGAAACATTTATGGAATTTTTTCTATCTGGAATTACATGAAGGTTATTCTCATTTGCTCTCGTGTTGAGATTACTGTTATTACTCTGACGAATTTCGTTTTGTGTTTGGGTGAAAAAATCTTGTTCAGTTTCTGTCCTCTTGTTTCTGACAACTTCACTATGGCTATTATTACTTGAATCAGCCTGACTAACTGTTTGATTAAATGAGTTCGAGTTTCTTTCAGGCTCTAAAGTCGGGGCTGATGCGGAAGACGTGCTATTGAATAGGTTATGATTTCGAAGATTATCCTGATTTTCCAGTTCTCTGCCCTGAAGAGAAAGTTTTCTATGATTCTCTTCACGGTATTCTAAGCTAGTTCGAAATTTATTTTTCGTTGCATTCTCTTCAGTTTGATAATTCTGTGCTTTGTCAATGGTCCAGCTTTGATTTTGAGCCCGATTGAACTTTCTCTTCAAGCTGATACTTTTTGGCCCAGTCACTGAACCATTTAACCGACCACGATCTGAGTTTTCCATGGACGGATGGATATTTTTGTTAGAAGCATTTGATTGATTCTCTGGAATACTTGAGATTCGTCGTTCATGTGGCTTATCATCGCTCCTTTTGGATAAACTTAAATCTGACATTGATGGATTCTCATGTGAGTTTGAAATTTGTTTCCAATAGTTAATATTCTTTTTCGATTCCGAATCTGTTAATAAAGTAGTCTTTTGAACCTGATTAGCTTCGTGTGTCTCTATGTTATCCATTTCGACATCTTCTCGCGTTAATATGGGTGGATTGATATCAATAGTCTGAAAAGGAGTGGGATCTTCGGAGTCAACTTGATTGATTTCTGAATTTATACCCATAAAAAAAGCAGATGGCTGATTGATGTCCGAGTTTGTACCCATAAGAGAAGGGGATGCTTGATTGATGTCTGAGGTTGCATTGATAAAAGAGGTGGATGATTGCTGAACATTACTTTGTATTCCTGTAGAGCTAATAGGTTCTGGTACTGATTCATCCGCATCTGTGCTGATCGGAGACGTTTCAAGTATTTCTTCTTTTATCTCTATTCCGTGTGTCTGGTAGAAGAATGTGTTTTCGAAATCATTTTCTGATTGTTGTCTATCGCTCGAAGGCAAATCTTCAATGTTTTGTAAACTCATGTAATATGGATTGAGCGGCATATATTGTCTTCTTAAATTTTTCTTCCTTTGTTGAAATTGGAAATTATTCATTGTGATCTCAATTTTGTCAAATTTTAGGTTTTCTCGTTTCGAGCAAGGTTTATTTTATGCAGTATCCTTTCATTGTTCCTTTCTTCTTTTATAGATTTATCTAATAAAAGATGAAAATATATGCATTAGGATATGTAACAAGAATAACAATGATCTAAAATAGTTTCCAGAAAATATAAAGCTTCAATTAATTTGAGTTAATTTTATAATTTCTATAGACTTAATTTTATATTTGTATAAACCAAACAAAGTGCAAATTGAAATGCAAAAGTAACTAAGAGTTTTCTTTCATTGCAAAAAAATATGAAGCTTAAATGTAAGAAACTGAGTTCATTTTGATGTGATTTAGATTCATAAAGAACATTCTTACAATGTTAGAAATTTTGGATCATGTTGAACCTCAATAAAGTTCAAATGTGCTGGATTGTTCAATCTTTGACTTTTTTATTACACAATTAAAAGTTATGTTCCACACAATTCCCTGTCAATGGCTCGTAATGCTGCAGAAATGTATTTAAGTTTATTATGCGTTTTCGACATCGGTGGCTATAAGTAGTTTTTTGGGCGTGTAAGCAATGGTAATTTGTTCCTAACCACATGGCCACCAAGATCCCTGGACTTTACACCGTGTGATTCTTTTTAAAGGGTTACGTCAAAGGCACAGTTAATGAACCACCGATGTCGAAAAAAAGGTAACAACTTCAAAGCATCGGTGATCATAAACAGTGTCTTGGGTGTGCGTGAGGTACTTCCAATCACATGGCCATCAAGATCCCCGGTCCTTACGCCATGTGATTTCCTTTATGCTGTTAAGCCAAAGGCTGTATTTATGAATCGTCAATGTTGAAAATTCAAAAACCTTCATGGTATCGGTGACTATAAACAGTGTCTTAGGTGTGTGGGTAATGGTATTTGGGTGATTCTTTGGAAACATGACAATTCGGACCAAAACATTTCTTCAAATTTAAAATCTTCAAAATAATAAATTTTTTTTTTGTATACTTATTTAGTTACATTTATTAATATAGTACAAACAGCAGTAGAGTTTATTGACATTTTCTCAAGGAAAAAAAATAAAATAGAAATTCACCAAATCTTGAATGCCAGGAAAATGACATATTAGCTTAGAAGTTTAAAAAACAGACATTTTAAGCTAATAATAAGTAATTCAACTTAATTCTTTATGGACCACAAATTGCTTAAATTAATTCTTTTCATCCACTGTAGAAAGAATCAAAAATGTTTTTGTTGCTGATATGTACAGAACAAAAGTGTGTATAATAATCAATCATTAAAAAAATATTTTTTTTATCACATTCAAGCACATAACAATCTTAAGTAAACTTGGTATTAGGCTAATATTTGCTTTCTCTCTTTACATTCAACTGTTTAAAAAATTTTCTGGTAATTGTTTCAATGTCCTGGCATTCATAAGCCAGGAAAATGACAGCCAAGATAAAGACAATTTGCCATTATATAGCATTTAAATACACTATAATTTAACATTTCGGCCTAAGATATTTACATTCCGCAGAAAACAACAGGTTTTCTTGAAAAAACTCAGGTAAATCTATGTAGTTTATGTTATTAATGATTTCAAGAAGACAGAAAAATGACAACATAACCTACTCACCTTAAAAAAATTATTGAAATAGGCTTTGAACCAGAAAGTTGGTACTTTATTCATGCAATAAGACATGTTCAGATAGGATGGTATCTAATCAATCTATTAACATAAGATATTGATAGCTGGAGCTATCTATTTTGGTTATAAATCACTAAATAAAAGTAGCCAGGAAAATGACAGATTTTCATGTGACAAACAAATTATTGACAGAAAAAATTATTTTAAACGGATATTTTGTAAATAATACCCTCTGAGTACATTCTAGAAATGCTTACAACGCTTGAGATAAAAAAATTAGATATTGAAAAATTTATGCGAAGTTTTGAAGCTAGTTATTACTGGAAATATTGTGTGTGACATACCAGAAACATGACATTTTGAAATTCAATTAAATTTTATAAATAAACAAAACAGTCGATGCTAGTAGAAGGTCATTTTAAAAGGCTAACAGCAATGCTATTTATTAAAATTTAAAAAAAGTTCTTATTAGATCTTGGAGCAAGAGACTGTAAATTGTCATATTTTGTGAGAATCACCCATTTACTCCAGATCACATGGCCACCAAGATCCCTGAACTTTACACCATGTGATTTATTTCATTGTATAGTGTTAGCTCAAAAGCACTATTAATTAAGCAACACTGAAAAAATTTAAATTTCAAAAATGCATTTCAACAGAGTTAGGAACTATATTATGAAACTATAAAATGTGTGAAGCAATCTTGATTACAGATTAAACATTCGTCTTGTAACAAAAGAATCACAAACCGAACATTTGTAACTGAAAATAAAAACAAACAAAAAATACTTGGTATAATTGCCTTTAATATCGTGTATCGCTTATTGTCATACGTATAATAGTTTTGAAAGTATAAATATTTAAAATCCGGTCATTTATTTGCTCTAAAACTGTATTTGTTCTAGCAAAGAAGAATTTTTAAAGTTTTTTTTTATTTTGCTTTTAGAAAAATTATTATTTGACTGAAAGTGAGGATTAATGCTCAATTACTTTTTAAAAGCAAGTGGGTTCTATCCAATTTTGGGTTCCTAGGATTCCTTTGAGATTATATAATTTGAAGTATGAAATAGTCATAAATATTGTGTAATAAGCATATTGTATCAAGTAATATATCCTAAAAGATCAGCTGAATTCGGAATAGTTCTAAAATAATATTCTTTTAAAACTGAAATATACTTTAATATTTATTAGAAAAAAATATGCTGATGATTGAAAGGAATAGGAAGTTTTAATCTTTTTAGTACAGTAATATCTTAATGCGTACGGATATAGCTAATCCTAACAATATTTCATTTTGATAGAATTTGGAATGGATTCAAAATGGAAAAGCTCTTTATACAACCGTAAAGATTGATCCTTGTGGTTCTCTTATTACACATAATATATCTATGTTGCTTTTGAAGATTAACTGAAATATTTAAATTGCTAGTTGGTAGTACAAAGGAAATATTTAAAAAGTATAACTTTTCCTGATGAGTTTTGTTCGAGCTATATGCATCCACAAACAAGCATATCTAACTTTTGAAAATATGCTAGATTTAATGACTTTCAGTGATTTCGTGGATTTAAAGTTATGACAGTAACTTCAAGAAGTTATGTAGACGTGAATGAGTTGTCAAATGAATTACATTCCTGTTTGAATATACAACAGGAAAAAATGGATAGTACTACGTGCGGCCTTTAAAGATTGGATTACAGTGTTATTAATTTGGAGATAAATCACATTCCTGTTTGAATGTTGTATAACAGGAAAAAATGAATCGTGTTATGAGCAGGCTTTAAAGATTAAATTGCAGTGCTATTAATTTAGGGATAAATCACATTCCTGAATATACAACAGGAAAAATTGGATAGTGCTATGTGCTGCTTTTAAAGTTTGAATTACAATGTTAATAATTTAGGGGTAAATCACATTCCTGTTTGAATATACAACAGAAAAAAAATTGATAGTGCTATGTGCTGCCTTTAAAGATTGAATTACAGTGTTATTAATTTGGAGATAAATCACATTCCTGTTTGAATATACTACAGGAAAAAATTGATAGTGCTATGTGCGGCCTTTAAAGATTGAATTACAGTGTTATTAATTTAGGGATAAATCACATTCCTGTTTGAATATACAACAGGAAAAAATGGATAGTGTTTGTGCTGCGGTTAAAGATCTCAAAGGTTCTCGAAGGTTATGATTATAATTTTTCTCAAAGGTTATTATTTTAATTGAAATTTTAACGACCTTTCTTCTGAAGGAAAGAAATATAAAATTTCTATTTGAATATACAACAGATAGAATGGACGGTACAATGAGTGTTTTTCAAAGATAACTGTTTTGCATCTATTTTCGCTGCTTTTAATGATTTTTATTTCATTTCTCAGATAAAGTGTTTTTTTTTTGCTGAAAAATTACTGTTTTAATCTTTATTATCACTGTTTATAATGATTATTGCTTTTTTTGCAACGGTATATTGTTTATTTTCAAAAGTTATTGTTTTACTGAGAAATTCTTTCAGAATACGACGGAATTAGCAAGTTTAATGATCTTTCTTTTGAAGGATAACTCAACCAGATTCTTATTTGAATATAAAATAAAAAAGAAAGCACAATGCAACATGCTATTTTTAAAAAATATTGTTCTTGTTTTACTATTATCGCTGATTACTATTATTTCTACTAACATCATTAGTTTGAAAAATTACTAAAAATATTGCTTATAACATAAAATATTGATTATTTTGTAAAATTTTTTATTTCTTGCTTGTTGGAAGTGATTTTAATTTTTGAAGTAAAACTTTTGACTGTTCTAAGAATCCGAATTTTAAGTTTGTATTTAAATAATTTATTCAACGGGAGTCAGATACACTGTAAAAATTCAGATCAAATTATGGTATATAGTACTGGCACTTTGGGTGCATCATTCGTAAAATCAATTTTTACCGTAAAATATTATAGCGTAATTTTTATAGTAATATTTATTTAATTAGAGTGATTCAATGATTTTACGGTAATTATTACTTTAAAAATTACGGTATATCTGAGTGTTTGTTCCCTATCATGTTCCGGTGAAAACGGATTTTACAGTAAAAAGTATCGGTATCCTGAAGGCCGGTACTTTTTACCCTAATTTGATCCGGAATTTTTTACAGTGCAGTATTAAATTTAACCATTAATTTAGAATAATTAAAAACTCTTACCATTTATTTTCTCTCAGTTTGTCGGGAGAAATTTCTGATTCCACACTAATGTGTCAAACTTGTCTATAAAATTAAATGAAAAATTGGCTTGCAGTTACAAATAGAAAATGAAACTGTAACTGAAATAAAAATATCATAACTATATTTTAAAAATTTTAAAAAATTAAGTGTTATACACTTGTTTTTTACGGAATTGAATCTTTTTTTCCGTTTCACGGTAATTGTTATTTTGCTGATTGCAGATGGATGATGCTTAAAATCCTGCGCATTGTTACTTTTGTGGGACTGTTTTGACAAAAGAATAATTCATGAATTAATAATTTTAATGCTTAATGGTATATGTGAGTGATGTTAAGCTTTTATACCCAGAATCACACACTAATTTAGGAGACAATTATTATGGCTATCACCAATTACTTAAAGATTAAAATTTTGATTTATTATTTAAAAAATTATTTAACAATATACTCATATTATATATTTTTTTAATTTCAAAATATGCATTGTTTAATTGAATATTTCAACTCAAAATTATGAGGTATAAATTTATGGTATTTATAAATTTTTAATGTTTCTAAATGCTTTGCTTATTTGAATATTTCTAAAAACTTTGTTATTTGTGAATTTTTAATAGTTCAAAACTTGTGGTATTTGTAAAGTCTTAATATTTTTCATTATATATAATTTTTTAAAAACCTTTGCTTTTTAAGCCTTTTTTTATTTAAAAACATAAGGTTTTATATTTTTTAAACTTATTTTTGTAAACCGATAATATTAAATAACTTTTGCTATTTGTAAGATGTTATTATTTATATATTTTTTGCATGTTTAGCATGTTTTGCATGTGTGTGCTTTTTCCTTGTTCTGCTTGGTTACAAGTTCTTTTTTTGCATCTTTAGAACTTTTAACTAAGTAAATTTTAAATATTTTTTAGGTTAGGGTATTAGGATTTATTAATTCTTATTACTTTACAGTGTTTGGAAGCAGTTAATATCTAATAGTTTATGGCACTAGTAAACTTTTAATATTTATAAACTAGTTTAATTTGTAAACTCTGTTTTTTAATTTATAACATTCGAAAGTGCTTAATCTTTTGAAATTTGTGATATTCGTAAACAACAAAGTTTTAAAAACATAAGGTATTAATTAAAACTTGTGTTTGTAAACTGACAATATTTAAACAATTATGGCATTTGAAAACTTTTAAAATTAATTAAGTTTAAATTTAATTAATTAGCAAATTTTAGGTATATGTAAATTCTTAATTTTTTTAAAAATAATTTTTTTGTACTTGTAAATTCTGAATTCGTCTGAATTGAATCTAAACTTATGTTAAAGTATTCAAAAATTAGTATTATTTAAAAACTTTAGCGATTTGTAGGCTTTGCATGTGTATTTATAACGGTAATCCTCGCAATATTTGTAAATTTTTAATAATAATAAATTTATGTTAATTGTTAACTGTTAATTTTTAAAATTTTTTTTTGTATTTGTGAAATCTAAATGTCTTTAAACTTATACCATTTGTAAACTGATAATATTTCTAACCATTTTGTATTTGAAAACGCTAAATATTTGTAAACTTATATTCTATATAAATTCCTATTATCAAAAATTGTAAACTCATACCATTGTACCATTTGTAAACTGATATACCATTTGTAAACTAATTATAATATAACAGTTATAATTAGTAATTATACCATTTGTAATTATACCATTTGTAAACTGATAATATTTCTTACCATTTTGTATTTGAAAACGCTCAATATTTGTAAACTTATATTCTATATAAATTCCTATTATCAAAAATTGTAAACTCATACCATTGTACCATTTGTAAACTGATATACCATTTGTAAACTTATTATAATATAACAGTTATAATTAGTAATTATACCATTTGTAATTATACCATTTGTAATTATACCATTTGTAATTATACCATTTGTAAACTGATAATATTTCTTACCATTTTGTATTTGAAAACGCTCAATATTTGTAAACTTATATTCTACATAAATTCATATTATCAAAAATTTTATTATGTAGAATTTATTAAGAAATCATAACTTAATAATAGAATTTCATGTTTTCAAACTAATATTATTTGTGAACTCTGAATATATCTAAACTTATGGTATTTCTAATGTCTTTATATATATGGAATTAGTTAACTGGTAATATTTATTAACTTATAATGCTTATAAACTCTAAATATATTTAAGATTTTTGTATTTTAATAAGTCATTGCTATAATCATTTCATAAAAAGATTGAGTTGCAGTGAGGTCTTAAAATTTTGTTTGAAGCATGAAATGAGATAGCTATTTAAAAAAAATAAAGAATATATAAAGTTAAATTTTTATGAACACTATCATGCATAAGTACAATTTTTAGTTCAAGAAAAAAAATGGATCATATCCATAGAAACGATATCAATGTAATAACTATCGATTTAAATCAAATTTTTATAAATATTATGATTTTAAATGTCAGATAATTTTGGCGAAATTTATATGTTTTATCTTTTCTATTTATTAATGAATTGAAAATCACTAGAAAAATAATAAATGAATTGGCATAAGTTATCATGAATTAGAGTCATCAAAAATTATTGGATGATGAATTTTCAGATTTCGAAATGAAAATGATGGATTTATTAATAAATTTTTAAGATAAGAGCTTTTTACTCGGCCAGTTTTCTTCAGATTTAACTTATTATAATTTTGATGTTTAAACTTATAAATGAGTGGCAGATAATTTATCTGAAATGCACATAAAAATGTCATGAGTGTCATATATTTCAATTTTTCTTGTGTAAAAATTGATGTATTTTTACTTTCATTTTAAAAGTTGTTCATTGCATTTTTAAAAACAAAGAAAGTATTTTTTTATTATATTTTAAGGACGATCTTTAAGGAAAAAAGACTTATTCGTCAAAAATGCATAATATTTAAAGAATTTCGAAAATAATAATAAATGTTATTTTTTTTAACTAAAATTTTATATACATGCATTTTTCATTTAGTTTTATATTTTGAAAGGACATATTTTTTCCCATTTGATTTACCAATATAAAAAAGCAACTGCAATTAATTAAAAACATAAATTTTAATTTCAACAATAATTAAAAACATAAATTTTAATTAATTGTTATTATAATTTATTGTTTTTATAACTAATTGTTATTATAATGTATTTTTTTTATAAATAATTGTTTTTATAATAAATTATAGTTAATTGTTATTTTAATTAATTGCTATTTTAGTTAGTTGTTATTGTAATTAATAATTATGTCTAAAAGAGTTTTGTTTTAGTGTTATTAATTTATTTGCATTACAATTAATATTTTTGCATATAGTTTAAAACCATAATTTATGTTTACAACTTATTGAAATATTATCTAGTTTCAGCTTAATGTGGGAAATGTTATCTAGTTGTGTTCAAATTAATAATTTAGTTAAATAAAATTATAGCAATAGTTAATTTAAATTTTTTAAGTTGTATTTCAACTATAGATGTTATTTTGTATTAAACTTTAAGTTTATCTATATAAGAAATTCTTTAAAAAGATAAAGTGAGCAAGGAAAATTATTATTGAAATTATATTCAAAATAAGTTATTATTATTAACTAATTATAAATCAAAAAATGTATTTATGTAAAATATACATTGAAAGTAAGTCAAATACAATAAAACAATGTTTTCAAATACAATCAAATTATAATATAGTTTATTAGAAAGATAATTTTCTAAATTTTCTTCATAATGGCGTGCATCTTAATTCAGTGTTATGCAACATATCTTTCACATTTATACAATTTCAATAATTTAAACCAAAGCAAGGTTTTTAAGCAACATGTATTTGAAACATCGTTTTGCATTTTTTTAAATTTTCAATAACAAAATAATCAGATAAAAATTTAAAACTTTTTAAAACTCTTCTTTAGGCAAACTCTTGCATTCAACTAAATATTATCATTTTACTTTATTATATTTTTAAAATTTCATTTGTTATGTTATATTTACTGTTAAATATAAAAATAATAAAAAAAGGAAAAAAAAAGACACTATTCATGTGCTCATATATATCTTTTTTAAATGTTTTTAGTATTTCAAAAAATGGAACACAAGTTGAAGAGCTAATAGTAACTTATCATTACGCAAGTCATTTGAATTCAATTTCAAGGAAATAAGATTCGATGCGTCAACACCAGATGTTGCTTGTAGGAGTGCATTATTTCACAATAAATTTAATATTTTCCAGGAATTCGTAAAAATATCTTCTTGGAAGCAAAAACATACAGAGCATAAATAATTCTAATTGCGTATTTCTGATCTTTTTTAGGTATTTATTGTTTTATATTGCTAAAAGAGGCATTATGTCTGTTTATTTTCAATCAATATTTCTGGCAGTAATGCACTCATAAATTACGTGTCTAAAAATTATAAAAAAAAATTAGAACTTCGGCTTAGTATATTATGTGTATTTATTTATATATGAGGAAAGTTCATTACTCTGTACAAGTTTTTTTTTTTAGTGTCTGTAATGCCGATGTTTTCATTATACGAGTTTACTATTCTTCATATATTTTATTAATAGTTTCTTAAAAGTTATGAATATATGTTTCCAGTGCAAAAATGTGAAATGTTATATTGAAAATACTGTTAAGGGCACTAATGTATGGTGCCTATGCACTGTTAAAATATTTGGGTCACGATGAACCATATAAAGGTTATATTTGTTGAAACCTTAATGTGAGGCTAAGTTGAACCATATTATAATACTTCTTAAATTCGATAATACAATAATATTGTACCACTTGAACCGAACACCTTATTACTTACAGCGTATTGTGCCTTAACTCTCACCCTATTATTAGGGTATGTCATTAAACCATTTTTTCTGAGAATGTGTAGGTTAAAAATTAATTTAAAGCCTTACTGCACATAATAAAATAAAGTCACACGATATGTTTGATCTTGATAGAGAATAATACTTGATGATTGTATAAAAATATGTTGCAATTGTTATACATATTTTACTATTTGTTTTCTAGCAAATATGTTTTATAGAAAAATTGGAAGAGTATATTTTAAGTATTTTAGGTACGATGATTATGGTTTGATCTTGAACTCCTTTTTTTCTGAGAATGCTTTAGTTAAAAATAAATTCAAAGCACTAATTTATACTTTTTTGCACTAACTTATACCTAGTTCAATGATAATTTTAATATTAAAAAAAACAACAGAAAAATAATATTCGTTGATTGTACGAAACTTGGTTGCAACTGTAATAAATACATCATTGTTTATATTATAGCAAATATATTTTACAGAAAAATTAGAAGGCATTTTTTTTTTTGCATTTTAGGTATCAAGTATTATGATTGACGTTTAACCGTTTTTTTTATCCGTGTACATTGTTTGAAATTTCCCAGCGTTATAAATATTAGGAACTTAATAAAGATAAAAATTGAAATTGATAAATATTTTATATATTCCTTAATTCAGTGTTCCCCAAACTTTTTATCACCGCGGACCTGTCAACGTTTTAAAATTTTAACGCGGCGCGTTGGGGGGGGGGGCACGTTGATTGTTTATAATTTAGATTATTTTGATTTATTAATTTTAATTTAATTGTATTTAAACAGGCCTTCAAAATAAAATACAGTTACACGAAAAAATAAATCTAAAGTGATTTAACATTTTAACTTACTAGAACGTTAAATCAATGAGAACCCTGAGCTTGTTTCATTGCAATGAGACGGTTCTATCTGGTGGTAATTGGAGACAATGACACTAGAAGTGTGTTGCTTATGCCCAGTTTATTCCGTTGCTTTGTTTTGGTTGCTGTTACTGTTCTTCGTTAATTCCAATGTAAATTTGGCGCAGAGCTTTCGTGTTTTATTGATGATATTTACAGTTATGATGATTGATTTTTTTTATTAAAACTAACTGAAAGAGAAAATAGTTGCTGTGTTTTTCTTTCTTTTACTTTTAAAACATTAAAAAATTTATGTCACAATCTTCGGGGGTTCCTTTTTTTTTAAATAAAATTTTTTTTAATGGAACACAGATATTTTTAATTTGGGGGTATAAACGTTGGAATTTAAATTCAATTTCAATGAAATGGGCGGCCCGGTACCATTTGATTTACAGACCGGTGCCGGTTCGCGGACCGGGGGTTGGGGAACACTGCCTTAATTGATTTGTACGGTTTAATTAAACAAGTTAAATTTATCTGATCATAATTATTTAGTTTCAAGCTAATATTAATAATTCTATTATGTAAATTTCATACACGTAGACTAAACATTAAAAAAATTTAGATTAGTTACCTAACTTTAATTTGGTAATTATAAAACAACCATAAATTGAGTCACTGAGATTAAGTAAACATGTTTTTCACCATAATCACCGAGATAAGGTTCTGACGGCTTAGGGGCTAAGTCAGTTTTAATACTAATACTTTTAATACTACTCTTTATGCTTAAGCAAAAATGAAAGATAAACTTTTATTTAAAATCAAATTTTGATTTTTTTTCATGGAATGTTTTGTTTGTTTGATTCATTAATTATCATGTTGTGGCAAATCGTCTAATTAATTTATGAATGGCAAATTAATTTATTTAACCGAAAATAGTTCATTTCCACAGCAGCCCGTTGGGCAAAGCCTCGGCATGCCGTTAGAGATTAAATACCATGGACCACAATCATCGCAAGATATGGGTTATTTTTTCATAATTGTAACTAATTATTCGTTAGAAAATACGCGTAATTTGGAATTATAAAAATTTATTTCTGGGGATTTCGAATTGTTTTAATATTTTGTACGATACCAAAAATCCACACAAAATGGATAAAATTGCTTAGAAAATTAATTCAAAATTTATGTGAAGACTTGTTTATGTTACTGCAACTTCTTAGGTAAAATCCAATATTTTCAAAACAAATAGGAACCGCATTCTAAAAAAGTTCCGCCAAAACTACCGTACTTCATGGAATTGGCAATTCTGGTAAAATCCCATAATTCTAATAATAAAAACGAAAATATACGATATTGAAACAGTTCAGTTGGTAATGTTTTTATTCATATGGTAATTTTTTCATTCATATATTGGTTTACAGGAAATTTCGGTTTTTAAAATTGTAGTTTTTATAATCATATAATTAGTAAAAAATACAAACTGAAAGGTATTTTAATTGAATAAATAATTTTCATGCCATGCTGTAAGGTATCATTATAAAATTAGCAAGTTTTATCCAATTTTCCAAATGTTATCACATATTATAAAACCGTATCTTATTATTAATTTTACCAAAATCATTACCAGAGCACTTCGGTAAAAATTGTTGAGTTTTTTTGGCGCTTCCCTAGAGCAGGGATGGCGAACCAATAGCACGCGTGCCATTTATGGCACGCGACACAACATTTTGGGAATATCTTACAACCTAATATAAGTTGTTTGTCATCTAATCTGCAACAACAGAAGTCACACTGATGTTACTTTAAGTCGAATTACGAGTATAACTGAGACATTGCAAAATGTATAGATATATATTTTTTCATAGTAAATAAAGAGTTCTGATGAGTTGATATTGTTTTGTATTCTTATTTTCCCAATAATCACGAAGTCAAAATTATTTGACGGCACGTCTAAGACTTCATTAAACAATTTTTTTAGAAAAAATGGCACATTGGTGGTTCGCCACCCCTGCCCTAGAGCAAGAAACATGGTGTGGTATTACACCCAAGCTTTTTTTTCTTAGTGTATAATTCAATCAAATCAAAACTAAAACATTAGTGATTTTGAATTGTTTTATAATTTTGTGTAATAAGAAAAGTGCACATAGAAACAGATAAAATTGTTTATGACAAGTGCTCAAAAATAAATAAAATTTATGCCAACTTTATTGTAAATAAAGTTTCAAACTTACTGTTATTATTTATCCTATCAAGTTAATGTATTTAAATATGATATTTAGCATCTTTGTTTATGCATTTACAGCAATGCATATAAATTCATCTTGCTAAAATTAAATTTTTTTATCTTTATATTCCATAATCACATTATTTTTTTACAATTTCATTGTTTCTAATACCACTGCATGAAATGGCCTGAAGCTTCTTCAACATTAAAAGGATTAAAGGCAATCTAAACAAACAAAACTGCCATAATAATTTTTGTAACTTTCCAGATGCAGTTAATCAAAGAAATAGACTTAATCAAGGAATTAATCAAAGAACATAACTAATTGTTTAAGGCTAAGTAATAATTAAAACGCTGAGTTAAGAGCATTGAATGATAGACCACCTTTTTTTTTGTAATTTCATTAAGGATCTTAGCGGGCATTACTGATTGGCTATATAGATCTGATGTAACTAAAAAAGCAATGTATATTTTGCACTTGCACGGAGAAAAAAATATTCTGGTAAAATTATCGTTCTGTGTGGTAAAGTCATTAAAAAAAAAACGAAATTGTGGTAGCAAAACCAAAATATACGGTATTTAAACCATTCATACGGTAAAGATTTCCGTTCGTGTGGTAACGGTTTACTCGAAACTCTTTTTTTTTCAAAATTATAGTTTTTTTTACTACATATTTAGTAAAAACACGAAACTTAAAATTAAAATAACCAAATAAATCGTTTTTATGCCATGCTCTAAGAGATCATGATAAATTTGCCATATTTTTTCACATTTACCAAACTTGAAAACATATTATTAAACAATACTTTATTATTAATTTTACCAAATTTATTTTACCAAATTATTATTTATTATTTTATAAATTTGATGAGCTGAAGAAGCCATTTCTTTATAAACGAGAGTTTTTGATTGTTTGAAAGTAATTAAATTTCTAAGTGGTATATTGGTCCATATTGGTTTCTTACTCTTCACTTTAACTAATGACTATTTAGCCATTGTTGCAGTGTTGTAGGAATATTCACTCTACTCGAGATCTTTGTTTCATAAGCTCCCGCTGGGGCTCGAGGGAAAAAATAGAGAGGGAGATTAGATATATATCTTAAGTCTTGAAATTTTTAAAAATACAAAAAAACTTTATTCAAGAGTGTTAACTATTTCCAATAAGAAGTAAACCATTCCATGGAATATCAGTGTAATATATTGGAAAATATTACACTGATATTCCACCTATTACAATGATACAAATAGATGCACCGATAAGTTTACTTCTCATTAATTCTTCTTATTTTTTTTCCAGTCCATTTGATTAATTTTAAAATCCAGTTAAGCATTCATTTTGTAACGGTTATTAACAAAATGTTGTTACTTAAAATTTTAATAATAAACACGTTATTGACTAAATGTTCAAGTTATTTCTGAAAATATTGAATTTAAAAAAAAACATTGATGAATACGTAGCAATCACAAGGGTTTGTGAACGAAGTCTTTTTTTATATTTCTTTTTTTTAAATGCAATTTGAAATGAAACATAATAGATTGTAATGAATGCTGGTATGTAGTTTAAAGATTTTGTTGATTGAAAATGCAGCTCCATTTTTAGAGCTCTATCTTTAAACGGTCATGGTAGTTATGGCCGTTAATAGCCATGGTAAAATGCATCGTAAAAATTGTCCAAACCTTAAGGTTCTCTAATAACATCAAACCTTTGTACCTTTGTACCTTATTTTCATATTAAGTATCGCATTACAGTAATTTATTCATTGATGGTGCTAGGATTTTTTCAATCTGGTTTAAAACACATTAACTTAAGGGGCCAACTTCCCCGGAAAAAAAGCTTGATTGGTGTTCATTTTTACACTGTGTTAATTTATTTAATGAGATTTTATAAGTTTTTGAAAAGAAAAGGCTTCTACCAATGGTCAGCCTCCAATCTCTGACAAAAGGGCATATACTTTTTTTTAATAACCGGAATATTCTTTTATAACTGGACTTGAAAACAAAATTAAGACATGTATTCTTTTATAACTCCATCTGTAACCGAATCATCCTGACGTTGGATTTTGAGGAATTGCCTACTTTTAGTGTTTTAATAATTTAAATAAATAAAAAAAAATATTGAGTATACTTACGATGCAGAATTTTGAATGTTTTTCCTATCCCGAGAAAAGATCAGAGTTAACTAATATTTATGTTTGTCTGTTAGAAATTTATTAAAATAGTAAAAATGTCGTAATTTGCTCATTGTAATGCATGACTTAATATTTGCTTTTGGTGAAACAAAAATTGAATTCTCTTAATTAATATAGCTTTTGAAATTTCAGCAATTTCATTTTAATTGATTAAAAATAAATAAAAAGAAAAATTTGAAAACAATAGTTTCTTCACATCCTTTAGTAACAGCATACACCCTTAAGTGCTATTAAAAAAAGTTTTTTTGGTATTAATTTGCATTGACTTTAAAAAACGTTTTCTAACTTCATTATAGATTAAATGCAGTTGATGGAAGAAGCAGTATTAATTAGCACAACTTCAAATGTATGCGTTTGAAGCTGTGCTAACTAATAAGCTGTGCTAATTAATACTGAAAATTGAATGCAATAAGCTTGAGTGATAATCATTGTTTTTTTATAGCATGCATTTAGTTATTAAGTCACCATTATTAAATGTTCATAAATTGCCTATAAGGTTTTAATTTAGCCCATTTTTACTTTTCGTCACAATGTTCTATAAATACATGCTCCAAAAATGTCTCCGATAGAATTAACATTGGCATAAAAAGTAGCCATTTGACGTGTGGAATTTTTTACTAAAATTACTAAAACTTGCAATTTCATCAAAACAGGCATTTATTTATTTATTTATATATAAATATCTCATTTATGTACGTAAACGAATAATTTTCAAAATAGCATTAAAATTTAGAAAAGAACTATAAAATTCCTTTGTTTACATAAAGGTTTTAAAATTAACAACTTACGTTATTTAGGGATGTAAATGAATGATTTACAATAAAGCGTTAAAATTTAATAGGAACAATAAATATATATTCATAAATACATTAAATATTTAAAAATACATTAAAGTAGGAGAAACTAAATTTACATGAAGATCCATTTTTAATCAGAATGGAGGTCAATAGTTCGACTTTTGTATTCGATACAAAAATTTTCTTTTTATTTGAAATGTTTTTATTATTATTTCAATTTTTCACAGTATTTAAAGTTCAAGATTTATTTCCTTTATTAAAATGCCACGCTAAAATTAGTTTTCAGGCATATTTGTAATTTAATTTAAGAATTATAAGAAATGCTTTATTATCCTCCTGAAATGTTATAATGCTAAAAAGGAATTACATATTAAAGCATTCGCCCACCTAAAAATCCAAATTTTACATACTAAATTCTGATACATAAAAAAATTGGTTAAACGAATTAATTTCATTAATAGCGCAAAGTAAAATATTCTAAGATAAAATAGATTATGGATAAATTGTTATCAGAAGATTTAGGAGGAAAAAAATAACAAAATGCTTTATTAATTATTTTTGTGAAACCGTAGAAACAGAAAGAAAAAGAAAACTATTTAAATAAAATGTGAGCATTTTTTTAAAAAAAATTCATGATAAACATCTTGATTGGTTTTAAAATTTTATTACTTTTTTCACTTTATTTTTCTCCTAACAATGTTTCGCAATGCAAGCAGATCCTGATGATAATATCGCAAAAGAAAGTTATTTGCTCAAAATTGTCAGTACATACTTTTGAACTAGATAGTTTAAAAAAATTATATTAATGAGAGGAAAATTGATGTAAATTTCGCCACATTTGATCGATTAAATTAAAGATTACCTTTTTTAATAACAATTCATTCATGAATTTATTTCAAGTTATAGTGCTTTTTGTTATTTTTCATTTAGCTCATTGAATTATTTTCTTTAAAACCCAGCGATTGCTTATTCGATTGATTATTCATTGCAAGCTTAAAATAAAATTCGGTAATATGTTAAAGACTTTTCACCACACTGTTTAATTTAAACAAAAACTTTATTTAATTAAATAAAAGGTATGCATGCAAAATATTTTATTTCAATTAATAACATACAATCAATTACATATTTCTGTAAATTTTCTTCCGCAGTTTGTCTTCAAATATATAGCAGAACTTCATTTTTTATTCTTTTAATAAAACATAATATATACATATATATATATTTTCTGTTTATATATTTTATGTATATTTCTTGAAGGAAATGTATATTTCTTAGCTTGAATTTTTTTAGCAATCATTATATAATTACATAAATATAAAAAGCGGTTTATTAAAACGAATTTATCTCTAAACTACTTCACATTTTTGCGTTCGGTTCTTTGTTAACAGGAAAACGAATAATGCTTTCTTTAATTTTTATAAACTTCTCGAGCATTTACTAACTTAAAATATTACACATATTCCAAGTGTAAAATAAGCTTCAGAAATCTTCTCTCTATTTTATCAGACATAGTTCATAGCACAAATTAACTTTGTTGTCTTGGGTGTGAGTTCAGTTTAATTCAGTATAGATAAATAACAATTTCAGGCTATTAAAAGCAATCAATCACGTTGTTTCTGTAGTACACATTGAAAACATAATTTCTTTGTACTCTTGATTTCACATTTTTGCAGAAAAGCTCCTTCAACAGATAGTATCAGTTTAATAGCAGCAAATAAATTTCTTCCACAAAAGTAAATTGCTTTCAACTTCGCACCTCCCATCAGTTCATTGGTACGCAGCAAAGGGCCCGTCTCTGTTTTGCACCTACGTGGAGGATTTTTTGATGGAACTAACCCGCATTTGCGTTACATGGAGAGGTAGACGACGAGAACCACCCACGGCTAGCCTATCCACTGAGCCATCCCTACAATCAGACTTGGCAAGATTCGGAAGTGGTTACTTGAAATGCATCACATTTCAGAATGTGGAACAGATTTTCTTTCTTTACTCCTGTTCCCTTCCCGCTAGCCCTCCTCACCTTCTTAACTGTTTAGGCGCATCATGGAGGCAGCTGTTGGTTTAGCAGTAGAAGATTTTCGATTTTCACAGGCGACGGGGTCCTTTGGGCCTGGTGCAGGCTTTCGTACACCAGGCGTAAGTAACACCAGGGAGGAGTAACAACAACAAAAACAAATTTCTTTCCTTACGGAACGTTTTATTTTGTTTAATATATGTTTAAAGAAAATTCTTTTATCTCAGAATTCATAAATTTTCATTTTTCTTATATAAAATGCTTAAGTGTAAAAAAATAAATAAGATTTTATGACTGAAAAATTCTTCAGTATTTAGATATTTGATAGTAATATGCAAATTTAATTTAACACATTATAAATTTTAAGGTGACTTTTACCAATAAAATTTAAAGTATACTGGTGTCCATCAGTTTATCATATGTCCATCGTAAAAGTATGTTTAGCGTTTCAAAACTTGCATTAAGTTTTATTTCAGTCATTAAAACTATTGCTGGAGATGGAGAAGAATTGTATTAAGTTTTAAATTTTATCTCCTTTACCTGTTATTCATCTATTTTGTCTCATTCATCTGTTTAGTGCTATTCATATGTTATAATTTCCGAGTTAATTATGAATCAAACTTATCACGATGTCCATTTTAGAAGTTATACAATTTCAAAAGTGTATATTTATATTACATCTATAGTGAGATTTATTTGTTATTTTGAATTTTTTTTATAGGGAAAATTGCTCCAAAATTATAATTAATATTAAAAAAACATTTTTATTTAATTAAAAATCCTTATTTTTTTCAAATATTCAAAAATAATTTAAAAATTTAAAAAAATGTAATTGCAATTAAAAAGACTCACTAAAAATGACCTCTTTGAATAAATTTATTTGCTACTAATTATATAATCTCTATATATGTAAATGGAATATTTGCTTTCATAAGAATATATTTTTAAAAATTAATTAAACAAAAGCACATTTTAAGTATAAAAATCAGCTATTTTTTCTTCCAAAATTATTTCCATTTTAAAATTTCCTGTCTCTGTTTGTGGCTTGTATATAGTGTTACTAACTTATTGATTAATTGCTCTAAAGTCTGTTTTCTTATCAGAATTATTTTTTCCCCGTTTAAGGGTAATGCGGATCTAATTTGATTGATAGCTATTAGGCTTTGACTTATGATGCTTCCATAACTTTTGTCAGTAGATTCACAGACATTTTCCAGACACTTTAGTTTTTCTTCTTAAATTAGTGATTAATTATTCGGTAGAAATCTTGCTTTTATTTCCCATATCAATAGATTAAATTGTTCGTCCGTAAAATGCATAAAAATGTTTTACATAACATGGATCATGAGAGTTTAACATAACAAACATAATATACATCATTTAGAGTTTATAGATTTAAATCCCCAAGCATTATATTTGCAACTGTCGTATTTATGATGTGCCCAAAAATTTAAAAAGGACGATCCTGGAAATTTTGATAATTTAATTTTAAAGAGATTTATTCTAGATTGATTCATTCTATATTGAGATTCAGTAGTGAGATTCCATATTGATTCAATCTGCATAGAGATTCGATATTGATTCATTCTATATTGATTCAGTCTATATTGAGATTTTACATTGCTTTATTTAATTTTTATTAATTGTAAGAAAGGAGGCTCATTAATTTTATATTTTGTATTTTTTTGTATAAACTGCTAAAAACTATTTCTAGCCAAGCCCATAGAAACTAGAAAAAGAATCAGACCTCGCTTTTGATGGATTGACTGTCTTGAAAAAGACATTGATATTCTGAAAACCAAGAAATGGTGGACAGAGACAAAACGGAGAGACTTCTAGAAGAAACTTCAGGAAAAGGCCAGAACCCACCCATGGCTGTCGTGCCACTGATGAAAAGAAAATTTCTTTGTATAAACTCATATTTTATATTTCTATAAAAATTTATTCTATATTGAGATTTTACTTTAAGATCCATTCTATATTTTGTATTCCTTTATATAAAAGCCTAATCTATATTTTTCTATTGATTCATTCTATATTCAGCTATAATCTACACTGCTATTCATTCTATATTTTTTATTTGTTTACATAAGAACATGGTTCTGTATATAGGTATATATTCTTTCTATATTAAGTTCCACTGTACATTTTGAATTTCTCTAAATAGAAATATTTTCCATATTTCTGTATGAATCCATTCTACATGGAATTATATCCATTCCATTTATCCATTCTATTGAGATATATTCTACATGGATGTTCATTCTATATTTTGTATTTATTTATATATAAAAGATTTCTGTCGTTCTGCATAGCTCAATTCCATATTGAGATAAGTTCAACATTGAGTTTCATTCTGAATTTTACATTTCTTTAAATCGGATCATTTTTAATGTTTCTGTCTAGATTCATTCTATATTTTAATATTATATATATTGATATTCTATATAATGATATTCTATATATTGGTATTCTGTATATTGATATTCTATGTATTGGTATTCTGTATATTGATATTCTATGTATTCCTATTCTATATATTGATATTCTATATATTATAGATTCATTCATATTGAAATAATTCTAAAAGCAGCAATTTTCAGATTTTTTTTTTTTAAATGGAGGAATAAGAAATGTCCATTATTTTTCTTTTGATTCCTAAAATGTACTGTAAAAAAATTGGAATACAGAGTAATGATTAACTATACCTTTATTTGAAAATGGTATTTGATGACTTTGTGTCTCATAACAATGAAAGATACTTACCGAATTTCGAAAGCAATTTTATAAATTTTATTTTTACAAAGAAAATAACTTTTAGCGTGCTTTATTTATAAATCATTCAATTAAGAATTCTATAATCATTAAATTATTTTGATACTCGAAATGTTTTATTTAAAAAATGAACATTGAAATATAGTTTATTAATTTCATTATTTTAAAAGAAATGATTATTAACAATACATTTTATGAACGGCATAAAATATGAAGTTTCTTTTCGATATTAAGTTTTACATAAAAATTGCCCCTACGGCTTACTTTTGTAAATGTGCAAGTGCGTACGACTTTTAACGCCAAAAAGGACTTAATGAACACAAATTTTAGGAATTCCAATCACTTTGGCTTTAGACTGTTCTCAAAGAAAGAAAGAAGAGCTATTTGAAAATACTTACAAGGCCTCACAATGACTTGATCAGAGATGACAAACTTACTTTCCAAGGCATGCCATAACTCAGTAAAGCGCAAACCAATATAACAAGTATGATAAAAGTGTGATTAGGGAACGTGGGATATAATAAATTGATTTTTATATTAAAAGAGAAATTTTCTTAAGTTATCTACAACGTAAGTTAAAAAAATCAAAATTCTGTGATTACAGTTTGCACAATGTTATTAATATATGTTTAATGTTTTTGGAGTTTTCTTTTAAAAAGAAATTTTATAATAATTGAGGTACCAGTTTTTGTTTTTTTACCTATTAATTAGTTAATCTCACGGTGTTTTATCTATTATAGAATAACGATATAGTTATCGATAAATATATAGATATCGTTCTTCTTGATGATAGATTCGTACTGTATCGTTGGAATTATGCAGCCTTTCTTTTTGTTAAGCAAAGGATATGGAATTAAAGTATAAAACGGAGACATTATAGGAGTAAAAAACTGTGACAGCGAGACAGTAGACACTTGTTGCGCTAAGAGGCATTTTGAACTATAAAACAAATTAAATTTCATATAAATATGGAGTCTGCGGTAAGAAATTGGTTGTAAGATGGTAACGGATACATAAACTAGATTCCGATTAACCTTGTTTAAGTTCATTAATATAACATGTGTTAAAAAAATAATAATATTTGCATTGCAATGTTATTTCATAATTTTTTTTTTTAATCACATGAAAACAACTATTTTTTATGATATCTTTTGTTGATTTCTAGCCATATTTCAAGAATTTTTCTTAGAAAAAATTCATTGCAGGTTTTTTTAAAATTGCATTTTACAATTTCAGTAAGCTGAAATTCTATTGTTTTCAGACGCTCGAAAATAAAAATGTTTCAAAAAGTTTTTATAAGCAGTAAACGTATTTCTTTAAGACAAGTTTGTAAGTGACTATGAATTTTACCATGGAAGACGAAATTAGTGAATGTTGATATTTGTTTAGTCGCTTTGGTGATAAGAATGTCTAAAACATTCTTAAAATATAATTTTCCTTTACATCAGCAAATATCAACATTAAACATGCATGTAACTAACATTTGGTAGAGTTTAGATTTAGTATATGCTGAATACAGAGTTATATGGAGTTGAAAACAACAATATTTGATTAAATTGTCTTTAATCAACACATTACTACCAGTAAGCGATGAACTTTGCCATTAAAAGATATTAAGTGCGATGTTGTGACATTTAGCAAATATTTCGGACATTCACATAAGTAATTTTGTGAAAAACAACAACCGTAAGTTTTCGGACTTAGTATGCCATATATGTACCTTAAATGAAGCCTATTATCAAAAATAAGTGCAATGTTAAAACATTTAGCAAATATTTCGAACATTCACATAAGTAATTTTGTGAAAAACAACAACCGTAAGTTTTCGGACTTAGTATGCCATATATGTACCTTAAATGAAGCCTATTATCAAAAATAAGCGCAATGTTAAAACATTTAGCAAATATTTCGGGCATTCACATAAGTAATTTTGTGAAAAACAACAACCGTAAGTTTTCGGACTTAGTATGCCATATATGTACCTTAAATGAAGCCTATTATCAAAAATAAGTGCAATGTTAAAACATTTAGCAAATATTTCGAACATTCACATAAGTAATTTTGTGAAAAACAACAACCGTAAGTTTTCGGACTTAGTATGCCATATATGTACCTTAAATGAAGCCTATTATCAAAAATAAGTGCAATGTTAAAACATTTAGCAAATATTTCGAACATTCACATAAGTAATTTTGTGAAAAACAACAACCTTAAGATTTCGGACTTAGTATGCCATATATGTACCTTAAATGAAGCCTATTATCAAAAATAAGTGCAATGTTAAAACATTTAGCAAATATTTCGGACATTCACATAAGTAATTTTGTGAAAAACAACAACCGTAAGTTTTCGGACTTAGTATGCCATATATGTACCTTAAATGAAGCCTATTATCAAAAATAAGCGCAATGTTAAAACATTTAGCAAATATTTCGGGCATTCACATAAGTAATTTTGTGAAAAACAACAACCTTAAGATTTCGGACTTAGTATGCCATATATGTACCTTAAATGAAGCCTATTATCAAAAATAAGTGCAATGTTAAAACATTTAGCAAATAATTCGGACATTCATTAAAGTAATTTTGTGAATGTCAACAACCTTAAGATTTCGGACTTAATATAACATATATGTATTTTAAATGAAGCGGATTACCAAATGTAAGAGCGATGTTATAGCATTTGGCAAATGTTTCATTCATACATTAAAGTAATTTTGTGAATGAACCACAAGATCACAGACTTTCAGCGTAACAGATTTTAAATGAAGATTTCCCAAAAATTTTGAACCGAAAGTATATTTGCTTAAAATATTGAATTTCATTTAAACCAATCGATTTTAATTAATGTTTCAAAAATTCATATACAGACATTAAAACAAATTTACCTGTGACATACAATATTTTTTCCCCATTGGGTTAATGCCTTCTCTGAATTTTTTTAAGATGCAGTTTAATAATATACACAATGATATTCAAGCATATTTGTTTTCATAACTGGAAAAATTCTACTTTCTATATTTGTATGCAATTTGCAAAAAAGCATATAATTATAAAAAAAAACAACACATAATTATTAAGATAAAACAGTCTTACCTTATATTCTTATTTTCTATGAACATTTTAAATAGTCCAGGAGTTTAGAAGTAATGAATTTTCATCATGCAATATTTTTAGAAAATACTTTACGATGAGGAAAGTCTTTTTTAGAATAATAAAACTCATTAGAATTACGTAAAAGTCTCCTACTAACAATAATATAGTTTTTAATGTAATTGGTAAAAACTTAAAAACTCAGCTAATAAACTTGGTGACCCATAGAGCTATTTTAGGCTTCAGTATACTATATATCTATTATCTACGCATATTTTCATATATAATGTAACAAAAATATATATATATATTTAAATTCTAAATCATAAAAAATGATTTAACCAACTACTGCTACTGTATGTTATCAATTATCATGAATAATACTTTTAACTCAAAATAAAAGTAACAAAGATTGCAAATGTCACTATTATTTCATAAACACTTTAAGTGCAATTACAATTTAAGAAAGTTTTTTCTTCTTTTTTTCTTCTTCTTTTAAAGTTTGCTAGTTTAGTTTTAACATTAACTATTATTTCATAAACACTTTAAGTGCAATTACAATTTAAAAAAGTTTGTTCTTCTTTTTTTTTTCTTCTTTTAAAGTTTGTTAGTTTAGTTTTAACATGCAATCTTATGCTAATTTTTAAGCTAATTTTTCTCAATATTGGGCACTGATATAATTGCTATACAGCCTTAATATTTTACTTTACTATTAGTAAATATTTATTTTAGTGATTTTTGCTATTTAAAATGGTTTAAATGATAACTATGGTAATCTATTTTGAAAAAAAAAAAAAAAACGTAACCTTATAGCAACCGTTATGAAATTAAAATTATATAGAAAATTATATATGAATTATATATGAAAATTATATATGAAATTAAAATTATATATGAATTAAAATTATATATGAAATTAAAATATAATAATACCTTAAAAAAACATTTTTCTTCGTGGAATAATTTCTTTAACCTTTAGAATGCAAACGAAATCATGACAATAGTGAAGTGATGAGCAATTTATGAAGTTTTTCTTTTTAACTTCTATTTCATTCAAATTCTTTCATTCAAAATATTTATTTATAGGGTATCTGATTCAATTTCTTTTATGTTATAGAAGCATGGACTGTTTTTTAATTTTAGATAACCATTTTTTCGGATAATCAATTAATCAAAAAATTATACTCATCTTATTAACTTTTGTGATGCCATTGGCTGTATAAATACTGTTCTATGAATTGAAATATTCTTACCTGAAAAATTCTCCTTTTATCACATTCGTTTCATAGTAATTCTCCGATCTAAAATTATAAATAAGGGACATTAGTATTAAAATAATTTTGTAGATTTTAATTCTCTCTTTCTTTTGGAATCAATAGTTTTTACCCTTATAGATCATGAAATAATATTATCATTTACTGTTAAGACAATCATTGGTTTATTATGATAATTGTTAAGACAATCATTGATTTATGATTTTATTTTACTCATAATTATTTAATTATCATCATGATTATCATCATGATTTCATCTTGATTTTGTTTTATCGTTATTCAATAATCAATTAAACATATGTTTTTTTTATCTATTATAGTTATTAGTTCTTAACGTTAACGAATACATCACATGGTACATTTTTGTATTAAATTTTATTATGTAGTATTTGAAAGTAAAAATAAGTTTATTAAGCTAGAGTGAGGAAGATAATTTATTTGACATTTTTAAGTATATTTGTTTCATGCTGTTAATTTCATTAGATTAGTTATAATATTGCATAAAATTTGTTATTAAACACGGTTAATAACTAATTAAAACGTAATACAACCTGAATTCGAAAACTGAATTGCCGGTATTTGAACTAATTCTTGCTTTATTTGCATTCGAAATTTATTTTTGCACATTTTTTTTAGCTATAAATTTTACGTAAAAACAAATTTTGTGAAAATTTAGAAATTAAGTTTTACGACTTAAAAAAGAACTATTAACAATATTAACAAAACAAACAATATTCTAATAAGAAATTTTAATGAAGGTTACAAAATAATATACGGAATTATGTGAATATTGTCAATTAAAGAAGCTTTCAAATAATTTTAAAATCTAAATATTATTAGTAAGAATAAGATAACCAATGATAATTAACAGTTTCTTTATGTTTAGTTTAAAAGTGAAATCTGAAAAGTGAATTCTGAAATTTACAAGAAAAAATAAATAAATAAGAAAGAATATTATTTATATAGTACAAAAAGATTTAAATATGTTTAATTACACTTAATAATTGCTTTGAAAAATTTAGCAAAGTCATTTTGCCCAAAATAATAATTAAAATAATAACTAAAATATTTTATAGCTAAAAATATTTTTACAGAATTTTTTATTTTACAAAATATCTTAATTATAGCAAATAAATATAATTATTTGTTATATATATTACATTTATATGTTTGTATTTTTCTCAAATATTAAATTTTTAGAAGAAGGAACTCAGTTTCTTACTTACTTAAGTCATTAAGTTTCAAATTTTTTATAAATTACACATTATTATTTTTTTGTTAAAAAATATAAAAAAAAAATTCTAAAATCATTTAATATTTAACTTTAAAAATTTCAAATGATTGTTTTAAATATAAATAAATTATTGTAGCGTTAGACTACACGTGTCTTGCAAATAACTTTTATAAGAAAATAAAATATCTACGATTTTTACACTTTTTTACGTCTCAAAAGAGTGGTGTTTATTAATTAAAGAAATTAGAATCCATAAATTTTAATTTTCATATATAAAATATCATGATAGAATCAGTAACTAGATAAAGTGTATATTTTAATAAAAATTGAACTTAGAAATTTAAAAAATCATGATTTAGTAATTACTTATAGTAACTGGTTAAGCTGAATATTTTAATAAAAATTGAACTTACACATTTAAAATATCCCGCTTTAATAGCTACTAACAGTAACTGTATACAGTGAATATTTCAATAAAAATTGAATTTAGAAATTTAAAAAATCATGATTTAAAAATCATTAACTGTAACAGGTTAAAGTGAATATTTTAATAAAAATTGAAGTTAAACATTTAAAAATGTTCTAATAGTTACTTACAGTAACTGCTTAAAATGAATATTTTAATAAAAATTGAACTTCAAAATATCATGATTTATAATGATTTCTTACGCGTAACTTGTTAAAATGAATATTTTTAATTAAAATTGAACTTATAACTTAAAAAAAAAACATGATTTAATAATTGCTTAAGTGAATATTTTAATAAAATTAGTGATTTAAAAATATCATGATTAAATAATCACTGACAGTAACTTGTTAAAGTGAATATTTCAATAAAAACTGAGCTTATAAATTTAAAACATATAAAAAATAAATAAGAAAGATCTTAACCGGAAACTACTTACTTAAGTCAACTAGATTTTATACACCAAAATATCGGAACTGTAATGTATTTTGAATTGACATGTAATCAATTTTCATTAAAAAAGAAAGAAATCGTTAAGGAATTTTATATTTCAAATAACGATTGCTTTTAACTTAATTTTGAAACAGACCTATTCTAAATACCTAAAAAAAGGAAGGAAAAAAAAATCCATTCTATCCAATCAAACTCCCCCACTCCCCATGTGACCTATGACGCCGAAGAGTTCTTATTAGTATTACAACATCATGGAATCAAAAGGGGTAGGCCAGGAGCAACGATTTATGATTGATTTATGTGAATATAACCGAGGAATTAAACTTATTTAACTAAAAAAATTTCGAAAAAGGAGGAGATGTTTAGTGATGTTAACTTAAATTTGAAATTTATACATCTTTGCATCAGTTGTTTTGAGAAGTCTAAGAACTTGAATAGGAATGATAGTATATTTTTCTTTGCTTTAAAAACAATTTATAAGCATGTAAATGAACGAAGACTGAAGAAAAAAGTATGGTCAAAACTACCAGAATATAGTAAAATTTACCGTATTTCTAACTGCATGGAAACACCAAAAATCTCAGCGCATTGGTAATGATTTTGGTAAAATTAAGAATAGAATATGGTTTTATAATACGTGATAAATTTTGGTGCAGGTGGTAAAATTTGGTAATTTTATCATGATACCTCAGAGCATTGACATATTGACATTTATTCGGTTAAATTTACTTTTCCATTTTGTGTTATTTACAAAATATATGATGATAAGAAATACAATTTTGCAAACCAGAGTTTACGGTAAACCGTTATATGAACCGAAATATATACCAATATATACAGAATTTCAGCTATTTATTTGGTAATTTTTCCGTGTATTTTCTTACAACTTACTAGAATTTCTGGTTCTGAAAATTTTCATCATAATTACTACACATTCAGTAAAAAATGCGAAATTAAAAAGTAAATTTAACAGAATAAATAGTTTTTATGCAATGATCTAAATTATCATAATGAAATTCTTAAATTTTAATACAATTACCAAATTTTATCTCAATAATTATCCAAATACTCGCATTACTTACTCGTATTAGATGTAGAAGTTATTAGAATACTCGTATTAGGTGGAGAAAAAAAGACTGAAAGGATATCCGAATTTTGACGAATCATAATCGAGGACTATCAGAGCACCGAAGGAATTTAAATAATTAAAATATATTTTATCTGTCGGGTCACATTGAAATGCACTTACCGTTTTTCAAGTATCTGCGTAAAATAAGTTTGCTTAAAAAAAGTTTTTTTATTATTAATTTTAATTCAGTGATCGATATCGATTATGATTCGCCAGAGTTTGAGTCAATTTATCTCTCCGCTTAAATACCAATGAGTGAGCTCTTACAATTTCATTAGTTTTTTATTTTACAATCATTCTTAAAATATATATTTAAGTTTGTGATTCATAACATCTCGTATTCATTCTGCTAATCACACTTTTCGAACAACTTTATGTAAAATTTTTTGCGTTTATTAGTGTAATAGTAAGCATGCATGCTGGCATATGACTTTTTATAATACAATAATTTCCTACACCATTTATTATGCCATATTATTAATTATAAGACACTTCTGAAATTTATTTGTATGACTATTTGTTGAGCAATAACAATAGTGTTTAGTTCTCGACGTTTGTGTTTGGAATGTCGGTATACTATAGCAAAAATTATTTTAAAACACTTTCATTCGAATAGTTTTGTTTGTTTTAAAAAATATCAATAAACATAAAATTTTACATTTCAAAATTTATTATTATAGTACGTATTGAATTAATCTTTTTATAAAGCTAACCGTTTTTGAATTTTTTGTGGTATATTTTGGTAATATTAATAATTTGGTTATAATTTGGTAATTAAAAAAATTGTCAAAATAGTTTTAGTAAATTCAGACTGATAATTATGTGCTTACAATTGTTTAAGGGACTAAAAGTAGAAATGATACCAATAAGAAATTGTCGACAAATCATCAATGAACTTTTTGGGGTGGATCCAAGAATAGCCCACCCCATGGTTATTTTTTAAAATCTTGCCAAACTAATTTTCCGGAAGATATTTCGTGGAACTTGTAGTATAAATAAATTGTTAATTATTTAATTGTTTAAATAAATTATTAATGTTGTTTGAATAAATTGTATTTTGTTTATCAAAAATTAACTCTGATCCCCGTAATAATCGCCAACTTGGCACGATTTCAAAAAGTCGCCAAGAGGTGAGCTCTTCCAGGATTTTGCCATTTTTTAGTATTTTTGAGTATCTATAAACTATAGTTCATTATGAAGAATAAGCAAAATTTTACAAGTGATTATTAAATATTATGAAACAGCAGCGATGCTGTAAGGAATTGCTTACATAAATTCTGAATGAGAAACTATTTGAAGTTAAAATTATGTATTTCGTAAATTATCTCCATTACTGATTATTAGTTGAAGGGAGTGATGAAAAAGGAGAAAATGTGTTGAAATAAAACATAAAACATTTACAGCCTACTTCCAGTCAGAGGTGCTTAAAAGGAGGAAAAATAGAGGACAGGCAAGTGGCTATAACCATTTTAGGGGAAAAGGGCACTTTTTAAAAGTTTTATACCTGGAAGATAAATAGTTTGGGGAATATTTTTTTTAACATATAGCGTGGATAATTTTTAATGTTTTGTTTGAGGGGAAGAAAATGTTTTTTAAAAATAGTTTTCTGTGCAGATGCTTCCTGTCAGAGTTTGTTTTCATTTCCATACTTTAATTACTTTTATTTATTACAAATATATTTCATACTTTTGTTTTTTACTTTTAAAAGAGTATTCCTTTTAGCTAAATTCATTTTTTTTTCAACTCAAAACCTAACAATCATAAAATATCAAATTAAGGAAAAACTCATTAAAATTATCTCTGGTTCAAGTGGGTAGGGATAACATGTAAAGGATGGGATAAACGTTTTAATTTTTTTGGGAGGGATATTGAATTTCTTTAAAAACTATTTTGGAAGAGATATTTTAGATAATTTTATTTAATTTTAAATTAATTTAAAATGGAAAATATTTGTAAAGCACGTAAAAGCGTTTTTTAGTAGTGTACCATTCCTAAGATTGAGAAGACTGCCAAAATAAGGTATTTATTTTCTTAAAAATTGTAGTTAATAACAAAATTACACTGAGAAAAAATTTATAGTCGTACTATCAGAATGTGGTAAAATTTACAGTGTTCTTGGCTTTATTTGAACTCCAAAAAGCTGGGTAACTTTTACTGAAGTGCTTTGGTGATGTTTTTTGGTAAAATTAACAATAATTTATGCTTTTACATTAATAGCAATAGTGTATGGTTAATTATTTACTCATGATATTTATTATTTATTAATTAATTATTTATAATATTTATTATTTATTAATTATTTATTTATAATATTTATTTATAATAATATTTATATGGATAATTAACAATAATATATGGTCTTGATAAAATTACAATAATATGCGGTGTTTCATATTTTAACCCATGTATGTAATTAACAATAATATATATGGGATAAAATTTGATGAAAGAGGTAAAATTTGGTAATTATGATGCCATAGAGCATAGCATAAAAACCATTTATTTAGTCAAATTTACTTTTCAGATTTGTATTTTTTACTAAATGTGCGGTAGTAAGAACTATAATTTTTTAAACCAGAATTTTCTTCAAATCGTTAGCATATGGATGGAAAAATTAAAAAATGGATGGTTTAAATACCGTATAATTTGGTTTTCATTACTAACATTATGTTTTTTTCCAGTAATAAGATTATGCTGTTTACCGTAAGAACGAAAAATTATCAAATGAATGATGGATAATTTAAGTACTATATATTTCAGTTTTATTATCAGAATTACGTTTATTTTTAAAATTTTTATCTTTATTTTTTGTTACAAATGTCATTGCTATACAGTATAATCATTTAAACAAACTTTTTTATCTTTCTATGATTCATGATTATTAATACTGCTTTTTAACGAACAAATAATAGGCATATCATGGATAACGGCTGTATTTCTTCATTGTAAGTTTTGTCTTTTGAAACTAATGGTACACAATATTACTAATTACATATTTGAGTGATTTTCATTGAGATCAGATGCAACTTAAAAAAATGTAATTTCAATCAAATAATAATATGATTATTTGATTTTATTTATTTGGGTGGATGTTCCTATCAGCTTAAGGGGATAATCACCCCTGCTTCGAACAATTTGGTGTATTTTATGATTAGAAAAAAACTCTATAAATGAGGTGGAGTACACTGTAAAGAATTTCGGATAAAATTACTGTAAAAATTATTAGAATTCAGGGTTCTGGTAATTTTTTTACAGTAAATCCTTTTTTACCGGAACATGTTACGGAATAAAAAATCTGTTAAACAGTAATTTTTATAGTTATAATCACTTTAAAATCCCTGAATCACTTTAATTAAATAAATTAAATATTACCATTAATATCTAATGAAATATTGCTGTAAAAATTACGGTATAATATTTCACGGTAAAAAGGATTTTATGCATGATGCTTCCAAAGAGTCGATACTTTATATCAGGATTTGCAGTTAAGTTTTATTAAAGTTAAAATTTACATCTTTAAAATATTTTTTATGTTGCCGTATTTTTGAACTGAGTATTTTCTTTTAAATCGATTAATTTACAAAATTTTCTATTTAAAAAGTAATTTCAATTAGTAATTTTAGTTACAATTTCCATTCTTGCCCATATTCTTATGAATACGGTGAGAAAAAAAGATAGTTTTAATAATTGTGACATCAAATTCAATGGTTAATTTTTTTTGTGCCTAAAATAGAGCAAACAATTTATATTGTAGGGGATATTCTGCATCAATATTAAAGACATTCTTCGCCAAATCTTATAAACCTTAATATTTAACAATGTAAAAATTTATTCAAATTTTTTAGGTACAAATTTGAGATAATTTTAAATTCGTCTAAGGGAAAAAATAATCCCCCCCCCCCAAAAAAAAAGGTTATTAATAGCAACGTTAATTAAACTTGTTATTTTGCTTTAATAATCTAAACAAAATTTGAAAAGGAAATTTTTATCTAATTTGAATAGAAAATTATTTGTTCCAATTTTGAAGAAAAATTATCAAATTAAATATTAAACAACATTATTATATTAACAACACTATCTATACATTACGTAAATAGATACTGCAGGTTTTATTGTGTTTTTAATATTTTATAGTTTTAGCAACTCAATTCTTTATTAAAAATGGTGTATTTTGCAAATATCATGTGATAATTAAATTGTTTAGGTGGTGACTTATTTTTAATGTGTGTAGCATAAAATATCAAAAGCATTTCAGTAGAAATTTTGTTAGTGTAATTAATGTAGTTAGTTATTGCTTTTAAATTACGGTTTACTTTTACCTTTTTCTATTTTTAGAAATATCACTTAGAATTTTGATTTTGTAAAAATCTTGCCTTGTAATTTTTTGCTTGTATTATTTATTTTTAATAATTGTTATTCTGAATATTTTGATGTCGTATTAATAGGATTCTCATTTTTCGTCATTCGTTGGTCGGATTCTCATTGGTTAAAGTTCAGATTTTCAAGGACTTTTTTCAGTTCAAAAATTATTCGAACATTTTTCCCACGCTGTTTTTTTTTTAGAAAACCGCGTTTCGTACCTCAACTTATGTAGTCAAATTAAATCCGCGATCTTAACAAAGTTATGTTGCTATGGGAAAAAGTTATTATTGATATTCTCGGATATTTATTGAATATCTCTGATATAATTCTGTTCCTGTATATCGTTATCTCTTAAGAAGGGGGTGGTAATCATTAGTTTTTGACGTTCCTGATATTGACAAGAGATATAGGGGTACTTTATTTTTTCAGTTTACTACTTTTACGATTATGTTTTAGTTCATGTCCTTAACTACATTTTATACATAAGTAATTTAAGACGCAAACTACAAATAGTTTTATTAAAAACTTTCGAAAAACTATTATGATTTGTGAAAAAATAATTAATTTCATTAAATAAAAGTAATGGAAACAAAAAAAGGAAATCATATTTGGCACATTATATGAAAGAATTAAGTGTGTTTTCGAAAAAAAAAACAGAACAAATGAAACTGAGTAATAAGAAGTGAGCATTTCATTACATTATTTTTTTGGGGGGAGGAGGTGCTTAAGGGAACATTGCCTTTTTGTTTTTGTTTTTAAAAAGAAGGGTGGAGTTTATCACCAACACAAAAATAGGACATTGTAACTTTTTGATCAGATAGCATGAATCATCTAGTTTATGTTTAGATCGATCATCAGTCTTCCATGAATATACATATATATATATATATATATATATATATATATATATATATATATATATATATATATATATATATATATATATATATATATATATATATATATATATATATATATATATATATATATATATATATATATATATATATATATATATATATATATATATATACATATATATATATATATATATATATATATATATATATATATATATATATATATATATATATATCAAAATAAATAAATACAAAAAAAACCAGAAAAAAATTTAGAAAAACAATAAGTATCATTTATTGCGCATAAGCTGCAAGTAAATAGAACTCATAAGATAACTTCAAAATGGTTAATTACAGACAAATAAAAAAAAAAGGGGGGGGGGGGGGAATAATATAAACAAACAACTCGGAAAAGAAAAAGAATTAATTAAAAAAAAAAAAAAAATTTAAAAAAAAAAGAAAAAAAAAAGGTTTTTTTTCTTCCCCCCCCCCTTTTTTTTTTCTTCTCCATTCTTTTTTTTTTTTTTTAATTTTTTAAATTTTTTTTAATTTTTCAATTTTTTTTAATTAATTCTTTTTCTTTTTCCCCAGTTGTTTGTTATTATTATTTCCCCCCTTTTTTTCTTCTTTTTCATTTGTCTGTAATTTACCTTTGTTTTCTCTTCATTTTGAACTTGATATATATATATATATATATATATATATCAATATCACATTGAAATATAATGGCGAAAATCTCTCTCTTTAAATCTTTCATAATATTTTTATTTCTAAGTACCGTAACTTATATGAAAAAAAACATCCTGAACCGCGAAAACAGTTCGAGATAGGATTTTAGTCTTACATACAAATTGTATTAAAAAAATATCGAAAGTAAAGATTTTTTTACCACTTAAAATCGAATAAATCAGACAGAGAAAAAGCCTTAATTCTGTATATAATCGGCGATATTAATGTTTTTCGATTGAAAAAAAAAAAAAGAAACTCATTACCAAAGATGAAAATAAATAGGCTTACGCCTATTTATTAAGTAGAGAACTCGTGTCTTAATGAATCAAGGGCCCCTTTAAAATGTCAGACTGTCTGAGGTATGTCTGAAGCAACCGTACTCAAGAGAGTTCATTCCGTTTGATAATGGATGAGGATTAGCCATGGTTGGATTTATTATCCATCCGAAAAGTAATGATTCTGCTGAAAAAGAAATAGAATTTTATTTGAAAATTAATAAACAGGACGCCAGTGGGTGTTTTCTGAAATTAAAAAGGACGTTCACTTATTAACTCTTTTCGAAAAACTCACTATGCACACGGAGAAAATAAATTCTGGTAAAATTACCGTACAGTATGGGGATGAATTCAGGATTCAGGTAAATTAAACTAAAAATATACGATATTTAAACCACTCATTTGGAAATTTCTCCGTTCATATGTAACAGTTTACCGGAAAATAGGTTTTTTAAAATTATATTTCTTATTACTTCACATTTAGTACAAAACACGAAACAATTAAGTAAGTAAAACCGAATAAATGGTCTCTATGCCATGCTCTAAGGTATCATGATTAAATTACGAAATTTTACTAGATTTGTCAAATTGTTTCATGTATTATAAAACTAAAATTTTTTGTCAATTTTATCAAAATTATTAGCAAAGCTCTTCGGTAAAATACTACGAAGATTTTTAGGGTCCTCATAGAGTCAGAAACACGATAAATTTTACCATATTCTGATAATTTTAACCATATTTTTTTTTCTCAGTGTAGGAGTATATTTTATTGATTTATACATGACTAAACATTTTGAGGAATGCTTATCTACATATGGTGAATATCATGCAGGATAATTATAGTGTATTTCTGTACATTGCCTTTGTACTAAAATAGGGAAATTACTGAGATATGATCAAACAAAGAAAATCATCATTCTTTTTGATTACATGGTCACGTTTATAGCTTCAGAAATATTATGTTAACAGATTATCAGATAATTATTTTTAAAAATACGAAGATAGTATTTTTAAGCATCAATTTCTATAACATTTTTGTAACACTTTCAACGGTCGAACTGAGGGGCCATAGACATCCCCCCAGTCCTAACAACAACGAATTCAAATTACAAGTGTGTACTCGCTAACGGAAGCTAGGGGCAAGGGCATTGATCTAATAATTGGCGTGTTATAGAAAAACAATACAGCCAATTCCTCGTTGTTAACATTAAATTTTAAATAATCAGGCTGAAAAAAACATTTTGTTTAAAACACATGAATGTTTAGTTCATTCAGAGTTAACCCAAGTTAGTAAAATAATAGTGTTTATCAAAATGAATTATATTACTATATTGTATTCCTTCCTAAACTTTAATGAATTCTTTTTAACTACAACTCAATTTCGGACATTTAATATAAATGACGAGGTAGTTAAGGTCTCAGAAATTTTGGTTAAAGATACAAATAATAAAAAGTCAAACTTATGGTAAAATGGTTCAATATTAAACTGTCATTTGTGAAAGTTTGGTAATGCTAATAATTTTTCGAACTAAAAACATTACTTAAGGAAAATGGTTAGTTTACCAAGAGTTAACCCCAGTTAGTAACATAGTAGTGTTTACCAAGATGAATTATATTATTATCTTGATACCCTTATTAAACTTCAAAAACCTTAAATAACTTTAAAATTGTTTTTATAAATAAAAAGTAACATTAAAATATATTTAACATTTTATAAAATAAAAAATGTGTAAAAATTAAGAAAGGAAAAAAACCATTAATTTGTTTGTATTTCGCAATTTCGTTTTTTTACGCTACGGGTTTGAATAAGAGAATAAAACATGTACAATTTCAAGAATTTATGATATACATGTTTTGTTCCTATTAATCAATCAAAATATTTCTTTGAATTTCTATAATATATTTTAAAATTTAAAGGGTATAATGTGGGGAACATATTTTTTGAGCTTTATTTTTATGAGAAGAAACAGATGGTTTAAAAAGAGTAAGATAAAGTGTATCTTACTGACAATATAAATAAATATGTAAATCTTCACAGCGATTGCAAAAATATTTGTCAACAGAATTTACAGCATTTTTGTTACCTATTCTTTTACATGTGTTATAATGTTTGCTATCTAGTATCATCAAATGTCTGTTTTTGATTTTTATTCCAAAATATAATTTAGTGCATGATTCAATTGCGGTGAGTACAAGATTTAAAACTTTCCCTTTTTTAAAAATTAAGTCAAGCACTCTAAAAGCAATAGCTTACCTAACGAAATAATTGACTGAAAGCCCGCTTACTGCTGTCAGTAAGCGGGTACTGCTGTCAGTAATATGGAAATCATGTATAGTTAACATGATTTCCATATTCAAGTATTCAAAAATTTACTCAAGTACTCAATCTTAAATTGAGTACATAAGTTTCTTAATTAGGAAATGGTATCTTGGCATGAAATAAGAACTAATTTCAGTTTAACTGATAACACAAAAATTCTTCCCGAGAATAATTTTTGAATGGAACATCTGCAGATTAGATTAAAAAGAAATCAATGTCTAACGCGTGACATTGTATCAAAGGACAAATAAAAAAAAAGATAGGAAGAAGAATTAAGTTAGATCAATTAGTTTTCAATAACTTCAGAAAACATTTGAAAAAAAAACATCGTACTTTATACGAAAAATTTTAAATTGAGTTTACTAATTACAAACAGAATATAGCATTAAAAGATAGCAAAAATAATGTCAATAAAAATAATCGAAGTAAATTTGATTGATTTTAAAACAATAAAATTACAATAGAATTTTCTGAAACTTTAATATTTAAAATCGCTATCATAAAACATATTTATTATATGTGTTGGCGCATGCGCGCCATTCGCTAGCGTAACGAGGAAGAGGGGAAAAATTATTCTCCTCTGAGACTCGAAAAACATTAGATGTGGATAACTGCTTTAACCCTTTCGAAATCCACAATATCTCCAGCTGTTGTTATTTTTATACATTATGTTTTTGTTATCAATAAAAAACAAAAGGTGCAGCTGGTGGTCCGTCGTTATTTACTAAACTATCAAGCGTGTTGGTTTTAGGCCGACATTGTCTGGTCCGTCGAGCCGGAGCGCTCGAATCAAAATACAACTATGGATACAATAGCGAAACTAATTAAAGCAAAAATTTCCTTGAAAGGAAATATTACTCGAATACAAAACTTTGTCGATAGTATATCTGAAGATATTCCTAATACTACCATACTTGAAGTGAAATTGAAAAAAGTCGAACAATTACAAACTAAAATTGATGAATTAAAAGTACATTCCTTCGGTCTTGAAAAAATCACTGATCAAGAATTGGAAGAATTCGAAAAAGACATCGAACAATGTAAATCTCGCCTGGAAGATTTGGAGGTAAGCCTCAAACTTTTAATTGATTCTAAAAAAGAAACTGTGTCAACTGTAAACGATGTTAAACAAATTAATCAAACTGAAAATATAACTAACACAAAAATTCCACCTATTATACTTCCAACATTCTCGGGAAGATATGAACACTATAGTACCTTTAAAAACCAGTTTGATGACTTAATCACCTCTAATGATCAACTGACTCAGTCGCAAAAACTTTATTATTTAAACTCATGTCTCTCAAATGAAGTAAAAGAATTTGCTTCCACATTTGACACATTTTCTTCATTATATGAAGCACTCGATTCACGTTACGATAATAAAAGATTAATCGTTGATGTGCATGTAAATTCCATCCTAAATTTTAAAAATATAGAACGTGAAAATGCTACAGAAATTCGTGCAATGATAGATTGCATTCAAAAGAATTTACGAGCTTTAAAAGTGTTAAAATATGAACGAAACGATTTATTTGACATTTTTCTACAAAACATAATGCTTAACAAATTAGATAAAGAAACTCGAAAGAACTTCGAATTAATACAAAAAACAAAAGAAGTTCCGTCATACGAACAATTCATTACATTTTTAGAGCAACGAGAAGCTGTTCTCTTATCGGTAAATCGAAATTGTTATTCAGAAACGAAAACAATTAAGAAAACAACTAATTTCCCATTTAAAAGCAAAACTGTTTTGATGAATGAAAATATAGAGAATAAAAACTGTGTAATTTGTTTGAAAGAATCACATCCTATATTTCGCTGTGATAAATTTTTAAAATTAACACCGCATAAAAGATTTGAACTTGTTAAATATCATAAACTATGTGAAATTTGTTTGAAAAAAAATCATAAAAAATGGGAATGTAAATCGTCGTATGTATGTAATTGTGGTCAGCGTCATTCGAATACATTATGTTTCAGACGATCTAACCTTGAGAAGAGAAATAAGCTGGCGTCAGAAAATCAAAACGCTGACTCAACATTCGAAGGATCAGAAATAAAAAATGAAAACAAAAGTTCCACTACGGAAATTAATTCTCTGCATAATGCGGTTTTAAGCAATACTTCTAATGAAAATAAAAAGAATGTTTTATTATCTACTGGAAATATTCTCTTGCAAAAAAGGGATGGGTCATTAATTAAATGTAGAGTTATTTTCGATTCCGCATCAAATGTTAATATATTGAGTAAGAAAACAAGTGAAATTCTTGGGATTAAATTAGAAAGAATCCAAACATCCGTAGCTGGACTTAATTCGACTAAGCAAAACCTGAAAGGAAAATTGCATACTATCATTTCTAATAAAAGTGGTAGTTTTAAAGAACCGATTGAATTCTTAGTCGCAGATAAAATTACGGGTCTGACTCCAAGTGTCAGCTTAGATATATCGAAAATGAAAATACCCGAGTTTTTTGAATTAGCGGATCCTTCATTTTTTGAAGCGAAAGAAGTTCATGCTTTATTAAATGCTGATATTTTCTTTAGAATAATTAAGGATAACGTTTATAAAGTAAATGAAGAGTTGTTGTTAAGAGAAACGGAGTTCGGATGGATCGCGAGTGGTCGACTCCATGAGATAAAATTTAATAATGAAAATTCGTGTCTTCTTCTTAAAAACGATGATTCTATAGACAATACCTTAAAACGCTTTTTTGAACTTGAATCTCTCGGCATAAAAGACGACCCTTGTTTTCGAGAAGAAGATCAAGCCATGAACATTTTTGAACAAACTGTACAATATAAAGATGGTCGATATATAGTTGAACTACCATTCCGTAAACACTGGAAAGAATTATCGAATAACGTTTGCGTTGCTAAACAACGATTTCTTAATTTATGGAGAAGATTGCGGTTCGATAACGAACTATATTCTCAGTACCAAAATATCATTCGGGACTATTTCGATCAAGGAATAATTGAAGAAGTAGAGAGTTCGGAATCAAACTTTGATAGACCCTTGTTCTATTTACCACATCAGGCCATTAAAAAGGAAGGTCGCGTTACAACTTCAACTCGAATAGTGTTTGACGCAGCATCTCACCAGGTAGACGAACTTTCATTGAATGACTGTATATGGCCAGGTCCAAACCTTTACCCTAACCTTTTTGAAATACTTATCAACTTTAGACTAAGCCGAGTGGCTATTTCATCGGATATTCGTCAGGCCTTTTTGCAAATTTGCATTGCGGATAAACACAAGGATGCAGTACGATTTCTGTGGACAGACAGTGATCCTCGTTTAGACTCAAAGCCAAAACTTCGAATTTATCGTTTCAAGAGATTACTTTTCGGACTGAACACTAGCCCTTTCCAACTAGCAGCCACCATCAAACATCACATTGAAAAATACAGAGAGGAATATCCCACGACTGTACATCATCTAGACTCTTACATGTACGTAGACGACTGGATCACAGGTCAAGATACCCGAGAAGAGGCACTTATAATTTCCCGAAGTGCGAAGAAAATCATGAAGGAAGCTGGAATGGAAATGAGAAAATGGATTAGCAACGACTCCGCCTTGATGAGTCAGTGGTCAGAAGAAGCCTTTGACACTTATCCAGTCGATATTCCTATAAACTTAGGAACTAATAATGCTAAGGTATTAGGCATGACGTGGCAAACTGAAGATGATTGCTTGATATTAGACACAAAAGGTATTTTAGAATTCGTTTCAAACTGCCGAAATACCAAAAGAGTTCTTCTGCAAACCATCGGGAAGATTTTTGATCCAATGGGATTACTTACTCCCTTCACAATACGGATGAAATGCCTCATTCAAAAACTTTGGGAAAAGAAAGTTTCGTGGGATGAGAATCTCCCTCCCAGCATTATGGAAAGTTGGAAAAATTGGTGTAAAGAGTTACCGCTCCTGGGAGAACTTAGAATTCCAAGACTTGTGCTAGATTCTAACAGTGAAGAAAATAGTGACGTCGTAGAAATGCATGTTTTCTGTGATTCCTCGAAACTTGCATACGGAGCTACCATTTATGTGAAACTTAAAATACAAGGCAAAGTGTATGTGAATTTCGTTACTTCGAAAAGCAGAGTTGCACCACTAAAAGGAGTTACGTTGCCTCGACTTGAGCTTCTGGGAGCCTTAGTAGCTGCACGTCTGAGTTCCAAAGTGCTGAAAATCATCAATCAGAAAAGACAGTGCACAGTGTTCTATTGGACCGATTCAAAAGTAGTTTTGTTTTGGATTAGAGGATCTCAGAAAAAATGGAAACAATTTGTCGCTAATCGTGTTCGAGAAATCACTAAGCTGACTGATCCTAATACTTGGTTTCACTGCGCCGGTAAGGAAAATCCCGCAGACTTGTTGACAAGAGGTCTCAGTGCTGAGTCGCTTCTACACAGCAAAAAGTGGTGGCATGGTCCTTCATTTTTGTTGTCTGATGAACTTGTGAGTGAATTTGACTGTCCAGTGCCAAATGAAGAAGAATATTTACATGAACTAAAATCTAAAAACTCAGTAGATACTATAGTCCTGACTTCAAATCATGACAAAACTTTTTTTGATGATCTAATTAATCGTAGTAATAGATTTTTAACTTTAATTCGAATTTGTAGTTATCTTTTCAGGTACATTCATAACTTGAGAAATCCAGAGAAAAGGATTCTTGGTCCTCTGAAACTGGACGAATTGTCTAATGCTGAAAGGTATCTAATTTGCTGCGTGCAGGAACAAGAGTTTCCTAGAGAATTAGCTGCTCTTAAGTCGGGAGGTAGCGTTTCCAATAAAAGTAAGATCTTTAACCTATCACCTATTCTAGATGAAGAAGGGTTATTGAGAGTGGGTGGCAGACTAGAAAATTCTCAATTAACGTACTCGAGTAAACATCCCATTTTACTGCCTTCTAAATGCAAGTTAACTGAAATAATCGTTAAATACTATCATGTTAAGTATCTTCACGTTGGTGCGCAACATCTACTTTTTCAGGTTAGACAAAAATATTGGCCCATTCATGGTAGGAATTTGTGCAAAAAAATCGTGCACAGTTGCGTAGTTTGCTTTAAAGCAAATCCTAAAGAGTATAATCAAAAAATGGGTAATTTGCCAAAGGAAAGAATAACACCTGATAAAGTTTTCAGTTCTACTGGAATAGATTTATGCGGACCATTCTTTATAAAAAATAAATATCAGAGGAAAGGTCCTGAAATTAAAATCTACGTTTGTATATTCATCTGTTTAGTAACAAAGGCTATACATCTTGAGCCAATCAGTGACTTGACTTCGCAAGCTCTCATAGCGACACTTAAACGATTCATTGCCCGAAGGGGTAAATGTCGTAAAATCTTTTCAGACAACGGAACTAACATGGTAGGGGCTAATAAAGAACTTAATTGTTTGTTTAAGATGGTAAGGGTTCGAGAGGAATCATTATTTGCATTTTTTGGCGAAGAAAAAATCGAATGGAGCTTTATTCCCCCCAGGAGCCCAAATTGGGGAGGGCTTTGGGAAGCAAACATTAAATCATTTAAATTTCATTTTAAGCGTGTAGCAGGTAACTCTAAATTTAATTACGAAGAATTTTTAACACTCGTAACTCAAATAGAGGCTATATTGAACTCTCGACCTCTTATTCCTCTTAGTTCTGAGATTGAAGATTTAGAAGTGCTAACACCGGCACATTTCTTGATAGGGAGGCCGATAACGGCCATAGTTGAACCATCCCTAACTGATATCGAGCCAAGTCGTTTAAACTCTTGGCAGAGAATTACCAAGTCAGTACAAACAATATGGAAACAATGGAGCCTTTCTTACTTGAACAGCTTACAACAAAGAAAAAAATGGGTAAAAAATCAGAAAAATTTAAAAATAGGGGATATGGTTTTGATAAAAGAAGAAAACCTTCTCCCATGCAAATGGGTCTTGGGTCGGGTAGTAAAACTGTATCCTGGGCAAGATAATCAAATAAGGGTAGTTGAAGTAAAAACTTGTAAGGGAGTTTATAAAAGGTCTGTTTCCAGATTGAGTGTACTGCCGATAGAAAATTGAAAATAGTTGTATATTCATCGAAATATTTGTATATAATTTTATGTAACACTTGTAATTTTATTAGAATTTCATGTAAAAAATGTGAAATTTATCTCAATGATTCTGATTGAGTATTAGTTATGTTAAAGTTATAATACTCAACAATGTTAAAGTTTTTGTAAAATTATATGTTAAATGTATAACTGAAAAAAAATGTCAAGTTCTTGCATGTGAACAGTGCAAGGCTGGGCGGTGTGTTGGCGCATGCGCGCCATTCGCTAGCGTAACGAGGAAGAGGGGAAAAATTATTCTCCTCTGAGACTCGAAAAACATTAGATGTGGATAACTGCTTTAACCCTTTCGAAATCCACAATATCTCCAGCTGTTGTTATTTTTATACATTATGTTTTTGTTATCAATAAAAAACAAAAGGTGCAGCTGGTGGTCCGTCGTTATTTACTAAACTATCAAGCGTGTTGGTTTTAGGCCGACAATATGTATAGAACTTTAGCAAGGCCTAATTAAGTTTGCATGTTCAATTGCTTAAGCATTTACAACTTACTTTTTGATTAAGCGTTGATAAAATGTTTTTTTTTATATATATATTGATATTTTACTGCAATAAACCTATTCAGGTTTGTACATTTCAAAATCGATTTTATATTTTTTTAAGCAAAATGTGATAAATTTATAAATTTGTTTAATAAAATTCACCCAGAAAAAACACTTCTTCTGTTAATTCTAATACTTATTCCATAGCAAATGCAAACTATGCCTACACTTTGGTCCAAACTTCATATTTTTACAAAAAGTTACTCATTTTTAAAAATTACAATACTAAAAACACTTAAATGATTTTCTAGAAATCATATACTATTGGATATTTGTCAACAATTTATCTGCCAAAAGATTTAAAAATTGAGAGAGCTTTAATACTTCGTATGATTATTGTTGCACTTATGATATTTGTTTTGTTTTAAATCACTAAAATATTTTAAAGAAAAAAATCCGTCGTAAAATTTTAAAGTAGCAAATATTATTTTTAATCTACTGAAATCAAGAATAAATGTCGATACTATTTGTGTGGGAAAATGAACAGATAAGCAAATTTTTGAAAGCTATATAAAGCAATAATCTTTATTGTCTCTCCTTTTAGAAATAATCTAGAATTCACTCAAGTACAATGATGCAAATTATTGTTCTTTTCAGCCTGGTGGGTGGCTCTCTAGCTCAAATAGGTAATTCTTTTATCCACACAAAGTGAATCAAGTTAGTTTATAATATAGTATAATATAATATAATATAATATAATATAATATAATATAATATAATATAATATAATATAATATAATATAATATAATATAATATAATATAATATAATATAATATAATATAATATAATATAATATAATATAATATAATATAATATAATATAATATAATGTGAATCAATAAAACATTGCATCTTTACTTTCTTTCGCCTCTTATTTTTTTCATTTTTTTTTTACTTAATCTGAAGTTAAGACATAAATAAAATATCTCTACGATTTTTAAAACCTCAATTTTTATCTTTATAACTTATTATTACCTTTTTTTACGCAATAATATTTGTCAATTTTAATTTTAACTTATTCTGGTATTTTCTTGCTCAAATAGTTTACTGAACTATCACTTTTAATCGCACATTTAAAAAATTCCTATCCTTTTCGTTATTAAATTAAAACCATCAGTAGTTATATTTAAAATTTAAAGCTTTTACATATGCTATGTTATTTTTAGACGTTAACTTGTCCTGTCCTGCCAATTCCTACTATTCAACATGCGCTACAGCGTGTCCTCTGACATGTGAGAATTACCAAGACCCTCCCAAAGCATGTGCTCTCATGTGTAAGATTGGATGCCAATGCGATCAAGGTTACGTTTTTGCACAGGATGGTAGCTGTGTGTTGCCTGAACACTGCCCGGCTCAAGGTAAGAATATTATTTATTTATTTATTTCTAATTTTTTGGACGGCAGGTATTATTTTTTTAACTCTTGTTCTTAAGATGTCGGAATTTTATCATTTAACATTACCCGGCGGGCACCTGTGAACCTAAGTCACGGAGGCGAGCAGCATTACCACACAACACTGCCACAAATACCCGTTCATAGGGTAAGGTACATTCGTACATCACACAACAGAGAATAACACACAGAGAGAAACATCCATGCCCTGAGCGGGATGTGAACCCCTCAACCATTGGTGATGCAGTCAGGCGCGCTGACCGCTCGGCCACCTGGCTGGCTCAAAATAAGAATATGAGGGCTTAATTGAAATTGCTTAATTTTCAAATGAAATCAATATTGATATTAAGTGGTATATAAATGCGAGTTTTGAAGTTTTAAAATTAAGAGAACACTCAATCTGTTAAACGTTTGCCATAAGAAGAGTCAAATCATGTCTGCAAATTGTCTCATTGCTTGTAGAAAATACGAATGTAGCAACAAAAAAAAATTAGAATTATTTATTGGTTTTGTAATTTTCCTTTAGAAAGTATCTTGCTAACTGTCGATTTTTAAAAGGAATATTGTAATTTTTAAAGTATTTAATTAAATGGTTCGTATGAAGCCCACATAATTCTTTACGGCAAGATGGCGTTTATAGATAAATTACAGTTTTGCTTCAAGTGTAAGGTACTTAACCCGTGGCTTTTTTTTTTATTTGCCGCAGCGAAAGATCTTTGAAGCACTATGTTAAATACATCTTCTCTTTCTTTATAAAATTGGCAGTCTGATTATAGGAGAATATGTATTTATTTTAATATGCGAGATTGTAAGTACCAAATTAAATAAAGCTTTTCTCTGCTGTCTACAAAATTTACATAGGATGCTTTTAGAGCAATCGCCACTTTCTTGAAAGGCGTAACTTTTGCCCAGTACTGAAGAAATTGAAGAAACAATGTTGAACCTCAGTTTTCATTCTTTCTATTATCGAACCTTATTATTACAGAAAACTTATGCTATTCAGGCTCGTACTTCGCTGTCCATATCCCCGAAGAGTTTTGTGCTTGAAACCGTAAATTTTTGATATTTAATCTGACAGATTGAGACTGAAATTCTCTACGAAATAAAGCCAAAATTTGCGAGGGGGAAGCCAAATTAAATAATTTATTCAGATTACTGAATTACGAATATAATAATGTATAATTTTTATTGAACATTGAAAAATTTTATGTAGATTTTTTATTCCTAATAATTAAAAAAAAAAAAAAAAACGGATTTTTATATATTCGCATAGTTTTAAAGTTGTAAAAAAGCAAAAGAAAATTTAATGAGTTTGATGGCTTCTTTCCATTAAGGAGTCCGAGTTCGGGCTTGTACTTTTCGGAACTCTGTCTGAACCCATCGCAGCCCACATGGGTAATACTAGTATTGTTTGTATGGGTACTTAATATACAAATATAATTACCTTATATTGATACTGTGGTTATAAATTCTTACAGTATCTAGCACAAATTATGTTGAGATTCTAATTGAAGAAAATTGTACATTCAGTTGTTTAATAAAATTTTATTGCTGAAAAGAATTTTATTTTATTCATATTGTGAAATATCTCCTAAATTTGCCATTGAAAAGTCATGCAGTGGTGAACCTGATGGTGAACTGGCGTGTGGGATGCTTATTTTCCTTCTTGGTACTACGATAGCAAATCTGGCACTTGCAAACGATTCGTTTACGGAGGTTGCGGTGGTAACGGAAACAGATACGCTACTGAACAGGAATGCTTACAAACTTGTACATCTTCTGAATTTGACGTTGAAAAAACATGCACTGGAGAACCAGAAACTGGTTCATGGAAAGCTAACTTTCCATCTTGGTATTATGATACCAAATCTGGCACTTGTAAACTCTTCGTTTACGGAGGATTCGGAGGAAATGGTAACAGATACGTCACTGAGCAGGAATGCTTAAAAAATTGTGCTGGTATGGATTTTTCCTCAATTTTGATTTGAATTGCTGTATATATATATATATATATATATATATATATATATATATATATATATATATATATATATATATATATATATATATATACATATATGAATTTTTTGGGAAATTAAATATTGTCTAATATTTTTCAATTTTATTACCTGGCAAAATATATAATTTTTTTATTTTATTTTTAAAACTGATACACTTACATATACTTCTCTAAACTTGGTTGAAATTTTTTTCACTATGCAAAGTTTTCCAGTCATTTTAAAGTGCTTCCCTGATGTCATACCTTTAAAGATTTTTGGTAGTTAAAATTATTGATAATTTTTTAATTGATGTTTTTTTTTTATTATCTGCTTTTTATTTCATATTCTATGTATATACCTATGTGTATTATTTGTAGCAGATGATCTGTGTGAACCAGAACTTGGTTTTGCTCTACTTGTTGGCGAACTTGGCTTCCTCGTCCCAATAACCGATATTTATTTTATTATTATACTAAATAAAGTATTTATTTAAAGGATTATAATACAAAGTTTGAAAATTTAAAATCTGTGTTCAAAGAATATGTTAATATTTAATTATTATTAGTAGTAATGGTAAGTGTTATAAGGTTTTAGTATGAAAGTTTAAGAAGCTTTGAAATGGAAATGTCGTTGGTAAAAATGAACAAATTTATGTTTAAAATTACCACTAACGGTGAAATATAGTATTTCTTTATTTTCCAATAACTTATGTTAGCATGCATATTTTTTCTAGCACGTTATTACTTTTGAATATAATCTATTAGTTTAGCGAGATTTAGACTATTTAATTTTTTCTAGTAGTTTTTACTGCTTTTATTTTTTAAATGTTTTGTAAACATGTTGTTTCCAAGACAGGACTCATTTTAATCTATGGCAATGGAATTTCATATTTTTTATAACGTGATCTAATCTCCAGATTCAAGAATAATCCTTTTAGAGTGGAGTGGGTCAGAAGACAGAGCGTTGCCTCCCAATGAGGTGAGCCGGTTTCGAATCCCAGCCATGGCTGGTCGATACGAGTTCCGCACCCGGCTCGCACCGAAAACAGTGCTCACGTAAAATGTTCTTAATGTCCTTAGATGGATTCAAAATCAAATAAAAAATTATATTAACGACAATTGAATACTTTGACTTTAATCAACTTATCTCAAAATATTTGAAGTTTTATCAGTTGATTTATTAAAAAAATGAGGAAAATACGTTACAAATGTTACGTGTAGCATATGTTTTTTTACATAATAAAAAAACAAAACAATGAAGAGATTATTTGCGTGGGAAAATGAACAGACACGCGAAACAACGATAGCTATATAAAGTAAGAATTTTCAGTGAATCTTCCTCTTAGAAATAAGCTTGAAAATCTATCAAGTACAATCATGCAACTTTTAGTTCTTTTTTGCCTAGTAGCTGGGTCTCTAGCCCAAATAGGTAAATATTTCATAATAACTAATTTACTTTGTTCGTGTTTGAAATAAGTTTAATATAATATAATATAATATAATATAATATAATATAATATAATATAATATAATATAATATAATATAATATAATATAATATAATATAATATAATATAATATAATATAATATAATATAATATAATATAATATAATATAATATAATATAATATAATATAATATAATATAATATAATATAATATAATATAATATAATATAATATAATATAATACAATACAATACAATACAATACAATACAATACAATACAATAAAATACAAATATAATATAATATAATATAATATAGTATAATATAATATAATATAATATATCCCATATTATTCAAAATAAAATCGTATTTTAAAACAAGCTTTATTTTTTATTTTCCCAGTGTTATATTTGATTTCAATTTACTTTATCTCATTTAAAATCAAGTTATAAAAAATAAAATTGCGAAGAGTTTCATAAAATGTCTACTTTATCAGTTTAAACTAGCGCTATACTTCATAGACAATTGTTTTAATAAATTTATCTCAATACAATCAAAAACAAATAGTTTTTCAATGTTGCATCTGTATTATTTTGAAATTTCTAAGAACTATGATTTGTATGATGAATATTTGTAACAAAATTTAAAACAGTTTTAATAATTTTTTAAATTTAATTTTTAAACATAAACCACACAGTTATAACTGTATTTTTAAGATGTAAAACTTTTTATTATAAGCTCTTACTCCATTGGTTTTATAATAAAACCATTAAGACTTATTTCTAAAATTGATATATAAACCTTTGATATTTAATTCTTTAGATTTCAGCAGGATTTGTCCTGCCAATTCCCACTACACAACATGTGGTACAGCATGTCCACTGACATGTGAGAACTACCTAAGCCCACCCCAGGTATGTGTTCTTATGTGCAAGATTGGATGCGAATGCGATGAAGGTTACGTTTTGGCAAAGGATGGTAGCTGTGTTTTGCCAGAACACTGCCCAGCTCAAGGTAAACATATATCAAGGTTTTAATTAAAAGAAGCCGCTTTTATAAACCCAATAGTTAACTTAAGGAGTTCATAAATATGAGTTTTAAACTAAAGACAATAGTCATAATGTTTTGATTGTAAGAAAAATAGTTTTATATTTCGGAATATAGCCTATGCAAGCGTTTACTTGCACACCTAAATATTTGACTTCGTTTTATTTTAACATCAGTACTTCTTCTTCTTCAGCTCTACAGCCAGCTGTAGAACAAGGCTGTCTCTTCCATCGGAAATTATGCATTGCCTCAGTTCTCTAATGTTTGACCCCAATTTCATGTAACGTTTTCTGAACACTATCACGCCATCTTGTATTGCTTTCTTTCTTTTTCCTTCCCAGTTTTAAAATGTCCCTTTTTTGTTGGGCTTAAATTATTGTATTTGCAGAGATGTCCGAGCTATCTATATTGAATCTCCTTTATAGTTTACACCTGTACTTTTTCTTCTTCTTCGGCAGCTCTACAGCCTGTTGCAGGAAAAGGCTGTCTTTTCCATCGGATATTATCCACTCCCACAGTTCTCTAATATTTGTACCCTATTTCATGTAATGTTTTCTCAACTGTAGCACGTCATCTGGTGTTTGGTCTACCTTTCTTCCCATTTCCCACATTTTTGAAAAGTCACTTTATTCTTGGGTTTAAGTCATTATATTTATATGTGTCCAAGCTATCTTAATTGATATCTATCCTTTATAGTTTCCACAATATTTGGTTCGTTGAATTTGGGGTAAAATTCGTTATTATAACGGATCCTCTAGACATCATTTTCTTTGACAACACCAAATATTTTTATAATTATTTTTCTTTCGAATATTAATACTTCATTTTCTTAAGCTTTGCTCATGGCTAAGAATTCGCTTTTATGCATAATTATTTGTTTTACTAAAGTCTTATAAAGACATCAGTACAATATTGTTAAATACGAGTTGGATAGACATGTTTACATTTACGTTCACAAATTGAGTTCTGTTGTTAAGTAGAACAAATGTTTGTGGAAAAATATTGAAAGAAGTTAATTTGTTTTGTACATTTAATCACAGATAATCAAACTATCATAGCTGGAGTAATTTTTAAGTAGGGTTGTTAAAAATCTAATTGAGACGATTTTTTTGAAGTAGCTGAAAATCTTGTGAATTGCTTTTGCGAAACTATTGTGTTCAAATTGTGTTCGAAAATTTTTTAAATAGATTTATATTTGCAAAGATCCAATCGCACTTGACATAATTATTTTTAATAAACACTGCTTGTTAGGTATTTTTAATCGCTCTTTACATTTAAAATGTGTTTTAAAGCTCTCTTAATAATTTAAGCCTTAGTGTTCATTTTTTTTTCTTCTAATTTCCCATTTTAAAATAGGTCACCTTACGAAATGAAAGTACTGTTGAGTAATAAACTAAATATAAAATTACTGAAAAAAGGAAACGAAATACAAAATCAAAATGTAATATAAAAATAAAAAGTATTTTTCAATAAAAAAAGGTATAAATTTGTTATATCTCTTAAGTAACATTTTCTCATACAATTTATGAGTATGGGAGTGTCGGGTACCCCCGCCCACTGTCTATTTCATATGTATAGAATATTTTTTTCAAGTCAATGGGCCATCAGACATTAATTGTTATATTAAATAAAGATTATTTTCAAAGTTTCAAGTATTTATGCAGCTGGTAACATGGTAAACAATAGTTTTGAAAATATATTGAATACAGTAGTAAAATTTTTTAAATTTCTATTTTTTTTAAGTAAAACTATTCTTTTTTTGGTTTATTCTTTTTGCATTATTTAATTAGATGATAAAACAATAGATACATACAAAAATATTGATTATTACTCAATATTATACAGAAATATAAGCAATACTCCTTAAGTGGGCGGGGCTACCCGACTCTCCCCTATATCAAATAAATCCACAAGACATTCTTTAAAACTTTGCAACATTTTTTAAATAATTAGATCGAAGTATTTTATTCTCATTAAAAATATCTTAATATTTAGCCGTTGAAAAGTCATGCAGTGGTGAAGCTGAAACTGGTTTATGCAGAGCTTACTTCCCATCTTGGTATTTCGATACCAAATCTGGCATCTGCAAACGATTCATTTATGGAGGATGTGGAGGCAACGGTAACCGATACGCCACTGAAGAGGAATGCTTACAAACTTGTGCTGGTAATTGCTCTTTTTAAATTTGACTGCTAATAATTTTTTAAAAATATATCTCGAGTTTTGATAAATTTTCTAAATTTTAGACTCTGTAAAATGTTTCTGATCATACATATTTATAATCATACGCATTAACTTACTTATGATCATACGCACTGAACTTGCAAACTTTGAATAGTTTTCCTTAAAACAATGTTTTACATACATTCTGCAAGATAAGGTTTTTAGTATTCAACCCAATTAATACATATTTTAACTACTTATGACAAAGTATAAAATTAAACTTTCTTAAAATGGTGCTTTATTCAAAATAATTATTATTATTCTCGGTGGCAAAATAACTCTTTCAGTCTTCAATCGAATTAATTAAAATTTTAACAATGTATGTATGAAGCAAACTTACACTTAACTTAAAATGGTGTTTCTTAAAACAATGATTAATGTTTTTAATGGTTAAGGTGTGGAATCGGAGGCCCCTGGTTTGGTGACAGTTTTAAGTTTTGGTGAAACCCCGATTTCGGTTACGATCACTTGCTATGATTGCTTTCAGTGACGGACGACACCTTCGGGTTAACGCAACCTTGGCGTATGTTTAATTTCATATATATTGATTTATTTTAGTATCGCCAAATATAAGCCAATACCTCTTTTATAGTCGCAAGCTGCATGACTTCATAAGTTTTCCTCTGAAATGATTAAAAATTTAACAATATTAAACTTTCAGGAAAGTTTAATATAATTGAAGAAGTTATTATGCTACCATTAGTGAATGTTTTCATAGATGTCCTATGTCATTAACTGTATGCTTATGTTTAGTTTCATTCAAAAGTTTTTTATAAAAATAATTTCATTATAGTTCAGCAATTCTAGAAGTCACTTATAGTTCAATACTTATATCCCCCCATAGGACTTCGTAAGTGATGTTTTTCACTATTTAAGAAGGAGTTGATGACACTATTTTATTGAATATGATTGAATGAAATATTATCGTGTTTATGTTACTGCTGTAACTCGGAAATCGTTAATATGCTCACTACCTATCTAATATGCAGATTAACCACGCTAATACTGTATGGTGCGGAATCAAAGAGTTTTTCGTTATTTGCCAAGATAATTCACACATTTACAGTATCTGAATCCCTAAGCTCAAAAGTTAATTTACCTCATTCTGTCAACCAATGTTTCGGTTCTTTTATTATTTTTATTGACTTTATTATTTGGATATAGAAAAACAAATATATTATGTTTTAATTTTCTTAATTGCAATAATATTTTAAATCGCTTTACTGTTTGTATTGCAGTTTTTGAGATAATTGGTGATTGAATCAGGATGAAAATTCTAACAGTGTTGATATGATTTTGGTGTCGATCATTTTTCATAATAGTGTATCATCCTGTGTTTTTTAAATAAAAGTTGCGTTATATTTATGCAAGAATTAAAATTTCTGAAGGAGTAATTGCCCTAATTCATGTTACGAAAAATGAAAGACAGCAATAAAATAATTTAACATTATAATATGTATTTTTATTATACAATTTATACATTTACTTAAAATAAACAAGCATTTTTGAAATAGCATGTTCATTCTTTTGCTCTAGCCTCAAGCACTTTGGATGTCTGTGACTTGACCGCTGAAACAGGTGTGTGCAAGGGTTTATTCCGACGATATGCCTTCGACAGGAGAACTGGTCAATGCAAACAATTTGTCTATGGTGGATGCGGTGGCAACGAAAACAACTTCAGAACTCTTGAAGAGTGCGAAAGAGCTTGCCCAGGTAACTTTTCATTTTATCAACAACAACAAAATTATTTTTAAGCCAATATAAGGGAGGATCATCTACTATAGATTACAGATACTCACTGATATGAGTTAGATTTTTGAAGATTTTGATGATAGACTTAGATTTTTGTATTTCTTTAATACATATATTATACTTCCATAATGATTAGAAAAAAGTTTTTGAAATTTTTTTTTTCGGAAAGTAAGAGATTTTCTTTGGAAAATAATTTATTTATTTATATATATATATATATATATTTTTAAGAAATCCGGAAAAGTTTGAATATTACTAAGATATTTATACAAGGTCTTATAATTAATAAAGAAGTGACTAAATCTGATGCTCAACTAGTCTAAATATTTAAAATGATACTTGCCACAAACTTAACGGAACCATACAAAATATCTCTTTACCACCATAGAATCCAAATTGTTATTTGTTTAATTTTTTTTTAAAATTTATTTTATTTCATTTTTTTTATATTATTTCATTTTTTTAATATTATTTATTTATTTATTTATTTTTAAACAGATAACGCTCGTTCTGATTGAAATGAAATGGGGCTTATCATTATATTTGTCAAATTTTTAATATTGACATTTTTATTACCTAATATCTAATACTTCAAATGAATTTAATAGCAAACCTTGTGTGTGTAGGAGCTCTACAAAAAATAGCTTTCATGAACGAAACGTTATGAGGTTCCATTCTATAATTGGAGATTAATATTTCTATTTTTGTGTAAAGCGATACTATACTATGAAAAATTCCGGATCAAATTACGTTAAAAGGGACCGGAACTCAGGATGCCGGTACTTTTTAATTCCTTTTCACCATAAAATTTTTCGGAACAAAAAATTTGATGTTCTGTAATTGTCACAGTAATATTTATTGTAAAATCAATGTAATTAAGTTAATGTTACTGTGAAATAGACGGTATAAAATATTACGGTAAAATGGATTTTATGGCAAAATAAATTTTTCGGAGGATGCAGTCAGGATGTCAGTACTTTTTAACCGTACTTTGATTATTAATTTTTTTTAAAGTGCACTAGTTTATATTAACGACTTATTTTACATTTTCTTTCTCAGTTCAAAGAGCCTTAGACCGCCCAGATTGTGACAAGAAGGCTGCACCCGGTAACTGCTTGGCTTACATGCCCCGTTATTATTACGATCAAGAGGAGGGTATGTGCAAGAAGTTCATCTACGGTGGTTGTGGAGGAAACCGAAACAACTTTGCCACTGAAGATGAATGCTACAACAAATGCGGAGGTAATGACATCGTTGTTAAGATTTTAGTATTCTCCCAGATAACAATGTAAGGTTGATTTTAATGTCATCGACATTACAAATCCCAAAAATTATAAATGACTAGCAAATAAACCTTGCAAGCTGTAAGCAATGTTAAATTTAACTATGCTAACTCAAAACTCCATGAGGTTCGCAATAAGCTTGTATTTTGTATCGAGATTGACTGTCTCTTTTCAAAACACGTCTTGAAAAACTTTCTGAAATCGAAGAATCATTGTTTGCAAAGAAGAGTAAAAAGCGTTCTCTAGCCAAGGATAAATTTAACTTCTAAAGGTTTATTTTAGGTTTTATAAAAATCAGTGAAACAAGGTGTATTTGCGCTAGCTTTCATATATTTTTTAACACTTTAAAAGTGAAGATTGGCCTGATCATTGGGTTTTCAACCCAATCAAAATATTGCATTTGAGAATCCGGATAGTGCTTGAATTAAAACAAAGACAAAAACTAGCTTATAATTGAGTTTTTGTTTTGGTTAAGGATTTTGTATGTCTTCAAAACAATCTAAACTTAGCATACTAATATGAAATTGCTACATAATTGTTTAAGAAACGCTATTTCTCTTGGATACAAAAAGATTGCTATTTTTATTGTATCATAACTTCTACTATTCATATCGTATATTTATATCGCTTAACTATTCATATCGTATTTTTATACCGTTTTTTATCGTATCTTTATTTCGTTCAACTTTTTTATTATTATTTTTGTATCGTTAAACTATTTCATGTCGTATTTTATTGTAGGCATAAAATTCAGAAATGATATAGTTTCTCTTTCATCAAGAGAAAAAGCAAGAAAAAAACTTTTGATACTGTTTATGATTTATTCTAAGCTTTTATTGTAGAAAAAGAAAACATATCTTATTTGAGTATTTAAACTAATACTTATTTTGTAATGTTTTTGATGCGAAAAAAATATATAAGAGAAATAAGGAATGTAATGAAAATGCATTTGTCGTTGAAAAAAATTAAGTTTGATTTTTTTATTATCATAATGATATATTACAAATTACTTGCAACACATCATAAAGTATTTATTTAATAACTTTTTGATTGTACTTAAGTTTTATTTCTTAATAATAAAATAAAGAATTGGAGAAAGTTAAAAAATAATAAATGATTGTTAGTGATTTTTTATTGATTTTTTTTTTATCGAATTTTTATTGATACTTATTTTTAAAATCCTGTAAAATGATTAACCCACTGGCGGTTAAGGAAATGGGTGAAATTGGGAGAATGTTTCTCCCCTACACACAGTTCCCCTATCCATTAACATGGGAAAACCGGTTTTGCTATGTAGTGAAGACTGCAGGTTAAAATACGACTTTTTACGTGCATAACCGTTAGTGGGTAAAAAAAGAAAAAGTTGAGTTTGATAAAAAGTAAGAAAAAAAAATTTTATAAGACAAAAAAATCTACTTTTCAGGATTTGTCATTGGACAAGCAAAAAACTGCGATGAGTTAGTTAAAAAAAAAAATAATCGAATTTCAGTTAGTATATAAACCAAACAACATATGCAAAGTTTAAAGCATATGCTATGCAATGCAATAAAGGCAAGAAAAGGCAATGTAACGAAAAAGCTTTCGATATAGCATTATTAAGGCAATTTTTCGAACTATTTGTCGTCACATGAAGTAGCGCATTTTCGTAAATAATATACTATTTTTATCATTGATGCGTTTGCAACAGTTATTCATGACTATTACTTTAAGTTTTCCAATCTTTCACCAACACTCTCTATGCTAATTATGAATATGGCGCAAAACGTGTATAAATGGAGAAACCAAATTTTTTGTGAAGATGAAGGGTATTTTTGATCTAAGTTTTTAATGTTTGAAAGTTACTGTATTCATACAATTGCAATATTCAATTGCAATAACTAATACAACACCGTATTATGAGCTTTTAATTTGGAAAATTTAAGAATTGTTATAAATTTTGATGATTTCCATCTAGGTGGTAAAATTTCGCCAAATTTCTTTAAAATTTTAATTATTAAGAAGTTAAAAATAATAAAATGTTTTTCTTTTGTTGTATTAAGGCTAGATAATTCTTTATGGCTAGATTGTGTATATAGTCTAAAATATATAGTTTTGCCTTAAATGAACTTTCACTTTAATTTTTTTTTTTCAAATTTTAATTGCCAAAAGAACTTCCGAAAATACTGTTTATAAAAGGTTAAGTTACCAAGAATTTTATCGACTTAACATTTTCTATTAGTTTCTTACAGTTTCCTGTTTGTAATGCGAAAATTTCTAAAAAACAATTGTTTAGATTGACATGAATGGTTTTTATATTTTCTTATTTCAGCTTTGGTAGCCCCCAAGGTTGAGCTGTGCGAACAAGAGAAAGAGACCGGACTTTGCCGAGGATACTTCCCTAGATACTACTACAACAAGCAGACCGGAGAGTGTGAAAAGTTCATTTATGGAGGTTGTGGAGGAAATGACAACAACTTCTCCTCAAAGGACAACTGCGAACAAGTTTGCAAAGGTGTGTACTTGAACGTGTTTTAATTAAATTAAGCTATTGCCTAAACTTTAAGGCGAGTTATGTTTTTAAAAAATATTTTAATAATGTGTTCCGTAAAGACTACCCTTAATATGTGTTTTTTGAATCACATATTAAGAGGCATCACTGGTCTTTTATTGTAATTATTGATAAGTTTTTTTAATAACTATTATCTGTGTAGTGTGTCTACCACTACAAAAATACAATTCCAATTCATTAGTACATAAAACATGTTGCGACATAATGTCGCACTCACAAGTAGCAAGTCAACTGTTCAATGAGGACCATCCATCGAAGTAAACGTTTTCAAATCGAAGTGGGAGTTTATGTCAAGGAAGGCGTGTGCACATCAGGCCCGGGTCACCAATGGGGTAAGAGTTGCCTCGATAATGTCAACCTTAATCTATGAAAAGGTACCCCTGTAGGGTTCTTTTTAATTTAATATGAAGAAATGAGGACGAAATATAAAACAAAACGAATTTATTAATAACGAAACAACATAAAACACACACACTAAAAACTAAAGCATCATAAATAAACCAGAGCGTTTATTTTCGTCCGTTTTCATCCGTGTCTTTCGTTCAACTAACTGAGAATGGGGCAATGCGCAGGCGAGCAGAGGAGGGAGGTTGCTATGGTTACATGACAACCCCAACATAGAATCGAGTTAACATGTCTTATATACTAGTGAATTGGAATTGTATTTTTGTAGTGGTAGACACACTACAATTTGTATTAATTATTGCAATTGAAGCCGTCAAAGTGAAAAATAACAAGTTGCAAAAGTATATTATGTTCACTGCATGCTTAAAAAATTTTTTATACTATTTAATTTTTTTTTAAATCATGAAAAAATATTCAATCAATTATGCTGTTTATTCAATAGTGTAATCAATAACTCAATTATATTGTTGATAGTAATAAATGTTCCTCATTATAAATGTTTTTTATAATTACTGCAGTGATAAGCTTTTCTACTTTTATTAAGTGATTAAAAAATAGTAATTTTGTATTTTTAAGAAAAAATAAAAACAATATACAATGCTACCCAGCATTTTTTATTCTCAATAGCTTCCTTAAGCAAAAATTATTAATGAATAATACTGAATTAAAAAAAAATTTTTTTTGTGTTTTTTTATTTCAGCTTAAGAAGCGATTCTGAAAGACTCATCATTCAACAGGTGGAATAAATCTCCTTAAAAATCTCAAAATGTATTGTTTTCTCCAGCTCCCATAATTCTTTTTTGCACGTTATCTGTAACCCTTGTTCCTGAAAAGAAAAAAAAATTCTGTCACAAGAATAAAATGTTGCCATTTACGAATTCTAAAAATAAAGTTTTAGTACTTTTCAATCTTCTGGTTTATTTCTTTATTGTAACCGATAAATACATTAAGAATTTTTTTTTTGTAAATCAGTTGTTTATAAATGTTTGAAGTACTTTTACTGAACATATAATTTTACTTATTTTCATTTTCAAGTGATGCTACTGTAATAAGCAATACTTCAATGTATTGCTTTAATTTTAAGGAATTATAAACTAATAATTAAGTTATGAGAAAAAATATAGGGGTCAAAACTACCAGAATGTGGTAAAGTTCTGCCTCTATGGGAAAGAAAAAAAGCTCGATAATTTTTATTAAAACGCTTTGGTAATTATTCTGGTAAAATTAATAATAAAATAGATTTTTATAATCTATGAAGAAATTTAGTAAATGTGAAAAAATTTGGTAATTTTATCACAATACTTTAGAGCATGGTATTAAAACCATTTATTCCACCGTTACGTTTACTTTTCAGTTTCGTATTTTTTACTAAATGTGTGGTAATAAGCACTATAATTTTGAGAAAGTGAAATTCCTTTAAACCGTTATCTTATGAATGGAGAAATTATTAAATGGACTCCACTAAATATAGTATATTTTTGCGTTTGATGCTAAGTTAATTATTATCTTTTCAGCATAAACGGAATTACCATGAAATATGGTTATTCTGCCCTATTTTTCCTTCTTCAAACTTAATGAGACAAAAAAGTATACATTAAAGTTTTAATAAAATTGATTAAAAATTATGTTTACAGTTTCATTAAAGCTATTTTTGAATTTTACGACAAAGTTTGATTATTGTATAATATTATTAAATAGTAAACTGTCTGTAATAAACAAATAGTTTCAGTTTTAAGTTAATAATTATTTTTAAATTTTAAAATATTTTGTCTGTAACATAGATTTATATGTTTTTAAAATCAATAATTTTGAATTCGACTATGAAAAATTCACTTGCAAAAATAATTAGTATACCAAAATAATTAATAAAATACGCTTTTTTTCATAATCCACAATTTATCTACTAGAAATCCAGAATGATTAAAATTGAAACATTGACTATTAAAAATAGGCTTACCATTTATGAAATTTTTAAACGTAAATGTAACTGGGAAAATGAAACTTTATAAAGAACTCACAAAACTGTTGGTTTTCAAAAGATAAAAATTAAAAATTATAAATTTTTTTATCAAAAATATTGTATTTTTTTACATAACACTTATTTTATTTCTTCAAAACCTTTTGAAAATTATTTTTAATTAATGATTTAATAAGAAGTAATTTTGAATATACAATAGAAATTGATGTATGAAATATATAAAAAAAAAACAATAAGTTACAAGTAGAAAACGAATAAATAATATTTAACAATTAACTAAGAGAATGTATTAATCATGTGGAACTATAAGTTCTAAGTGATATTTTAGTAAATTTAGAAATTGTATTAGGTTTCGAAAACATAGAAGCAACTGGAATTAGTTCGAAAAATTTCAAATAAAAGCCCTTTTATTTAATGACCAAGCGAAAAGAAAAAAAATAGCTTTATACATACAGGAGACCATAGAGTGCATATAAACCCAAAACTTTTTTCTTCAAAATACCACTTGGAACTAATCGTTTATTTTATATGTTTTAATTATACAATACATTGTTTGCAACATACAGTACACTTAATTGCATAGTCACTCAAGATTCTGAATTTTTTTAGGTACTTACTTTGAGAATCTGGAGAGATTTTGCATAGCACTTATCTTTCGTTAAAAACGACAATTACATTATTTTCTACCCTAAAGAACATTATTGAGAGTCTATACAGCAATTAGAAGTCAAAGACTATATGTTGTGACACAAAAAGAGGAATGAACTTGATTACAGTTATTTATCGTGTAGCAAAGTGGTCACATATCTAACACATTTGTAACTATAAAAAATATTTTTCTTCAATTTCAAAGGAATCCCCTTGACGGGGGCGGGATGGGGTTAAGCTTTGATATACATAATCTGCATACTATACGAAAATTAAGTGTAATGAACGTTTTATGAATGTTTTTATCGCAGTAAAAGCTCGAAGTCTAGTAAATCCTAGGTTTTAACTGTAAAACAGGGTTTACCAAACTAGCATTGTAACTTTTAGGTTTTACCGCAAAGGCTTGGAAAAAGATTGAAATAGAATTATATTAAAACATACTTCGGACTTATACCAAGTCACTTTGGTAAAAGATAAGCTTTACTGGTAAATTTCAGGATTTACTTGAATTTGGGTTTTATCGAAATAACTGCAATAGATCTAAGTCTAGTAAATTCTAAATTTTACTTGTGAGGTCTAAGATTTATTAAAGTTACTTAGCAACTCCTACGTTTTACAGCAAATGCTTAGTCTACACACTGTTAAAATTTTCCTTCTGAAATTTCGGTAATGTAACTGGCAGCTGTCTGTCCATCCGATTAACTGTAAAGTTTACGGAAAAGAATTTTTTTTTCCTTTATGGTATTATAACCATTTACAAAAATATCGTTATAAAACCATGAATACAAAACTATACGGTTTTTTACGGTACAACTAGCATTTTTTAAAAACGTAATAATAATTTAACTAGATATAGAAGCTCGGTTTTTCGTAAGTTAATGGTCATTAGAGAGTGCCGGGCACTGGGAATTCTTCACGTGTTGAACGGAATAGAGAAAATATTGTAGTGTCAACACTAGGACTCGAACTCCAGTTCTGAAGGTCATGAGATTGACAGATAAGCCCGCTGGGCCATGATATGTACGCAGTAGCGAAGAACTAAGTAGCTTCATTAGGTGGTTCTAGTTGGTGCGATAAAATTCTGGTTGTTTAACCGTATTAGGTGAAAGCAGTTAATAAACAGTTTTTCTTAAACTTAACAGTTGGATTACCATTTTATTTATGGTTATTTGACTGTGTTGATTAAGTATGGTAAAATAGCCATGCAATCAATTGTTATTTAACCATTTTTTCCGAGAAATTTCTAACAGTGCACCTGAAATAGAACTATATTAAAGCATACTTTGGATTTGTACCAAGTCCTTTTGGTAAAAGTTATGTTTTACCGATAACTTTGGAATTACGACATTTAAGTTTTTTTACCGTAACATTTACATATAGTTCATTTATGTTTGCATAGTTTGTCCTATACAAATAGGTGACAAAATATATACACAGTAAAATCTAAATTAAATAAAATTTATTTTATGTCTCTAAGTTAACTATACAAAATTATTTCAGCTTTCTTTCTTTTTATTAGAAAATGTTGTTATTAAAACATTTTGGAGTGAACAATATAAGCTATAAAGTATGAAACATGAAAACTGTTTTCCTAATTTATTTGCTTTATAAAAAATAATTAATACAAATGAACTTTATTTTAAACTTTTTACTCCATATGCAAGAAAGGCATTTTAATATATTATGATGTATGCCTCGTCCTTGATTCTTTGTTTAGATATTTTCCCCATTTGCTTAGTTGTGGACATGTCTTTATCTATTCAATTAAATAAAACTGAAACAACTTCCTGTAAAATATCGCACGCATTTCCTGAGTTCATTTGATACTAAACTTAACAATGTGTAAAATAATTTACGCATTGTTACTAGGAAACCACTGATCACACTAAAATTTTTACTTAGATTAAAATATAGTCCATAATGAAAATTTTATTTTTATTATGCATTGCTAGTATTGCTTTTGGAGATTCAAGTGAGTATAAAATTAAACTTAAGCATTAATTCAGAATTTTTTTAGAACTATAAGAATTTATAGAACATATAACAAATAAGAATTTTGAGCATATGTAAATTAATGTGAATTAAATTTCTTAAACCCTAATTCATCTCTCAAATAGTTTGCATTTTTCAATTATTTAAAGTGTAATTTTAATTTTTATTTTATGCACAAATATAAATTTGAAAATTGTTCATTTATATGAAATCAAATTTAATGGAACTTTTTTAATTTCAACTTATTTCTTAAATAGTTTTAATTCTTCAATTGAAAATACACTGCCCTACAATAATGGAAGAGATACTTTCCGTTTTTGATATTTTTTTGAATTTCTCAAAAATCACTTAGAGGATTGAAAAGTGTTTCATGCAATTTTTCATACATTGCAGTGGAGTTTTAAGCTTTCAGGGGTTTGAGGGACCGACTGTAAATTACAAAAGAAAACAAGTATTTTTAAATCCCCTTAAGTCAGAAAATAAAGCAATAAACTTGCAACTTGCATCGATTACTTTGGTTGTTATTTGTAAAAAATGCATACAATTTTAAAGAAAAGATGGCTTAAGATAATCATAGGTTTTCCATAAATTTCATTTTGAAGTATTGCAAATTCAACAATAATTTAAAAACTGGATAGCAAGATCAAACTTAAATATCTAGAAATATTTTGAGCTTTCTTTTCAAAAGTACACGAACTACTTAGAAAATTGCTTGAAACTCTTTACGTTTTTAAGATATTCAAATAAAATTTTTTTTCTCCATTAGTTGCCAAATACACTACAAAAGTATGAAAAAAGTAATTTTAAATTTTTTTCAGCGCATGCGCTGTACAAAAGAACTACTTTATTAACTCATACCTTCACATTTTTTAAAATTTTTCTTTCAAATTTTAAAAGAAAAAATTTTATAATTTATTTCAAATTCCTCCAAATTTTTTTTTTAGATTTACTGAATATTTTTAATGTTATAGCAAAAAACATAAAGCAGAAAAGGATTTTTTTTAACAAAAATATTCATATCTCCATAAATATTTAAGCTAGATTTACAAAATTTTATGCAGTCATTGAAAATAACAAACAAAAAAAATTTACGCAATTTACAAACTTATGCTTGATTTTAGGGTGATCAAAAAATACCTGTTTTATTTCGTAGTTTATAGTCGATCCCTTAAATCCCTGAAAGTTTTAAACTCTATTGTAAAGTATGAAAAATCGCAAGAACTAAGCACTTCTAAAATTACAAAATAGTCCTCTAAATAATTATTGAGAAATTCAAAAAAATATTGAAAACTGAAAGTGTCTCTTCCATTATTGTAGGGTAGCGCATATCTTTGACTTGCAATACATAAATAAGAATTTTGAAATTATTCTTACGGATGAAGTCAATTTTAAAACTAAAATTTTCATTATTTTAATTTATCTTTTAAATAATTTACAAATTTCAATTTTAGGATAAAATAAAAAAAAAAAATGAAAATTTAAAATATACTGTCCTCACTTTGTTCAGAAAATGACATAGATGTTTCTTACAGATAACACTTTACAGCAGGCAAGTAAGCCAGATCTATGCAATTTACCAGTGGACAGTGGAATATGCCGTGCTTTGTACTATAGGTTTGCCTTTAACCAAACCAGCGGTCATTGTGAAGAATTTATTTACGGGGGATGTGGTGGAAATGCAAATAATTTCTTTATACAAGAATTATGTGAGGCTACTTGTGGAGATTCTCAAACAAGTATTTGTTTAAATTGCGTTTCTTGGTATTTCTTGTTTTTTGAAAAATTTAGTTTTATTCGTCTAGTTTTCTCATAAGACTGTAGAACGTTTTTATTTTTATTCTGTATGGAAAATACTATTACTGAGATTTGGTATCCGTGGTGTAGTGAAGCATAATTGATACCAAAGGAGCTTCACTACAATACTTTGGTGAAAAGTAATTGGCACCATTTTTGGTGTTCAGATACACAAATATTTTTTTACAATGTTTAAGTTCTAAATGAAAATCTGATCTGTTCCATGGAAATTTATATGAATGATGAAAAGAAACCTGAATGCTTAGTATGAAGCTTTTATCTAAATGTATTTAAGCATAGTATGTTCATCGTAAGAAGATAATTGAAAGCCAAATCATGGCGCACGTTCATTAGTTAGAAAGTCACTCACGTTGTATATAGTGTAAACTGGGGCAACTATTTCACACCTAAGTGGTGCAGTACCTAGGGCAGTTCCTGGAGTAGTGTTCCTGTTGATGAAAATCGACGTTGAAAATAAACACGAACACTTGCTAATTCGTTATAGATTGCACACAATTACAGACGATAACCAAAACGCGCCAACATTGGAGTTTTTTGGAATTGAAAATATTTAACAATTGGTGTCAAGGCATGTGTTCTTGGTGTAAAAATTTAGATGTTTAGAGCTTTCATCTTCCCCTTTAAACTGTATAACTGTAAACTTTCATCTTCCCCTTTAAACTCGATTCGGTGTTAAATTCACATAAATTTTATTGTTAAAAACCGAATTTGGAGAGATATTACATCGCTGGTTTTAGACGCATTTAAGGAAGTTTGTGGTAAGTAATGGAAAAGCTCGCGTCAAAGACGATTCTTAAGCACAACTACATACCTGCAAGGAAGTGAAATCTCAGATGGTCAATTGTCTTCTTACGGTGGATCAACTAGACTTATGGAAGTTTATAAGATAAGATTCCTCTAATATTTTTTTTTTGTGTAAAGTGTAGTTTTAAATGTATATCTCAAAGCCAATTTTTGCTAGAGAAGCAACTTATGATTCAAACTGTATGGAAAAAAATTTTAAGTATTTAATTTTTAACTTGTAACTTTTTTTAGAAATTGCTAAGTCTTGCTCAGGTGCGGGTGAAACTGGATCGTGTAAAGCATATTCAGTAGCTTGGTTCTACGATTCTGATACAGAAATATGCAAGAGATTTATTTATGGAGGATGTGCTGGAAATGGAAACATATATGAAACTGAAATTGAATGCTTACAGGAATGCAAAAGCATGTATCAAAATTTATTTTCTCAAAAACTAATAAAGTTTTGCTTATAACTAAAGTATTTTGCATGGGAAAAAAATAACAATGTCAGATTCTCTGATGTTTTCATTTACATTATAAGGGAAAAGCATATTGTTTTGGACAAGTTTTATTGTCTTAATGTGTAATATTTTATACGAATTAGAATTTTCTTTATATTAGAATGCCAAAAAATGAATGTTCGTGCCACGTGGATGAGAAAGCAGGTTATATAATAATATAATAAATCAAATAATAATATAATAAATTAAATAATAATGCAATAAATTAATAATAATATAATAAGTTAAATAATTATATAATAAATCAAATAATAATAATAATCATAATGTCACAGTTGAAAATTTAACTATTTGAAAGAAATAACACTCGTTTAAGAAATAATTTTAAAATAATTTTTTATTTGTGTTAATAAATGATTCATCATTTGCTTTGAGCAAAAATATTGGCCAGACATTAGAAATGATAAAGTAGAGCATATGTTTTTTTTTTTTAAGGTTTAAGCGGCATAAACCTATTCTTTTTAAGATACCCGACAACCTCGTAAATGAGAGGGCACGTTACATAATAATATAATAAACCAAATAATAATAATAATAATCATTATAGAATAATGATTATGATGTGTTAGTAGAAAATTTTGATATTTGTGTGAAATAACAATAATTTAAAAAATAATTTTTTTATTTGTGTTAATAAAGAAATGATTTATCATTTGCTGTGAACTACAATATTTGCTACACATTAGAAACGATAAAATAGAGCATATTATTTATTTTTTGAGGTTAAAGGGACATAAACCTAATCCTTTTAAGGTACCCGACTACCTTTTTACATTTAATTTCGACTAAAATATATATTTTCTGCTTCCTTTTTATAATAAAATTATGAACCCTTTCACTTTCACTTTCAGAAACCTTTTGAGTTTTCTTTTTAAGTCAAATAAAGCAAAAGCTATGATGATTTAAAAAACATCTATATAAGTTATTAATTTAATAACTGAGTCATTTTTTTACCTTTTTCTAAAAACTGATTTTTTTGTTATTTTCCTTCATTCTAAATACATAAAAATAATTAATGGCAATTTTTGGCCTTTTTTGCTAAATAGTTTTCGGTGTTTAAAGTAAAATATCTAATTAAAAATATATATCTAATTATAAATATCAGATCTAATGCTTACTCTATTATCGAAGATTATTATAAAGCAAAGAGTATTATAAAGCAAGTATTTTTAGGAGTATTATAAAGCAAGAGTAATGCAAAAATAATAAATTTTAACGAAGCTATGTGATTTTTGAAAAAAGGTCAATTTTAGTTCTTTTTTGTCCAGTGCAGATTGATATATTAAGAATTTTTTTTTTAATAATTAACATATCACCCGCATATTAATTTCCCCATATTATAAATTTTTTTCTTAGATATGCTTTTTTTTTAAATAAAGTATTCAGGTTCCTTAATTCTTATATGTAGACTCCTTCATATTCAATTTAGACAAAAATACATTTTATCAAAAATTTACTAAATAGTTAACTGGAAATATTTTTAAGCATTTCACCGCTATTCACTATGCTTTTGAGAAATATTCATAAATACGAGAAAACTGATTTTTTTTTAAAAATATTAAACCATATTTGCAGAAAAGGCTATAGCTTTAGCTCTAATGTAGAAATTTTTTAATGTTACATTTTAATTTTGGCTATTTCTACCTAAATATCATGCGTAAACTGTTAGAAATTTATCGGTAAAAAATGGTTAAATAAAAATTTATTTTACCATATTCAAACAAAACAGTCAAATAAATAAGATGGTATTCAAGTTGTTATTGTGAGTAAAAATTGTTAGCTGTGAGAAAAACTGTTTACTAACTGCTTTCACCTCATACGGTTAAACAACAACAATTTTATTGCACCAACTAGACTCATCTAATGAAGCCTCTTAAATCCTTGCAGATGGGTACGTATTACAGCCGAAAAGGCTAATTTGTAAATTTCATACCCGACAGATAGAGGGTTCGAGTCCCAGAGTTGACACTATAATATTTCCTGCATTTCCTTCAACACATAAAGAATTTTCAGTGTCTTGCGTTTCTCAATTCGTTGCTCTGGACTAATAGAAAACGATAAACTTTCTCATGCATAGATTGCAACACCATAAAGCTGTTTAACTAACTCTCTAATGTCCAGAAATATCTCTTTTTAACGGGTTTGAAACCATGATTGTTGTTAATGGTTTAAAAACCGTATAGTTTTGCATTCACGATTTTTTCGCCGTGCGAGCAGTAAAGGTAAAAAATGTTTTTTTACCGTAAACTTTGCGGTCAATGAGACAGGCTGCCGATTATTTTATCATAATTTTAGAATGAACAATTCAAACAGTGTAGGATAAGCAAAGGTTCTATCTGACGCAATTAGATTGAATGTTTTAAAAGTCTAACGATATTTCCGTATTTAAAAATGTACTATGATAAAAAAATTAATGTTACTATGATAAAATTTTTTTATATATTGAACATTGTACATATTCAAATATAATCTTTGAACACAGAATACTTTTACCTAAGTTTCCTAGTATTTGTATTCCTATTTATAAATGCTTTAGAATTACATAACCCTTTAACAGAATTAAAAATAATAATTACACGAATGAAATTAATTATAATTGTAAGATAGATTTTTCACATTTATTATTTTACAATTTTTGGTTAAACTTAAGCACTAAAATAGAAACTATTAAAATCTTCATGCATTTAAAAATATATAAAAGAGATAATAAAATATAAATATTCATTTCAGAAAGCTTCAATTATTCGAAAGAATGTCCTGAAAACTCTAAATTTGTAGCTTGTGGAACTGCTTGCCCTCTAACATGCGACAATTTTCGAAATCCACCTACGGAATGCAACCGAATATGCTTTTCTGGTTGCGAGTGTGATGAAGGATACGTCAGGGCAGAAAATGGCAGCTGTATACTACCTGAAAACTGTCCTTTTTCTTTTCTACCAAATGTGCCGCGAGCAAGTAAGAATATTTGATGTATTTACGTTATTCAGAGGAGTAGAATATTAAACTTTAAAGAATTTCGTACTTATATGATGTAAAAATTATTTTGGGGGATCTAAATGCTAAAAAAAGTAGAGAAAGGGAATTTCCATTTGTGATTGGAGGATTTCATTTACATGATACAATCGATGATGATGGACGCAAATTAATTGATTTCGCCACTTCACACAATATGATTATAGGAAGCACATCCTTTTCACATAAAAATATGAATAAAGCTATCTGGCGTGCCCCATGTGGCACTTAAGCTAATCAAATTGATCACGTACTAATTGACGACAGACATTACTCTGACTTGATGGACATAAGAACTTATCTTGGGGGTAATGTGGATTCGGTTTACTTCTTGATAATAAAGACAGGTCAAGATTATCTAATTCAAAAAAATTCGAGGGAGAGATGTTGAGAGAATATTACTGTGATAAACTTAAAAATGAATAGATAAGACTTGAATATTGCGAAGAAGTAAAAAAAAAACAAAACAAAAAAAAAAAACAGTTGAATTTAAGGAATTGTGATGGTACTGTGGAAATAAATGGAAAGGTATAAAAGACAGTATCTGTAACGCTGTTAATACCGTGATTGGTAAAGTAACAAAGAAACAGGTTAAGGATTCGTATGATGTTGTTTATGCCATTGCTAATGATAAAAAGAATTCTACATATAAAGATATGATACAAGAACACACAAGAAATAGTGAAGATGAGTATTATAGACTCAGAAAAGGAGTGAAGAAACTCTTTAGGTAAGAGAAAAGGGTTTTTGATGAAGAATTGTTTAAGGATGTTGAACATCTGAAATCCATTAATGTATCCATCAGAAAATTATCCACAGTCGATTGGAATTAAAACAGACCTCTAGTCTATGCAAAACAAATTTGGGGAAATTATTACTGTTAAACAGGACATTTTAAATCAATGGCATGAACATTTTAATGAACTTCTTAATGAAAATTGTGAGGAGGCTGAAAAAATTGTGCCCGAATCCAGTAATGACATGTGCCAGTAGTGGCTCCAAATATTCAGGAAAATAGGGCTGCAATTAAAAATTTAAAGATTAAGAAGGCTTCAGGATATGATACCTTTAAAAAATACCTTCAAAACTTATAAAATTGATGAGACTTACATTGAAAGATTCAAAGTGTAAAATTAAATATCTGGCATCTCTAACAGAAAATCTTGACACATTTAAAGGAGTTCGTGAAGGAGATTCTCTATCTTGTCTTTCTTTTTATATTGCACTTGAGAGAGTTATTCGTGATTCAAACATCAATACCAGTGAACATATTTTTACTAGATCAGTACAACTACTTTGCCGATAATATTGATGTAATTGCTCGCTCTCTTCCTGCCCTGAAAAAGGCATTTCTTGCCTTTCAGGTGACTGTAAAATACATGTTATTGTCAAGAAAAAGAGTCCCAGACCTCAATCTTGAAATAGATTCTTATAGATTTGAAACAGCACGGAGTTTTACTTGCTTAGAATCAATTATTACTATTGATACCAGAATGTCTCCTGAAATAAAAAACATACTTTATCTGGCAAATATTCTGTGGAGGCTGAGAAGATTTATTAAATCTGGGTTTCTTTCTAGAAAAACGAAGTTCTTAATTTACAAAACTCTTGTCAGGCTGGTCTAGACATTTGCTTCCTTAAGTTCGGACAGTGATAAAACTGGAAGAAAATTGTATCGCAATATTTGAGAGAAAGATTTTTGGGAGTATACTTGGTGGTGTAAATGAATGAAATATCAGAATTACTGAAATTACTTAGAACTGTTTAAGATTAATAAACAACATGATATTTTTAAATACATAAAAATAAATAGAATGAATTAGATGGCCGATGTGATTCGAATGAGTGATGACAGTTCAATAAAAAAGATATTGCTTTTAAGACCCACTGGAACAGGAAAGCGGGAAAAGGCATGGTTGAGATGGGATGATTCGATGGAGTCTGATTTTCTTGCAGTTAGTGAAAAGAATTGGAGATCAAAGATAAATCTTAAGTCGTTATGGAGAAATCTTCAGAGGAAGGCATTGACCTACATGGGGTTGTCTGGTCAACTATGATGATGAATATTAAACTCTATGAGAAGATATTAAGACTTCCATGAAAAAAAGTAGGGAAAAAAAAGAAAACCTCATACGTTGAACGATGCTTCAGTTAACTCACCTGGCATGTTTATAAATTAGTTGCAAATTTTGTCAATTGATGCTGCTACTGACTTGAAATACCGGGTTAACCGGGGTTTAAACCTTGATTTTGCTAAGACCCATCGCGTATGTGTTCGTAATATTTGGTCGACAGCTGAGTTGTGCCATGGGTACAAGGATCTGGAGAAAATTTCTTTCCCCTCCAGTTCTATGTCTAAATTGGAAGTGACCCTACGAATGAATGGTGCCATATATCCGTAGGGTTCTGAATCTTCCTTGAAATGCTCACCTTCCTAACTTAATTCACAAAAGGCCAATGGCTGGCGAGCTTGGATTGTCCAAGTATTAATGGAAACAACAATAAAACAAATTAAAATTTGAAAAAAGAGAATGCTCATAATAATAAAATTAAAGTCTCTAGTGGCTTTCATTTACCTGATGATTGTAAAAATAATGCATAATATTAATTTTAAATTATGAATGATATATAATATGAGAAACTTCTAAATCCATTGGGAAAAAAACTTAGTATATTTACTTCAAGATGTAGGTAAAGTCAAATTTCTTTTCAAATATCTTTTAGCTTAAAAACTGATCAAAAAGTATTTTTATTTTGTTACTGCAATCTTCTTTTTTGAAATCAAAATCTAGTTACTTTAGTTTATATTTTATCTTCATCGACTATATTTTAGCTGAATATTTATTTTCAATAACTTTGCAATTAAGCTACTGAAATATTGTATGATATATTTGTCTTTTTTTTGCATGAAAAATCAAATATTTATTTATTATTTTTAAGATTGTCCTGCAAACTCTCATTTTAACCCGTGTGGAACAGACTGCCCTTTGACCTGCGAAAATTACCAAAATCCACCCGATATTTGCAATCTTATGTGCCGTATCGGATGTGAATGTGATAATAGCTACGTTTTAACCAGCGATGGAAACTGTATTTTACCCGAGAACTGTGCACTGCTAAGTAAATATAAGTACAAATTTAAAACTTTAGTATATGAATTCATTAATTTAATTTACTTTTATTACACATAGTTTAACTGTTTCATGACTATTTCATTTAAGATTGTCAGGCAAATTCAGTTTTCAGTTCCTGCGGTAGTTCTTGTCCACTAACATGTGAGAATTACTTAAGACCACCAGAATCCTGCAACACAATGTGCAAAATCGGATGTGAATGCCTCGCTGGATATGTTTTAACAGAAGATGGTAGATGCGTTTTGCCTGTGGATTGCCCGGTAAAAAGTAAACAGTATCATATTTTTTTTAAATATAAAAATTACTTTTAATAAACTATAAAAATTGGTTTTTAATGTATGGATATATTCAAAAAATTATTTCTATTATGTACTTTTAAAGCTTGTCCTCCACATTCTCAATTCAATTCATGTGGGACATTCTGCCCGGTCACGTGTGAAAATTTTCGAACTCCACCAGAATTTTGTGTTCAAGCCTGCAAAACAGGTTGTGAATGTGAAAGCGGCTACGTTTTAGAAGAGGATGGAAACTGCGTTTTACCAGAAAATTGTGCAAATGACAATAGTACGTACTTATTTTTCTTCTTAATATTTATGTCTCATATTTTATTATATAATGCTTATCACATTTGAATATGATATATAAACTATGCCATTTATTATAATATAATAAAATTTATTTACATGAACACACTATTTTCTTTAATAATTGTAATGTATATGTTACCGGCAATGTATGAAACACAAGCTTTCTTTGGAAAACTCAGAGTATTTCATAAAGTACTAGGAATTTTTAGTTAAGTATAAGATATGAGAATTAACGTATTCCTCGCATAGGCATTGTATATAATATCTAGGCAATCTATGCAATGGCAAAGTAGAAGAAACGGTTTTAATTCCTGAAAAACATATAAGTTAATTAAAAAAAATATTGTAAGACTGGCAGTAAAGCGACAGATTATGTTATTAGCAATGTATTAAACACCGTACTCTATATATAGGTATTTAAGAATGCCTGTAATCATGTAACCATTTATACTGTATAGGCTTTTCATTTAGCATTTCTTAAAGGTATATATATATATTGATATACTATCAGATGATGATGGAATTTTAATCATTAGTGCCTATTTATGTTAGAGAGATATCGGAAGATTACAGTCTCATTGGTTTTAATTCATTAAGAATGTTCGAAAGACGGAGAAATAATTTTTTGTGATGATGAATGCATAATTCCAAAGCTTATTTCAATTACTGTTAGCCTAAATCCTCAGCGTTTTAAACTATAAATTCATCATAACTAGATTTCACAGTTGAATAGCAGTTGTTTGTTGTTGATTAAATCTATTTTCTAATCAAGCTCTTAGTAAGATTCGTTCAGTTAGGTCCGTACCTCATCCCGTAACTGCCAGATAATGCATTGCATTTTGTTGCTTTATGGAATAACCTTAGAAAACCTTTCCTTTTCTGGCCTTGGCATCATACAAAGATGCCAAGGCGAGTGATAAGAGGATGAATGTTAAAATTACAGATTTGAAATTGATATTGTGGCGTGGGCAATGTTGCTCGCCTCCGTGACTTTGGTTCACAGGTGCCAACTGTAACCGCGAAATGAGCAACAATTCCGGCATAGTATGGCAAAGAACGAAAAGTTCAGTGCCTGCCGTTAAAAAAAAATTTATATAGCAACTACTTTAATTTTGAAATAACTATGCGCTGTCACACAGTTAGTTAAGTTCAAATTAATAAATAAACAATTTTTCATACCGTTACAAACTCGCTAAAAATATAGAGAGATTCAGCGTTGTCACAAAAACGAGTAACCTATAAACTTCAAAAGCTCATTTGCTCAAAATCACAAAAATGTCATTCACATCTTTCCATCCTTTCAGCTATAAAGTCAAAAACAGAATATTATTAACGGTCAATAGGTATAAAGGCAAAAGCCATTAAACCAAAACTATAGATTTAGAAAATTCTTTATGGGCCTGAAGTGCACTTGCATTGCTGGAGTGAGGAAATAAATTTTTTTAATCACTAGATGGCAGTAGTTATCAAGAAAGCAATGATTAAAGAATGATAACTGATCAATTGTCTTCAACTCTATTCAAAAATGATTTAGCTCGCAATATTAGGTCAGAAAAAAAAGTTTAGTAATAAAATCAAAATATGCAAATATTACACTAAAGAGAAAAAAAAAAACGCAACGTTTAATTTGATATAAAATGTTTCGCCAAAATAATTTTTTTTTCTCTCAAAATATTGTAGTTTTAATAGGGTACCTGTAACTCAAGAAGAAGAAGAAGACCGCTGAAATCAACTGGTAGTACATAACAAGACGGCATGTTAACGTTGCAGCTTCCAGGCCTAGCTTATTATCGCCTTGAATCTTTTGGGTGAGATTTAATTTGATGCCTGCAAGCAACGTTAAGCGGAAGTGTCCAACCAGATTGGCTACTGAATGGTGGCATAAATAACCGCAACTACTAATATTATCTAAAAGACGTATTTTTCAAAATATTTTTTTAAAAATATTTATGAAAACTAAATGAATTTATCTAAAATAAATTTTTTTATTCTGTTTAAAATTTCGATTTTTCAAGAATGTTTTAAGTTTTTTTTTGAAAAGATTGTCTCTGTTATACTATGAGTCTTAAAATAAATCTATATGTTTTGTATTAACTATATTGAAATAAAATATTTCTAGCAACGGATGTTTGTCGGCAGCCGCGAAAAGTTGGACCGTGTAGAGCACTGGTACCTAGGTTTTACTACAATCAACGAACTAAGAGATGTCAGCAGTTTTACTACGGTGGTTGCCAAGGAAACGATAATAATTTTAATTCATTAGAAGACTGTGATTCTACTTGTGCAGGAGGTATCCAAATAGTATTATTTTTATTTAATTTTTTCAATAAATTGAAAATGCAGTTACGTATTCTCAATAAACCTCCAAAAAGGAAGAGAAAAAGGGATTATTTTTTTATTATGCATGAGTGAATTTTTTGCACCCCCTTAAAAAAATATTTTAAAATTTTATGAAAAAGTTATATGTTACAGAGGCAGTAAAAATCTGAAAAAATGAAAAGGAAAAAAAAAAAAACAATTATTAAGTATCAGCGACATACACACAACACGCCTAATAAAACAAATTTTAAAAAAATGAATTAAAAGACTTTTTACTCGTAATATCTTGTACTATACTTCGTTTTAAATAACATTTTTGGTCACAAAGTACAGAAAGATAGATACAATTATTTCAGGTTTTAAAGATTTCAGTGCAAATTTTATTTAAACGAAAATTGTATGTAAAAAAAAAAAAAAAAAAAATCAATTTTCAAAGAATTTTTCAAAGAACTGGAAGGTTCCGCTCGCTAACCCATGTAATTGCTTTTCAGCAACATTATTTATTTCTTAAACGTAAATATTTCCCTCAAATATTTTGAACATTTTGGTTTCAAAATATACAGTTAATAATTCTCCAACTATACTTATATTCTTTTCAACGCACCAAAGTATTTTTATTTTATAACCGTTGGTGAACACCCAACCCAGTTTTGGGTTTACGACTACCAGTGTTCAACTCCGTAGCTTTGTAGTTTTAACCCAATCCAGAAGACAAGGGAATTCCTGGATCAATTATTGGGAGAAATTTGCCTTCCTGGAGGACTTTTCGATGAAACTAACCTACATTTGCGTAACATAGAGAGGGAAACCATGAAAACGCCACGTTAAGCCTAACAGCAAGGGGACACAAACCCATGATCCATCTACCACTGAGGATATTTCGCATTAGCGCTTTGGTCGGTACGAGCCTGGTGCGGAATTTGAATCGACCAGCCATCGAGAGCATTTGAACTCAGATCACCTCATTGGAAGGCGAACTCTTTATCCTCTAAGACACTACAGCTCGCACTATGATAATTCAAGTTTCTACGTCCTATAGCTTTTGAGCACCAAAAATTCAACGTTAAGTTATACAACCAAAAAAGCTTTGGCGTCGACGGCCCTTCCGATTTTTTTAATTCAGAGAGATTTTCTTTTTTTTTTATTAGGTAAACATGTGTTTCCAAAGGTATTTCTGGCAGCATTGTTCTTAGCTTGTATTGAAAAATGAAGTATAAAATTCTAATTTTAATACAAAACGTAGGAGCTTTTATTTAGGAATATTTCAGTTATTTTCTAGACATTTAATATCACTAAACAAAATATTATGGAAAAATAACTTTTTGTTTGAAAAGAGTTTGTTATAAAATAAGTAAATATTTTTCCAGTTCCACATCTTCCATTCGCTTGTCAGCAAGATAAAGAAGTCGGCACATGTGATCAAAGTTTTCCCAGATTCTTCTATAACAAGACAAGTGCACAATGTCAGGAATTCATTTATAGAGGATGTGAAGGAAACGATAACAACTTTGAAAGCTTAGAAGACTGTGAAGCTGTTTGCCAAACTGAACAAGGTAAAATTTCCAATGGTAATTGTTGATTCTAGTGTCTGTGTTTATAGTTTTGATTGTTATTAACTGGCAGAATTGCTAGTTAGTAACATGCTGAGAACATACAACATGAAACCGCGTGAAAGTGCACTTTAAATCAAGTTTACACCAAATAGAGCTTCCACATGCAAATTAAAGAGTGCTGTTAAATCTAAACACCTGAAATTAAAAAAGATGGCCCCGATTCCTCGCTCATTCTCACTATACATGAATTACTTCCGCTTTTGATAGCAATACTGTTGATACAAAGCGCGATACAAAGTCCGAAAGCACTACTTTGGATATCATCAGAGGTATGTTTACACTCGACTACAAGTTTGAATTAGTTTTTTATCGTCTTCTAACATATACTATGCATTTTCATAGTACGTTAAGCACTTCAGGTACGTTCAGATAATCTTAAATATATATATATAATATATATATATATATATATATATATATATATATATATATATATATATATATATATATATATATATATATATATATACATATATATATATATATATATATATACATATATATATATATATATACATATATATATATATATATATATATACATATATATATATATATATACATATATATATATATATATATATATATAATATATATATATATATATATATATATATATATATATATATATATATATATATATATATATATATATATATATATATATATATATATATATATATATATATACAGTACCGCTCAAAAGTATCAGTACACCTAGAAACTTATAAAAAAATGGCAAAATTCAAAGTGTCATAACTTCTTTAAAAATGATCAAAAATGCTTCTGCTTTAGCTCATTTTGAAGCTTAAAATCTCCACTTTTATGTACTCTAATTGTTTTTAATTAATATATTTTGCAACTATGTACAATTACACTCTAAACAATCATAGAAAATTGTATTAATTTTTCGTGAAGTTTGACGCGATGTACGGTTAGATATTGTTAATTTTTATTATACCATTGAAAAATTTGGACTTTTAGCTTTCATTTAAAAAAATTCCAAAAAAACAGGTTTTTTGACGAAGTTATTGTCAAATAAAAAAAAAAGGTTATTTTCAGAATTTAATGATTTTTCAGCAATTATAATGAATTCCGCACAGGAACTATTTAGGTTCGTCCTCCTACCTTCGGTCTTCGATCCAATCCTCGATCCTTCTACCTCGGATTTTCATGCTATCTCAGCTGTCGCAACCAACAGCCTCTACAATAACAATTTTAACTTTTTTTGTTGGAAAATATAATAATGAAATAAGAATCAACGTTTACAATTTAATATTTTGAAATTTATTTTTTCGTATTTTTCTCAGAAAAAATTTGAAAACAAAAATGTAATTATGATAAAAATTCTCTTGTTTTAAAACTTTAAACAGTATTTTTCGAGCAATAAATGAGTTGACATTGAATATACAACTCTCTAATTACAATGGCTCCAGGAGGAAAGGAAATATCGTATTGACAACGATCTGCTATTATAAGTCTAAGTAACGCAGGGCATTCATTACGAGAAATATGTCGTTTAGAAAATGTTAGTTTATATGGTGTGCAATATACTCTTCAAAGGTACAAAAAATCAGGAGAAATTAACAACATTTTGCGATCTGGTAGACCTCCAATGACAACGAAACAAGAAGATAAATTTATTCGTGTTACTAGTAAACTGAACCGATTTGAAACAGCACCAGATATTAGACGGGAATTGAACGCAACAAGAGATTCAGAAGTATCGGTTGCAACAGTAAAACGACGTCTAAATGATGCTAATTTGATAGGACGTATAGCTGCAAAAAAACCTCTTTTAAGGCCGATCAATCGAAAGAAAAGATTTGCTTGGACAAGAAAACATCAAAAATGGACTCCCTCTCAATGGAAAAAAGACTTGTTTACCGACGAGTCGAAATTCGAGTTCTTTGGATCAAAACGAAGATTTTACGTTCGACGTTTGCCTGTCGAACGAATGCTTGAACAGTGTATTCAGCCGACTGTCAAACATGGTGGTGGATCTGTCATGGTATGGGGATGTTTTGGAGGCAGTTCTGTGGGAGATATTGTAAGAATTGAAGGGATATTAAACAAAGAAAGATATCACAGCATCCTGCAACATCATGCTATTCCATCAGGCATTCGAATTTGTGGAAAAAAATTTGTGTTACAGCAAGACGATGATTCAAAACACACATCGAAACTGTGCAAAACTTATTTGAAAAAAAAAAGAAAAAGATAATGTGCTTCAGAATATGGTGTGGCCCCCACAAAGCCCAGACTGTAATCCTATTGAACTACTGTGGGATCAATTGGATCGCCAAATTCGAGACGTGCGAGTAACCAGCATAAATCATAGGTGGAAAGTCCTTCAAGAGCAGTGGCGAAAAATAGACAAGATAACATTAAAAAAGCTGATTGATCGGATGCCTCGATTGTGTGCTGCAGTAATAAAAGCGCGCGGAGGATATTTTGAAGAAAGAAAATATGATGTAAAATATTTTTTCATTATTACATTTTTGTTTTCAAATTTTTTCTGAGAAAAATACGAAAAAATAAATTTCAAAATATTAAATTGTAAACGTTGATTCTTATTTCATTATTATATTTTGCAAAAAAAAAGTTAAAATTGTTATAATAAATTATGAAATAATATTATCGAGAAATATTAAATTTTAATTTATTTTAATTAAAAAATTTTCATATCATATTATAATTGCTCTAAAATTCATTATAATTGCTGAAAAATCATTAAATTCTGAAAAAAACCCTTTTTTTTTATTTGACAATAACTTTATCAAAAAACATGTTTTTTTGAAATTTTTTTTTTAAATGAAAGCTAAAAGTCTAAATTTTTCAATGGTATAATAAAAATGAATAATATCTAACCCCTTTGTGCCCGAACATAGCGTCAAACTTCACATAAAATTAATACAATTTTCTATGATTGTTTAGAGTGTAATTGTACATAGTTGCAAAATATATTAATTAAAAACAATTAGAGTACATAAAAGTAGAGATTTTAAGCTTCAAAATGAGCTAAAGCAGAAGCATTTTTGATCATTTTTAAAGAAGTTATGACACTTTGAATTTTGCCATTTTTTTATAAGTTTCTAGGTGTACTGATACTTTTGAGCGGTACTGTATATATATATATATATATATATATATATATATATATATATATATATATATATATATATATATATATATATATTTTTAAATCGCTGTGAATTGTAATAAATAAGTTTATAATGCATATTACCTATCTGTTTCTGTTTTGTTAAACCTAGTTCGTGCTACGTATTCATGCTACTCTCCGTGCTACGTGTGTGTTTGATTTGCAAACTAATATTATTTTAAGAACAAGTGTATGTATAAATCCTAAATTGATCATTTCTACTTTCTTATCGGAAAAATAACTTTACTGGCTCCTTTGCGTATCTTACATTACTGTAGTATTAAATTATAGTGTATCTTAACTCAAAAAATGGTGGCAGCTTTTTTACCTCAAGTGGTGAAAAAGAACATTCTTAATGCTTCAACTGCACCAGGAACTAACTTAGGTTTTTAGTGTAATGGAACACTCTTTAGGGCAAAATAGTTACCATTATTTTTGGGGATAAGATACTCTAAAATTGTTCTACCAGTGTTGAAAAACAATTTTAAAAAAAATCTAACAATTTATTAAAATGCGTTCTAGTAGGTTCCATTGTAAACCTTGTAGAATCATAAATGCAATTAGTTTCGAATAAAATCTTTTGAAGTGAAACTTCTTATGCGACTTCCCACAAGGTTGCGTTAAACGTTTAACGCTACCGTTGTCATGGAAACTAGATTTCTCTTTACGTTCGTTGAGCGCACGAGGTAAGAGAAAAACATAGTAGGTAATATTGGCGTTAAAGAAAACAAAGCCATATTTTTTTAAAATTCGCCAAGAATACCTTACTGAAATTTAGAACATTTAGAAATAAGCTGATTTCTTATTATAATTTTTTTCAAAAATATATTTTATTATTAATATTTTTTAACTAAGCGAAATTTTTTTTAAATGAAACAAAGTATTGTATTTAAAAAGTTAATAAGTATATTTTTTTTTATTAAATACAATTAAAAAAATACTTTGATGCACATAGATACTCTGCTTTAGATACTTATTTTTCTATGTTTTTTATTTTATTTTTGTCGGTTATTATTTTATAAATGAAACTTCTAATGCAACTTCCAACAAGGTTGCGTTAAACGTTCAACGCTCCTGGGGAGGGGGAATAGAAAGAGACAGAGCGAGAGTGAATGCGTGGCACTCGAACGCATGCGCGTAGAAAATGATAATTAAAAGATGCGATCAATTGTGAATTGTAAGCAATGTTAATAAAGTTTGTCGTAAAAAAACAATATGATTTCACTAAAAATCAATTTTTACTCCTTCCTATTTTCATTTCCACATTACGAAGTTTCACTTCTTCCGCGCGGAGGGACTCCACGCACTATTTTTTTATATTTGTTGATTTTAGCTTCACCTATGTTTATAATTTTGAATGTTCAGATTAATTTATTGTTTTTTTAAGAATTTTTTTATTATTATTTTCTAGCATGTAGTAATTTTTGAAAATAGCTACCTTGCCTTTACATAGAAAACCAGTTTCAAACGATTCCCGAAGTGCAGCAAATTAAAACGCAAGAAGGCAATAAAAGAATTGTCTCTATTTATCTATTGACTGTACATTGGATTTTAAACTTCTCATCATAGTCCAAATTTTTGTAAACGTTTAAAACATTCCGTATCCTCATTTCACACAGGAATTTAGTTAAATGATTTAAATATACACTAATTATTCACTAAATTTAAGGAGAACCGAAAAACACAACCTTCTGTACCAACAAGTAGCAGATAGGTCTAAGCTTTATTAATTATTTTTGTTAATATTTAACTATACTCTTTGTGAAGTAAGTAAAAATTCTCGCTTCGAAGTGAGTGAGTGAGTGAGTAAATGAAGTGAGTGAGTAAATACCAAAGTTTTTACACTGTATTTAGGATGCACTTTCAATTAGTTGCCAGCTTTATTTTTATAACAGCTGATTTTATTTCCACCAATCTTTATAACTTTGCAAGACGTGGACAAAGTATTTTTTTTTAAAACATAGTCTATAAATGTTTATAAGCATAAACGCATATTTTCCGAAAATATGATGCTCATTCGCTCGTGGGAAACAAGTTTCAAATGAATCCAGCAAGGTAAAAAATTGTAAAAAAATTTGATAAAATGGTCAAAAACCGTTAATAAACGGTCTGTACTGAGAAATTACTTTAGTTTAATACTGAAACACGATATATCAATGCCAATTATTTCCATATCCATTTGTTAAACATATCTATAAATTTATTTATTTATTTATTAACTTTTTTGCTATAAGTTTATGTAATGTTATAATGCAATAAACCCAGAATAATTTGCATTATTACCTACACTGTATTGCTTTTATAAATAATTATTTACATGATTTTTTTTTCAGTGGAATCAAATATGGTCAGAAGATAATGAAATGAAGACTTCTGATCGAAAGTTTCAAAATACGATCAACAAAAACAAACAACAACTTTTGTTTTTTTTTCTTTTGTTATTGAGTTGGAAGTATCTCTTTAATTTTGTATTTTAAATAAAATAAATATTAGAAAAAAAAATGATTTAAACATCTATTTCTGGTAGTTCTCTAAAGATAAGTTATTTTCTTTATAATCCTTATTAAAAAAAAGTATTAAGTTCTGAATGTTTAACAATATTAAGTTGCTAATAATGTGTGTAATAATATTAAGTTGTTAGTCATTTGTTTAATAATATTGTTTAATAAATGTGTTTATTTGTTTAATAAAATTAACATGTGAATCATATTATTTTTATTTCATGTTTGCCCCACCCAGCATGTAGGAAACCTGCTATAATTATTCCTTATGTAAATAATGCTTTTCAGGCATATAAAACTATCTGTTTTACGGATGGTAGTAAGCTTGATGGAAGGGTTGGTCTTGCTTTTGTAATTTATGAAAATGGAACAGAGAAGGTTACTGCCAAGCACCGACTACTTAATGAATGTTCTGTTTTCCAGGCTGAACTTTTGTGTATAAACCTGGTTGTTAAGTGGATACAAAATTCTTTTAGTGAAAACAAAATTTCTAAATACCTCATTTGTACAGATTCTCTTTCTTCACTTTTTCTTTTGCGTGACACGACTTCTACTGAGAAGCTTGTGGTGGAAATTCACTCGATTTTGAACGCTCTTGAAAACGTAACTATTCATTTTTCTTATGTTCGTGGCCATAGCGGTATTTTGGGCAATGAAAGAGCAGACCAATTGGCTAAGGAAGCTACGTGTGGTGAAATAGACTTAAGGGTGTCTGTTCCAGCTTCTCACTGGAAGCGCATCGCTAGAGATAAAATCATTGCGGACTGGAATGCTGAATTTCTTTCTTCGCCTCGGTCGCTTTGGACGAAAAGGTTCTTTCCATCCATTTTTCACCGTTTGCAATGTAAATTCTTTGCAACTGATTTTAAATTAACCCAAATTTTAACAAACCATGGAAATTTTAAGAGATATTTATTTCGTTTCCATCTGGAGACCAGTGGAATTTGTGCTTGTGGCGATGCTGATGAAGATGCTGAACATATTCTTCTTCATTGCGATTTGTATGCGAGTGCCCGAATGAAATTAAAGACTGATTTGAGGCGTCTTTCTATTTGTTGGCCTCCTGTCTTATCAGAACTGGTCAAAAGTATTGAAAGTCTTGCTGCCTTGCGGAATTTTGTTTTTAATTTAAATTTGTAAATTTTTCTTCTTTTGTTTTCTACTTACAACTGTAAGCCTCATGTTATACTTTGTGGTGCATGAGGAGTTTTAAGTCGTTTAATAATAAAAAAAATCATATTTTTAATCAGTTAAAGAAAAGCAAATAGTAAAATTCTCACGAACTGTTGGAATTTTATATGTGAATTAATTAGCAACTTGGTCACGTTTGAGTCAGACTTCATATCGCACCAAATTGCGTACCAAATTTAATTTGCACATTATCGTGCAAATTAAATGTTCTTAAACTTGGTTACACAGAGCCATGGTTTCTTAGGGGATAGAAAACTCCCCTTCCAACGACGTGGCCCATGATCAAATCCCGTCGATAGCGGTTTAGTTCAAATTCAACTCCCGGTTCGTCCGGAACACAAAGTCTGTAGAGTCTAGGATTCCCTTGCCATCAGACTAACCATGGGGGATTTTTTAAAATGTTTTTCATTATAATGTAACGCAAATGTAGGTTAGTTTAATCATAAAAGCCTTCCACGAAGAATAGTATGTCAAAACCTCGACGCTGCACAGTAAAACAAAAAATGGGTCGGGTTTTCATGTGGTGCATTTGTTCTCCCGAATTGATTAAGGCGTTTGTTGCCTCCTATAGCAGTACTATAATTATTGTTGAACCAATAATCTTAATATAATAGTATTTATGATTTCTTCACTTTTTTTTTACATATTATTTTGAGAATAAATGATTGATGGAAGTTATTTGTCACAAATAAGTTTTGTAACGGAAGAAGCTACAAGAAGTTTTATTGCTATACCACTGTTAGCAATGGGTATGGTTATAAAAATTTGCGCTTACTCTATTGTGTTAGGTTGAAACATATCGTACTATCTAACCGGATTCCTCCTAAACCTTATTTATATGATACTATACCTCATTATGAAGAGATATATAGTTCAAATAAACACCATGTTAATATTTTAAAAAATTTCTCTATATACGAAGATTTAAAGCATCAATTTTATCATACGAATTTGAACCTATTTTTTGAGATTGCAGAGAATTTATTTATTTTAGTTAAATGCAAAGGAGGGGAGAATCTTAGAACAAAATATTATAGTTTTAAAGTTCTGACCATTAATTAAAGTAGGAATCGGGTCAGTCAATGCTTTATTTTATGATGTGAAATAAATTAGAAATAGCATGATTATGGATATGTACTTGATCAAAATTAAACATAACTACATTTTTGAAGGATTTTTTTTTTTTTATTGTGTCCGGTAGTTAATTTCACATGAGCTTTTCCTACGTAAAGCGAAGTTTTAGATTAGTTAGAATAGAAACATTTTTATTATATAATATTGTTAAACTCAACATTATGGTTGCAGTCTGTTTGGCTCATATTCTGATCCAGAGCCGTGATGGCTAAGTGACTGAAATTGCATCTTCCAATGAGGTGAACCGGGTTCAAATCCCAGAGATCGATACGAATACCAAATCCGGCTTGCACCAACCACAGTGCTGACGTGAAATATCCTCCTTGGTAGACGGGTCATGGGTTAGAGTCCCCTTGCCACCAGGCTAACAGTGGGAGGTTTTTGTGGTCTTTCTCTCCATGTAACGCAAATGCGGGTTACTTCCATTAAAAGACCTCCAAGAAAGGCAAATTTGTCCTAATACTTGATCCAGAAGTTACCTTGTCTTCTGGATTGGGTTCAAAATTACAAGGCTACGGAGTTGAACATTAGTAGTCGTGAACACAAAAATTGGGTCGGCTGTTAAACGACGGTTATAGAATAAAATAAAATTTTCTGATTCAATATGCTCCAAAATTTCTAACAAGAAAATGGCAAAAAAAGACAAAAATAAAAAAAAAGTATATAGCTCTCTTAATTTTTCTAAAAAATCTTACTTTTATAAAATGTTTTTTTTTCTTTTATTTTTTAAAACTAATTATAACGGATTCATGATTAGATTGTTGTTGTTGTCCATAATCTTTCAAAGTATGACAAAGTCAAACCAGTTCCAAAAGACCGTTTTTTAGAAGAAAGTCAATGAAAAGGATGGGATTTAAACCATTTAAGGATCCATTAAATTATAACACGAATTAAATCATTTTAAGTATACATTGATAGTTACATGATTATGACGTTAATATGATTATGGATTATGGTGTAAATGGGACAAAGAATGGAAAAAGTAACACAAAATAAATTTGCGTAATTTGCAAGTAAGGCTCATATACATGCATTGGAAAAATTTGTAAGCAATTCTTTTAGAAATTTAGTCGCTTTTAGCATATTTTCAAATCTTTTTACCCTTAATCCTAAGAAAAAGAATAGTTAGCAAAAGGATGACATATAAGTAAATATAAGTGAAATTTTGAAGATTTGTTCAATTATGTGCATTATGCATCTTAATTAAAGTTTAAAAGCATTTTTCTCGATGCAGTGTTTTGAGAAAAGATCCAAATGTTTAGAATTGTATTGATCAAAATTAAAAAAAAGCAAAATACTGTCGATTTATTTTAAAGTTTGTTATGTACAAGCATTTCATTACTTTTATGAAAAGAAATTTCAAATAGAAAATTTATTTCAACACTCGAAGTTGAAATTCACAGTAGTAGTGATTTTTTTAATGATGTTATCAACTAAAGTTAAATACAAACAGAAAGGACTTCCTGCAAAAACGTAAAGGCTGTGATAGCATTTCCTAAAGTTACATCCTGCAATCAAGCATAACATTATTTTAAATAATTATCATTTTACAATTACATTTTCTCCTTATTAAACTATTGAGCAAGTTTGAAAAGTTGTTTGTTATCTACATATTATTGTCGGCATTAAAGTAAAGAATGTTGCTTTTGCTATGTATGGTTAGCATTATCTTTGCTGACTCACGTAAGTAGGATTGAACTTAAGTATTGATTGTTGAAATATGTTCTTAAATATTTAGCTATCATTTTTATAATTTTTAAGTTATTTTTTGGTGTTATTTTGCCCTTTAGCAGCCATATGTTGAATCAGTGTTGCTCATATTAATATGAAATTGAACTTCAGATCTTAAATGTATTAATTATGTTGTTAAATTTCTCTTTGAATTTGTAAACAAAATTCTTATGATGCAAAGAAAAAGAACATAGAATATTTATTTTGATTGAATGAATTTGATTTTTTGAACTTTTCTTTTCCAAACTAAATTTTATTTTTAATTCCTTTACATTCTTTTTGATACATTGTTATTGTAAGAAATATCGGAGAGCATTGCATATTATCAAAATATTCATTGCAATCGTAATACCATGTTGACCATATCATCGTGCAAAATAAACCATCTTAATAAAATATCCTTTACTGAACCAACTTAAATTGAGAGTATATTATGATTCTATTTTAACGAATTATAGTCCAATTTACTACCATGAGAAAAAAACTATGGTCAAAACTACCAGAATAAGGTAAAATTTATCTTGTTTTAGTGAAGCACTCAAGTAATATTTCATATTTATATTTTATTTTTTATGTGTTATCTGAAATCATCTTTACAAAATTAACTAAAAAAAGAATCCATATAAAAAAAATATCAAAAAGAATTAGAAGTTCTAATTTGGTTTTCCAATTTATCAGTTTTTCCATATCAACCAGTTACACTTTGAATTCTACACGGAAAAAAACGTAGGGTATAACTTTTAGAATATTATAAAATTTACCGTGTTTCAGGCATTATGTGAATAACAAAGTACGGTAAGTTTTACCGAAATGTTTTGGCAATGATATTAGTAAAATTAGCAGCAAAATATTGTTTTATAACATGTATAAAATGTTGGTAATTTTATCTTGATACCCTAGAGCATGACATAAAATCCATTTATTTGGTAAAGATTAGTTTACAGTTTAGTATTTTTACTAAATGAATTGAGATAAGATCTGCAATTTTGAAAACTAGAATTTCCGGTAAAACATTACCACAAGAATGGAAAACGCTATCATTTGAATGGTTAAATACCATATATTTTGGTTTTATAAACAGAATTATGTTAATTTTATTTTTACCTTTTACTGAAAAGTGTTTTTACTACACAATACAATAATTTTACCAGAATGTGTCTCCGTGTATCATATTAAAATTGTAACAAATTTACTTGATTAAAGGAGCGCAAGAAACAAAACGCGGAACTCATTCATTTACGGTGTGAAGGAATCTTTTTTTAATTTTAAAAATTATGAAATAAGCATATACGGAACGGAAAGTTTGTAAACAAAGGAAAATGCTGATGCTGCGCGGAATTCTAAATTTTTTTATAGCTATAACATTGAAATAAGATGGTTTTATGTAGATGAAAGGAACTGAAATAGCTGGGTGAGTTATTTATGAGAAAAAATAAAAACGACGGGAACACGAAAACATATTAAAAAAAACAAACTAATTTTACTGTATCCAGAAACTCAAATTTTTAAATCTTATTTGGCATTTCTTGAATAAGATGGCAACAGCTGTTAATAATGCAACTTCACTTAGTTAAATCACTTATAAATTTAAGAAATAAATATAACATAAAAATTATCATTCAACTAACAATAAACCAATAATAACGTGCAATATGAAAAATTATTTACTTCTAAAATTTTTTATTTTATTTTTTATGAACCTCAACAATTTTATGTCTAATCTATCTTTATATATTTCTCTTATGTGACACCATAAACTCGGATATTTCACTATCTTTTGGCAACACTTAAATTATTATTATTTCATTACATTGTCGATATACACACACACACACACACACACACACACACACACACACACACACACACACACACATATATATATATATATATATATATATATATATATATGCACAGTCGAACTCGTTTATAACGAGCACAAAGGGACCGCAACATGTACTCGTTAAATCCGAGTGCTCATTATAAACGGGTCCTTAAAGCAGGCGTGCAAACAGAAGAGAGAGAGGGGGGGGGTGTGGGGGGTCAAATGATTGAGTTTACTTAAAATTTAATTAATCCTTACTTTAATTATATTAATTAATTTAATTAAATACTTTTCTTAATTTAATGACAACTTACCCCCCCCCCCCCCCCAACCAGCCGATAAGGCGCGAAATCGATACGTCACCGCCTACTCTCACGTGACTGTTCTCTTAAGCTTCAGATTAAAGCGATAAGGGCAATTAAGTTTCAGTTCGCGTTTTTTTATATTTTTATTTCGCGCGCATTTCTTATCATTTTGAAAAAAAGATGAGGCAGAAAGACTAGAAAGATGAGAAAAAAGATTGCAAGACAGAAAAATATTGCTCGCTAAAACCGGGTCTTGCTCGTTAAAAGCGACTTCTGTTCCATAGACTTAACAATGATCCAACCAAATATTCTCGTTTCCCTCGCTAAATCCGAGTTCTCGTTAAATCCGAGCTCGTTGTAAACGAGTTCGATTATATATATATATATATATATATCACAATTCATTTAGTAAAAAATAAAAAACTGAAAACTAATCTAACCAAATAAATGGTTTTTATGCCATGTTCTAGGGTATCAAGATAAATTTACCAAAATTTTACACATGTTATAAAACAATATTTTGCTGTTAATCTTACTAAAATCATCTTACCAAAACATTTCAGGATAGATTGGCTGATACGACGTCAGTCCCATGTCCGAGAGACAGTGAGCTCGAATCCCACCGGTTGAATACAAAATGGCGACTGGTACACGTTAAATCTGTTGGGGTCTTTGAAGTCCTTAAAGCTTCCATAACAAATCAATACCTCTGAGGGAAGTGGATTAAAAAAAAAGGATTATCAAAATTACGATCTGCAATGATGAAAGGTGCGTGAAAGTGTTAACCCTTATAAATGGTCTGCGATGAATGTGTGTGGCAAAGGCGTATTCTTGGCCTTAGATGGTGCAACAGAAAAACAAGAAGCTCACCCCTCTGCCTTAAATTAGCTTGGTTCTACCGAAGCAAAGCTTGCTGGTTTTGGCTAGTCGCATTTGTAACAATAACAACGACAGTCTTATTCCATTTATTTAGTTCATATAAATATTAGTATTAAATATTCACAGATTACTTAGGGATTTAGATGCTTTATTTCCTATTCAGATGCAACCTAATGACTTATTAACTTATTGATGCTATATTTGAGTATATTACGCTGATTTTTGAAATGCAATTAAAATTTTTTATACTGCATTTATAACTAAAGATGTTATCTTCTCAATAGGAATGATCTTTTTAATAATATTTTTTTTAAATATTGATGTCTAAAGCTAAAAACTACCTTTCTGTTTTTAAAAAGGTTGTTTAAAATCTCATATTTTTAAACAATATTATGTTAAAATAATTTTTTAAAATTATAATTTTTTGAGGAATTATAGAATCTCAAGATTCTATAGAATCTCTCGAGATTCTTCTTAAGAAATGTATTGATTTTTTAAAATATCTAATTGTATTATAAACTTGATAAATCTATTTTTGAAATTAAGAGCTCAAAATTAGTTAATTATATATTAAAATTTGGTTCACAGTATAAAAATCAGCTTGGTGCAGATAAATTTTCAACAAAAATAAATGTCACTTATACTTAAATAGTGAAACTATTTTTCTTTACTGCTAGAAAAATGCAATAAACATAATTTTAATCATCTGAAAATAACGTTTCTCTTTTCAATTTACCTTGAGCATATTAACCATTTTATGTGAATAAAATAGTATTGTTTTGACAAGACAGAATATTTCGTTATAAACTTCGTACTTAATAGGTGTGACTTTTAAGTATTATTAAATATAATTAATACTCTTGTTCTAAAATCGAAATTTCAATGTATTTTTTTTCAGTTCCTCGCCTACCTTTTGCTTGTCAGCAAGATAAAGAAGTCGGGACATGTGATCAAAATTTTTCCAGATTCTTCTACAACATGGAAATTTCACAATGCCAGGAATTTATTTACGCAGGATGTAGAGGAAATAGTAACAATTTTCAAGATTTAGAAGATTGTGAAGCAGTTTGTCAAACTGAAATAGGTATATGTTTCATGGAAATTAAATATTTATAACTCATGTACGAAAGTACAAAATAAAAAATCCAAATTAAATTAAAATCAAATGAAGATGCACGGTAAAGTATTCCGGATCAAATTACGGTATTAAGTACGGGTATCATTGGTAAAATATATTTTTTTACTGTAAAATATTACAACGTAGTTTTTACAGTAATATTTTCTTATGGTAATTATTATTGTCTAACTTGCAATATATCAGATTTTTGGCACAGTAACATGTTTTGGTAAAAAAAAGAAGAAAAAAATAACGGTAAAAAATACCGGCAACCTCTATACCGGTATTTTTACCGTAATTTGATCCAGTATTTTTTACAGTGTCATGTAATTTCTTTCATTGTACAGATTTTTTAACACATCATACTTTAAATGTAAACACAAATTCGTCTTCTTTATTAACTTGACAGCCCTTTAAAGGCCAAAGCCTTTTTTTTTTTTACTTCTTCATTCTGTTTTCTTTCTCACCAGGGTGTTCTAGTTGTTCACTTTTAGTCCTTTGATTTCCCCAACAAACCAGTCAACCAACCTTTGTCTGGGCCTAAATCTGGCTCGTATTCTATTCTCCTTGGTTTAAAATGAGAAAGTATGGAAATTAAGGAGGGTAGGTCCATTTGACAGTATGTCTATTCAGAATTCAATTTGATGTGGTTTATTTTAATATGATGTATAATATTTGCCTCTCTATGCTGCATATACAGACAACACCTTAAATAAAGAAGGCCTCTACATGGCTCAATTTTGAATTTCGGTGTGACGAACATAAACTGCGCTCTGGGGGAAATTCGAAGATGTCACTACATTACGGCAACCCGTGGGGAGGTCTTCTCTCTTCTATGAGACGTTGGTATAGATCCTTATACTATATGTATTTTCACGTACCATTGTTATTCACCGCAGCCAGAATCTTTCTCAAAATTTTTCTCTCGAAGTCAGCTCTATTTTCATGAGGTTTCGTCCTAGCTCATAATATAAATTAGTGAGCCTATTTAGTTAAAAATTTCCTTTTCATGTTTGCACAACAGTGTAATTCTTTTTAACTATCTTAAAACCACTAATTAATTTTCAAAGTGCATATGTTTTAACTACTTTGCGAAAAGTTGATTTTCTTTTTAAAAGCAAAATATTTCTAAAATTTATATGTAACTGTATAAACATTATCATGAGTAACATATAAGCATTAAAATCGAATGTAGATTGGAATTTTTTTTTCTTTCTCTGTAACTTCTTCTTAAACTGATACATTTTTGTAGCTTCTCGTCTACCTTTTGCTTGCCAGCATGATAAAGCAGTCGGCCCATGCGATCAAAATCTTGCAAGATTCTTTTACAACAGGGATACTGCACAATGCCAAGAATTTATTTATGGAGGATGCGAAGGAAATGATAATAACTTTCAAAGCTTAGAAGACTGTGAAGATATTTGCCGAGTTGGAATGAGTAAATATGTTATGATAATTAAATATAATCAATAATGCAAGAGAGAAAAAAAAATTAAGGAATATTACTTAGATTATTATAAAAAAAAAAAAGCAAATAAAAATAAAATTAAATAAAAAAAATTAAAAATGAATTAATAAAAAAAATAAAAGAAAGTAAATGAAATAAATTAAATAAAAAATTTAATAAATAAAAAATAAATAAATAAAAAATAAAAAAACAGGAAAGGAAGTGGTAAGTTCTTTGTGTAGGTTTCTTTACAATTTCTTTTAAAAATCCAATTGTTTGCGAATACAAAAACAGATATGGCTAATATTTGAAAATGTAAAAACTTTATTAAACCTTATTAGATTTGAAGCCATTTAAGGTAGATAAAATTAACGTAACTCGCGAGACTTGAATGAGGAAAATAAACTAGATTTGAAAAATAAAGCGTTATGTTTCCAACAAGAAAAGGGATAATAAAGTAAAGTTGAAAATCAAAATTAGGTAATCCACGTTAGCGGAGCGAAGCAACTCGGAGCACAATGTATTTCCAAGGTGGTTAATTGGTGGGTAGGGGAGGAACTCATATCATTACTAGAGAATCGGTATGCTTGGTTAGTTCATGTATTACTTTCATGTATGATTTATATGAGTTATTTATATGTATACTATATCATATGAGTTATGTTAATGGATTTGTTTTGCTTCGATATTGTAATTTATTTTAATGATTTCGAAACCATGATTTCATTTATTTAACATTATTTATGTTTTAATACTTTTTTTAAATGCTGTTTTTTTTTTTGATTTCTCAAAGCATTTCGCCATGCCAGTTCTCTGGCACACATAAAAATCCTGATTAGTAAACGCAATTTTTAATTTTCATCTTATTTTCATCATATCCAAAACTTAAACTTCAATACATATTTTTCAGTTCCACATCTGCCTCACGCCTGTCAGCAAGAAAAAGAAGTCGGATCATGTGCACAGAATTTTTCGAGATTCTTTTACAATAAGGAAATTTCACAATGCCAGGAATTTATTTACGCAGGATGCGGAGGAAATGATAACAATTTTCAAGATTTAGAAGACTGTCAAGCAGTGTGTAAAACTGAAAGAGGTAACTGGATTTTGATAATTAAATAATTCCATCTATAAATGCACGGGAATGTAAAAGTAAATAGTGCGTATAAAATGAGGGAATAAAAATTAAAATATGTTATTTCAACGTCTAAGTGCAGATTTTTAAAAAAGAAAGCTTCTAACACAATAATTACTCTTTTCAGACGAAAATACTTTTTTTTTGTTCGTAGAAATTTTATTACTTAAATGATTGCTTGAAGGCGTAACACATTATCAAACATTCCATTATTCTATCAATTATCAAATGATAGAATACGGGGAAACATTCTATAATATTCCATCAATTTCAATCTTTCTATGTTTGTTAAATCTCGAAATGAATATATACTTATAACCCTATATTAATATCACTTTTTCAATTGAAAAGCTAAAGTGCTAAATTAGTTAGGTCCATGACAACTATTAATTATTCAGACATTTATTTTAGGATTTGTATTTAAAAATAAAACAAAATCTAATATTTTGACGGAAAAATATATTTTGGTAAGTGTAATTTTTTAAATTCATCTCAAAATTAAATGATCGATATTAATGATATTTTAATGTCAAATTAATTCCATCAATTATCAAATGCTCTACATTAAGTACTTGATAGAATGCCGGAAGACATTATTAAATATTCCATAAATTTTAAACTTTCTATCGTTACCAAATCTAGCAATGAATATATACTTATATCTCGATATTTATATTACTCTTCAATTTAGGTGCTAAATTAGTTAGTGGCAACTATAAATTTAGACATTTATCTTAGCATATGAATCTAAAAATAAAACAAAACCAATATCTGGACTGAAAAATATATTTTGGTAAGTGTAATTTTTTAAATTCATCTCAAAATTAAATGATCGATATTAATGATATTTTAATGTCAATTTAATTCCATCAATTATCAAATGCTCTACATTAAGTACTTGATAGAATGCCGGAAGACATTATTAAATATTCCATAAATTTTAAACTTTCTATCGTTAGCAAATCTAGCAATGAATATATACTTATATCTCGATATTTATATTACTCTTCAATTTAGGTGCTAAATTAGTTAGTGGCAACTATAAATTTAGACATTTATCTTAGCATATGAATCTAAAAATAAAACAAAACCAATATCTGGACTGAAAAATATATTTTGGTAAGTGTAATTTTTTAAATTCATCTCAAAATTAAATGATCGATATTAATGATATTTTAATGTCAAATTAATTCCATCAATTATCAAATGCTCTACATTAAGTACTTGATAGAATGCCGGAAGACATTATTAAATATTCCATAAATTTTAAACTTTCTATCGTTAGCAAATCTAGAAATGAATATATACTTATATCTCGATATTTATATTACTCTTCAATTTAGGTGCTAAATTAGTTAGTGGCAACTATAAATTTAGACATTTATCTTAGCATATGAATCTAAAAATAAAACAAAACCAATATCTGGACTGAAAAATATATTTTGGTAAGTGTAATTTTTTAAATTCATCTCAAAATTAAATGATCGATATTAATGATATTTTAATGTCAATTTAATTCCATCAATTATCAAATGCTCTACATTAAATACTTGATAGAATGCCGGAAGACATTATTAAATATTCCATAAATTTTAAACTTTCTATCGTTAGCAAATCTAGCAATGAATATATACTTATATCTCGATATTTATATTACTCTTCAATTTAGGTGCTAAATTAGTTAGTGGCAACTATAAATTTAGACATTTATCTTAGCATATGAATCTAAAAATAAAACAAAACCAATATCTGGACTGAAAAATATATTTTGGTAAGTGTAATTTTTTAAATTCATCTCAAAATTAAATGATCGATATTAATGATATTTTAATGTCAATTTAATTCCATCAATTATCAAATGCTCTACTTTAAGTACTTGATAGAATGCCGGAAGACATTATTAAATATTCCATAAATTTTAAACTTTCTATCGTTAGCAAATCTAGCAATGAATATATACTTATATCTCGATATTTATATTACTCTTCAATTTAGGTGCTAAATTAGTTAGTGGCAACTATAAATTTAGACATTTATCTTAGCATATGAATCTAAAAATAAAACAAAACCAATATCTGGACTGAAAAATATATTTTGGTAAGTGTAATTTTTTAAATTCATCTCAAAATTAAATGATCGATATTAATGATATTTTAATGTCAAATTAATTCCATCAATTATCAAATGCTCTACATTAAGTACTTGATAGAATGCCGGAAGACATTATTAAATATTCCATAAATTTTAAACTTTCTATCGTTAGCAAATCTAGCAATGAATATATACTTATATCTCGATATTTATATTACTCTTCAATTTAGGTGCTAAATTAGTTAGTGGCAACTATAAATTTAGACATTTATCTTAGCATATGAATCTAAAAATAAAACAAAACCAATATCTGGACTGAAAAATATATTTTGGTAAGTGTAATTTTTTAAATTCATCTCAAAATTAAATGATCGATATTAATGATATTTTAATGTCAATTTAATTCCATCAATTATCAAATGCTCTACATTAAGTACTTGATAGAATGCCGGAAGACATTATTAAATATTCCATAAATTTTAAACTTTCTATCGTTACCAAATCTAGCAATGAATATATACTTATATCTCGATATTTATATTACTCTTCAATTTAGGTGCTAAATTAGTTAGTGGCAACTATAAATTTAGACATTTATCTTAGCATATGAATCTAAAAATAAAACAAAACCAATATCTGGACTGAAAAATATATTTTGGTAAGTGTAATTTTTTAAATTCATCTCAAAATTAAATGATCGATATTAATGATATTTTAATGTCAATTTAATTCCATCAATTATCAAATGCTCTACATTAAGTACTTGATAGAATGCCGGAAGACATTATTAAATATTCCATAAATTTTAAACTTTCTATCGTTACCAAATCTAGCAATGAATATATACTTATATCTCGATATTTATATTACTCTTCAATTTAGGTGCTAAATTAGTTAGTGGCAACTATAAATTTAGACATTTATCTTAGCATATGAATCTAAAAATAAAACAAAACCAATATCTGGACTGAAAAATATATTTTGGTAAGTGTAATTTTTTAAATTCATCTCAAAATTAAATGATCGATATTAATGATATTTTAATGTCAATTTAATTCCATCAATTATCAAATGCTCTACATTAAATACTTGATAGAATGCCGGAAGACATTATTAAATATTCCATAAATTTTAAACTTTCTATCGTTACCAAATCTAGCAATGAATATATACTTATATCTCGATATTTATATTACTCTTCAATTTAGGTGCTAAATTAGTTAGTGGCAACTATAAATTTAGACATTTATCTTAGCATATGAATCTAAAAATAAAACAAAACCAATATCTGGACTGAAAAATATATTTTGGTAAGTGTAATTTTTTAAATTCATCTCAAAATTAAATGATCGATATTAATGATATTTTAATGTCAATTTAATTCCATCAATTATCAAATGCTCTACATTAAATACTTGATAGAATGCCGGAAGACATTATTAAATATTCCATAAATTTTAAACTTTCTATCGTTACCAAATCTAGCAATGAATATATACTTTTATCTCGATATTTATATTATTTCTTCAATTTAGGTGCTAAATTAGTTAGTGGCAACTATGAATTTAGACATTTATCTTAGCATATGAATCTAAAAATAAAACAAAACCAATATCTAGACTGAAAAATATATTTTGGTAAGGATAATTTTTAATTCATCTCAAAATGAAATGATATATTCTAAATGATACTTTATTTTTAATTTAATTAAACAAAATTTACAAAAGTGGACTACTTCATCGTCTTAATTTTCCACAGAAGTGCGAAATTTTTTCATACTCTGTAAAATTTGTGGCGCAATATCTATCCGAATTTGGTGTTGAAGAAATCCATACTAAATTAGTTAGGTCTATGACTACCATTAACTATTTTGACATCTATTTTAGGATTTAAATATAAAAAATAAAACAAAATCTAATATTTAGAGTGAAAAATATGTTTTGGTCAGGATACTTTTTTTAAAATTCATCTCAAAATGGAAGGATAGATTCTAAATGATTCTTTATTCTTAATTTAATTAAGCAAACTTTACAAAAGTTGACTACTTCAGCGTCGTCGTTATTCACAGAATTTATGAATTTTTTTTATCTACTACAAAAATTTTGGTGCAATATCTTCCCGATGGTGTTAAAAGACTTTAAACATTATGCGAATGATCACTTTATTTCAAGTTAATACCGAATCAAGTGTTCTTACACACTTCAAAAGGTGTAGCTAAAATATAACACCAATACTTCAGAAAGCTTTCACCAATTTGTAGCTCGTTGCTCGTTGCTCGTTGGTGAGAAAGATTGTGTTCTGAAAAGGCAAAAGCTCTGTAAATTTGGGAAATATAGTTGTAGTATTTTTAAACTATTTAACTAAATTCTTGTGTAAAATGGTAAGGCTTGTTCTAAACGTAAAACTGAGATGCTTCTGAAGTTCAAAGGCGGGAAAATTGTGTGATTTCAAGATAGTGGACAAGATTGCAGCTTGTTTACATGAAGTGTACTTCTCGTCAAATTTATTTGACAAATTCATCATAGCGCATTTAATGCCTGGTAAGTTTTAACCCTCTTTCCTTATTGATAAAAAACAATTGCGGTCGATTATTTGCCAAGTTATTTCAACCGCATTATCTGATTTATTTGGCAAACAACGAGTAAAAACTTTTATAAAATGAATATATGTGCTTAGTTCTATAATAATGTATTTATCTAATTAGATTTACATAAATGTGCCAATTGTATAAAATAAAATTTATAATATTTAACATTTTTTAGAAGGCGCACCATTTAGCCCCCAAAAGCATTCAATGATTTATCGGTAAAATAATTAATATACATGTTTTCAATCTTTTTTTGCAGATTAATCTTGTGTAATTCGAGAATGATGGGTTAATCTCCTGAATGACGAAGTAATCACCCGAGAGACAGTGCAGAAAAAATTGACAAAAGTTTGCGAAATATAAAGATTGTTCCGTAATTTTCACTCATATTAAATAAATAGTGTATAAATCAGAATCAATCAATCATGATATAAAAATTGAAAAAAATGGTATTACAAATGTCCGAGTTATCATTATTGGCAAATGAAATTTGAAGATGTTTCTAACATGCACTTTTCCCGTCTTCATAGGTTTATTAAGCAATCGAGCAGTTTTTGGATGTTTTTAATCTTGACTTTTTTGTAACCCTTCCCCCTTTTTTTTCATTTTTTCTCACTTCAATATTAAGGATTTTAGAATAAATATGTAAGGCGTTGATTGCGGAGCACCCTGCATAAATAATTTTTCCTGCTTCAATCTGTATTGATTTTGAATAAATAAAGTGTCTGAAACACGCAAAACAAGTTGTTTTCTTTACTGATCTAACTATTACAGATGAAACGCCGGTGTATTGTTCTATATATATTGTTATTTTTTAATTATAAAAAGAGTCGGATAGTTTCTAAGGAATCTGTTAGATAACCGAAATTATATATGTACTAAAATATGAAATTCCATAAAAGTAGTTAGAAATTTTGTTTCTTTCATTCATACTAAATTTTTTTTAATTGATGTTGTAAATTAAAGAATTTTCAATGACGAATAACTGTTTCTCTTAGATCCAGATAACTGCAAATAAGTGTAAATTTGAAACATTCTTGTCGGAAAGTGAGCCGTGTGTTGAAGATTTTATCTTTAACCAGAAAAAGACATTAGTGCTTCATGCTGTATTTCATCAGCATAAATTATTAAAATGCTAAATATAACAAATGTAACAAATGCTACTTATAAAAGTTTTCACTTATTTTGACCTAAAGTAATACACAATAAAGAAAAAAGTATGAAAACATGTTTAACAAAAATTTCAAAAGGGCTAATAGATCTAACAATTTTAATTGATAACATTGTTTTATAACTTTTTAGAAAATTGTTTTGGTATTACGTTAGACAGGAATTTTACCTTAACTAATAATAACAAAAAAGGGAAAAATAATAATAGTGCCGATACTTTGAAATTATAGAAAATACAAAAAGAAAAAAAGTTGTTTTGTGCAAAAGTTCTGAGTTGTGTCCCATAATTTCCTCGCAAGTAGTGTTAAATGATTTTTTATTGTGTTACCAGTTATTCCAAATATAACCAAAAATTTGAAAAAGCAACTAATGGGAGGAGCTCAAAATGAGTTTTCAGAGTTCTGCATATGAAACCAGAATTTATTTTTTCCATGTTTCAGAATTAGTTACACATTTATTCAACAGAGGGCTAAAATAACTGAGAAAAATGCAAAACAACGTTATTAAAACAATTGCCAATTAAAGTAACAATGAAGTGCATTTTGACAAAATTATCAGACGTCCATGCAACTGATATAGTCGTAATGATACGTGCAGCTGATAACTTTGAATTATTACTTTAATAATAAGCAGCGCCAGCTGTTGTCATAGCATGTAACTAATTAAAAACGTTGGAAGAATGAATTAGCTCATAGAATGTTGCAAACCGTACATTTTTATTTCCTTCCATTTTTCCTTATTGAATTTTAATGTTTAGGACAATTGTTATATTATATGGAGAAATTCATTGGTTGATAATTTAATAATCCTTTTTTTTTTCCATATCGATGATAGCCTTCCGAATTTTAGAGATAAAGAAATATTTTATTTTAAATCAGCATGATAAGTATTATAAAGGAGCACACGATCTTAGAAGAAAAGAATAACAACTTATCTTTGGAATAGTCTGTTTCATCTTATTTTTTTTTAATAGTTTCCTGTTTATAAAGAGTGCATTGTTTGAATTTATTTCTTCGAACACAGTTTTATATTCAATTACAGAATTTTGTAGATTTTTAAGACATTTCTAAGTTTTACCTTTTTATTTATTAAAATAATATTTAAAATAAATATTAGTTGAATGCATACTGAACTGTGAAAGTTTTAGTCAAATTGGTTGAAAATTGAAACAATGGTGTCTGCGACTGATTGTGAAAATAAGGAAATGACATTTTAAATTAGTAATAATGGCCGCTCGTCAATGTAAAACGAGCTTCGCTCAGTGGTACCACCTAATTAATATTAATTCAATTCTAGTTAATATTAATTTAACACAAATATTTTATATAATCAATATTTTATTATATAATTAGTTATATAATATTTATTATATAACTAATATATTATATAATTAATTTTTAATATTTTATATTAATATTTTATATAACGTGTCCTCTAACTTTTACCCTTATATATATATATTTAAAAATCCTCGAAACTGAAATGAAGTGAATGTACATATATTTGAGGTCGCAAAATTATAACTAAGCGAATAATTATTGAGGGCAACAAAGCTGAAAACATCAAAACCTGTTTGATTGCCGGAAGAAATAGAAGAGAGATACCCCCTAATTTCCCCAGAAAATCAAACTGATTTTGAATTTTATCAGTTTGCTTTCAGTTTTTAATCATAAGTTATTCGATGAAATTTTTAATTTTTTATGCTTCAATAATAATTTGAGATCCCTAATGTGTATATTGTTTCTACTAAATGTTCAATAAATATTCTAAAACTATGCATTGAGGGTGGTCAGTATAGGACACCTTGTAAATTTTTATACTAAAAAACATTTGCAAAATTATAAATCTTGGATTAATAAATAATGTGATTTTGTGTTAAAAATTTATTATACATATTTATTTATTCATTTAATCATCTTGCGTTATTAGTTTCCATAAGTGATCTAGTTGTGTTATACATTATAATTGCAATTTTATTTATGTTTTATTTAGAAAATTATGTTTTTTTTTTATAGGAAATTCAATAGCGGAGCCCTTTTTTAAAACAAATAAATCAGTTATATTGATTGAAATTACTCGAAATTTAAATTAAAAATAAGTAGTAAATGGACTTTGTAAAGACATTTTTTTTCTAATTTTACGTTCATTATTTATAACGTCGTAAAATAATTTCTTTTAAATACAAGCGGGAGCTAAGCCGCCTGTTTGCTGTCGCTCACCAATCTCTATGATTGCGCAATTAGGTTTTTTAAAATTTTTTTTTTATCATGAAACAGTTTTTTGAAAGTGTTGAAATTATTCATTCAATTCAAGAAATAAAAAAAAAAATATGTAGTCTTTGAAAAAAATAATGATCCAAATGTTAAAAAAAATAAGTAAAATAAATAGATAAAAAAAATTTATTTTATATTTATTATCCATACCTTTAAAATATAATTGTTTCAAATGACATTTTATTTGATTTAAAAATATAATTGAATTCTTAAAGCAAAAAAAAAGGCAGGAAAAAGGATTTTCTTAAAAAGCTATTAAAATTTGAGATAAGAGAACGGTTTTTCTTCGACAATTCATTGTTCTTAGTTTAATGATTGAATAAAAAAAAAATAAAGACGAAAAATAATTTCGCAGAAATTCTTTTGAATAAATATAAAAAACATTGAGTGAAACTGTTTATTTTATAAATGTTAAGTCGGATGAGTGAAAATGAAGTCATTAATCTTTCTGTGCACTGTTATTGGAATTTTTGCTAGTCAGGAAGAAAAAGGTAAATAATCTGTACATTATGGTTGTAATGTTCACTGTACTTAAAAAAATAATATTTAAGATAAGCTAGAAATTTTGATATTTTCTTTTTAACTTCTTGTTTTAAACATTCAAATGGTACTCTTGAAAGATAATTTTTTTAAAACTTTCGTCATTTTAAAATTTAAATAAATTGTTTTGGCTTCAGAAAGCACCAAAATACATTTTAATCCATAAGCTATCTTAATTTATATGATACATGTAAAAATAGAAACAGTAACTATTAAAAATTTCAATTCAGTGTTCCAATTGTAATTAATATTGTTGAAAGCAAATTACATATTTTTTATGTTGTGGAGAGAGTATATATCGACCATGTAAACCTTCATCTATGAAAAGGTTTAACATGTCTTATATACTAGTGAATTGGAATTGTATTTTTGTAGTGGTAGATACACTACAGTACTCCCCCACCAAAATAGCTGTGATAGAATTCGATGAACGGATACCACTAGTTGTATCATTCCTGTTTTGTGAGACGTCGGGAGAGCTGTATTAAAATCACTGTACTTTTTGCTGATCGTGAGAGCTGTATTAAGAACACGGTCGTGGTTGCTCCTGCGTTGCCATTAGAAGTTAAGTGTATGCAGGCTGACGTTGTGTGTGATCGAGACGAGACTGAGTAGCAACAGTGCGAGGAGGTGGATAACATCGCTGTCACAAGTAGCAATTCAACTGTTCACTGTGGACCATCCATCAAAGTAGGCGTGTTCAGATCGAAGTGGGCGTTACTGTCAAGGTAGGCGTGTTCACATCACGTCCGGAGATCACCAAATGAGGGGGATGAACCCTCTCATATTAAGTTGAGGACAACTATGACAAAATCAAACAACATTTATTACCAACGGAAACATAACAACAAGATAAAAACAAAAAGTATAACTTAAGTGTGAGTGTGCACAGGCCAAAGTTCGAAGCTTCTTAAATACTGATGTAGATGTAGTTGTAGTTAATTTACGTCGCACTAAAGCTGCACAATGGGCTATTGGCGACGGTGTGGGAAACATCCCTGAGGATGATCCGAAGACATGCCATCACAATTTTGATCCTCTGCAGAGGGGATGGCACCCCTGCTTCGGTAGCCCAACGACCTGCACGCGAAGTCGAGCACTTTACGGTAGAACAGTTTAACGAGGACCAATACCGCACACCCTTGGTCCCTATGCAGACTGATCCAAGTGGTCACCCACCCGCACACTGACCGCAGTCAGTGATGCTTGACTTCGGTGATCTGCTGGGAACCGTGTCTTAACGATCAGTCCATTGCGGGACTCTTAAATACTGAAGAAAGGTACAAGGTTGCAGATCCTGTGTACGTCATCCAGCTGATTCCTACGTCATCCAGCGACTACGCACCATGCCTGGCGCCACATCGTCATAAAAAGAAATGTGTTATAAAGAATGTGACAAAAATGTTCTTTCTTTATCTTTTTTTTTATCAAAATAAGATTCATTCATATATAACATTCCATATCAAAATAGGAATTATTTATAAAGTTCCTTATAATCTATTTTAAAATTTAGATTAAAAGATAGTAATTATTATGATGTTTAAATATTATGATATCCAATGTATGTGAAACCGGTGTAGATCCAAGCACTTGGAAGTTGAAAAAACCCGCATTTAGTGTATGTTGAAAAATATAAGTAAAATAAATAAATAAAAAAAATGATCAGACAAATTTTCACAATTAGAATCAACGCTGTGCCATGTCAAGAAATAAAAGTATTAACGAATTCCCCAAATCTAGGATACGTGTATTAACAATGGTACATTGATTATACTAAAATAGCTTTCAGATAATCTCTAGACCTTTTTCATAAAAATATTTTTATGACAAAGATAATACATAAACACATTTAAGTAGTTTCTTGTATTTGGCAAAAAATAATACACTTCAGCGACGAACTTAAAAACTCCACAAATGCAATTATTTTTAAACTTTATCCATTTTCTCACTGCGGTTAATAGAAGGTTTCTGCTCTGAATGAAGCAAAACAACTTGAAAAAAAGCATAAATAAAGGAACTGAAATGGACATACTATAGTTTCGATAAAAAAAAAATACTTCCGTCAGTGTCTAAACACGAAATGAAAGTAGAAAAGTAAAAAGACAAACTCGTTGCAAAAAAAAAAAAAAAAAAAAAAAAAAAAAAAAACAAAAAAAACAAAAAAAGGTTGTTGAACCAGTAGGGGAAGAGGAGCAAGTTTGAATAAGATAATAAAGGAAATAAGATAAGAAACCGATGTGAGGGTATAGGTGTGTGCAAGATGTGCACCATAGTGCAAGATGTAAAAATTTAATTAGAATGGATTTCTAAACATTAGAAAAGAACTGATTCAGTGAAAACTATTTCTTATAAGTATGTATGGTATTGCATAGAATATGAAGTTTCGTAAAAGCTTTACTAAAGATACGATTTCTTTTATTTCTTTCACAACGTTCCTTTTTGTTTTAAATTTTTACATTGAGAAAAAAAGTATGTTCTAAACTTCCAGAATTTGGCAAAATTGGCGGTGTTTCTGTCCCGTGACACCAAACAGCTCGGTAATTTTTACCGCAGCGCTTTGGTAATTATTTTGGTAAAATTATGGTTTCATAATATGTGATAAAATTTAGTAAATGTGGTAAAATTCGCTAATTTTATCATTAGACATTAGAGCATAGCACAAAAGCCCTTTTTCCGGTTAAATTTACCGTTCAGTTTTGTATTTTTTAATAATGTGTGGTAATAAGAACTCCAATTCAGAAAATCATAATTTTTCTGGTAAACTGTTACTACATGAACAGAAAAATAATCACATGTATGGTTTAAATATCGTATATTTCGGCTTTAACCAGAATTATGGTTATTTTCACCACAAATGTCATTAACATACTGTACGATAATTTTACTAGCATTATTTCCTTCGTATATTACCACTGCAAATTCAACTTATTACTTTTTTAAAGCGAGGGGCAGAACAATTTTTGCTTAAGTCTGAAAAAAATAAAATTTTTCTCTTCTTTTTTGTCCGCAAGAAAAACGTATTTCGAGAAAAAAAGTATGGTCAGAGCTACCAGAATATTCAAAGATGTACCGTATTTCTAGATCTATGGGAACAAGAAATAAACTCAGTAATTTTTAACGAAGGGGTTTGGTAATTATTTTTTTAAATTAGCAGTAAAATATAGTTTTATAATGTGCGATAAATTCTGTAAAAGTAGCAAAATATGGTAATTTTATCATGATACATTACAGTATAGCAAAAATAATTTATTCGGTTAAATTTACTCTTGAGTTTTGTATTTCTTATTATATGTGTGGTTAGAAAAACTATAATTTTTAAAACCAGCAGAATTTCTGGTATAACGTTACCTTATGAACAAAAAAACTACAAAATAAATGGTTTAAATGCCGTACGTTTCGGTTTTATGTATTATCAGAATTATTTATTTTTCTTATATGAAATGCTATCATTATACAGTACAGTAATTTTACCAGAATTTGGTTCTCTGAATAGTTTTAATAAATCTATTTTATCATTTTATCATCTTTAAAAGAGAATCATGCGAATGATGGCTCAGTCGCTTAAATGAAATTACACAAATTGCGAAAATTACATTATGCTTTGAGATAAAACTTTATCTTGAAATTTGTATAAACTTTAGACCTTCAAGTAGATTATGATAAGAAAGAGTTGTTTAAGCGATTTTTCTATCAAGGTGAATAATTGCTCAAATAAAGCAAACATGAACTTAGTATTCAGCTCGCGAAGGAAAGTTACGTTTTCTCCTAAAATAAAAATGTACTTGTATAAATTAAAATTTTACTGATTTCACAATGCATTAATTAAAATTTAATTTGATGTAACGGTAAAATAGGTTTGAAAAGTTTATAGTTGGTGATTTTGAAATAAAATATTTAATTACGCCGGCACATAGTACAGTGCATGAAAAAATGAACCACGAATAACTTTCAATCCAATGATCCGGTCTTTACGCGCAAAGACTCAATCTAAATGGTTCAAGGGGGTTGCCACAAATATAATAATTAGCTTAGACACTATTTTAATTTATGAAATCACATACAAAATCAAACTTTCTCTGAATTTCTTACCTCCAAAATATAGGGGGTAGCAGCAATATGGCATATACACCGAAGAGCCATTTCATTATGACCACCCTGTTAATAACATGTAGGACCACCTTTAGCCCTCAAAACTGCTAGCTCCCGCCATGGCATTAATTCCACAAGGTGCTGATAGGTAGTCTGAGGTATCTGGTACCAAGCTCTCACCAAATGGTCCTGCAATTCCCTCACATTGCGAGAGGGTAGCGTGGCAGCGCGAATTTGGTTTTCCAATTAGGATTACAAATGCTCTATGGGATTAAGGTCAGGTGAATTTGGGGGTCGTGACATGACTTGAAAGTCACTGGAATGTTCCTCGAACCAATCCATGACGATTCGACCCTTATGACATGGTGCCGTTGGTGTCCTGTTGGTAAACACCATTCCCCGCAGGAGAAACTGTTGCCATGAATGGGTGAACTATGTTCAAGTAGCTTACAGACGTCAGGGATTGTTTTATGAGGATTATAGGTCCTAATATGCCCCATGAAAACATTGTTCCTGGGCGAGAAACCGTGAAAACCTGGGCGAGCCCATTGTTATAGATGGAGGGTGGTCATAATGTAATGGCTCTTCGGTGTACGAGGGTTGCTATTTATATTTCTGGCCTAATAATGAAATCACAAATATGTAGGATCGAAATTGGTTTTATTGTTTTTCAAAATATTCTCCATGATGATCAATACACTTTTGCATGCGTTTGAACCAATTTTCAAAGCACTTCTTCCAGTCCGATTGAGGTAACTCCAAAACATGCGTTTTGAATGCATCAACCGCTTCTTCGGGGGTCGAAAATCGTTGTCCACGTAATTTATTTTTGATGTGTGGGAATAGGAAGAAGTCATTGGGTGCCAAATCAGGGCTGTACGGCGGATGACCCATCAGTTCGATCTTTCGCTCCGACAGAAATGCCTTTGTTTGAGTCGATGTGTGAGAGCTCGCATTGTCATGATGAAGAATGATTCGCCTGTTCTTCTGCTTTTTTCGAATTTCTCCGATGACTTCTGGCGAACAAATGGTCGTGTACCATTCAGAATTGACCGTCCTGCGTTGCTCTAACGCCACTGTTGCCACATGACCGTTAATGCCGAAGAAACAGGCAATCATTTGTTTCGATGTGCTTCTTCCTCGAACAACTTTTGTTGGTTTTGCCCCGCCTTGGAAGACCCATACAGTTAATTGCTGTTTTGTTTCCGGCTCATATGCATAGATCCATGATTCGTCACCTGTGTAGATGTTATACACAGCCTTTGATGTACCTTGAACGTATTTTTCCAACATTTCTTTGCACCAATCGACACGAGCCTTTTTTTGAGCGTTTGTCAGATTATGCGGGATCCAACGCGAAATTTTTTTTTTACGCTCAAAGTTCATGCAATATTTTATTGATGCTAGTCATACTAATGTCCAAAGACTCCTCTATCTCACGGTATGTCACATGACGATCTTGCTTTATCAGTTCACGCACAGCATCGATCTTTTCTGGCACAACAGCGTATTTTGGACGACCTGCACGGGATTCGTCCTGGATCGAACATCGACCACGATTAAATTCGTTATACCAAATTTTTACAGTGCTGTAGGATGGCGCTTTAACGCTGAATGAAGAATTAAGTTCATCGAAGCACTCTTGTCTTGACAATCCACGTCGAAAGATATGAAAAATAATGGCACGAAAATGTTCACGATTCAATTCCATTTTTTGAAAGAGAAGAACTTTTCAATTTTCTGTCAACAACACAAATGAAGCTATAATGGTAAATCGTCTGTTGAATTTATGTTTAAAAATATCAAACTTTCGATTAAAATCGTCTGCGGTCGCCTAGCAACACTTACTGTTGCCAAGGCTAGAAATATAAATAGCAACCCTCGTATGTTCCCCATAGTTTGATCAGGATAGCGATCCAAAGTTTATACGCCTTAAAGCTAATTGTGCATTTTGCGTATTTCGTAATATCTAGAGAACTTTTCAATTAAAAAATTCTTGAACACAATTGTAAAATTCGTTAATCCAAAGATAATTTCATTAAAACAAAATTGGTTAGTTAAAGATAAAAAAAAGCTTTTGATGAAATTTAAAAATTATAAGAATGACAAGTTTCAACTCACAGTGTACTCAATCACTTAAATACGGCGCCAATATATACAATTCATAGAATAATAATAACAAAAATCACTATTCTTTATTGTCTGCTACGAAACTTGAGAAAAAAGTCTTAAGAATTGTCGAGGAAAAAGTCTTAAAAATTTAATTTCGTTAAAATAATTATTGAATATGATTTAAGTATCAAACACTAATTTTAAAATGAATACATAAAAGGGTATATCTACGTTGGATGGCCATAGAGGAGATATGAGATTTAAATATCTCCGATATTTTTTAATATATTGGAGCGTATGTAGTCTTGTAGGAAGTAGTTTAACTTATTTATCAAGGTCGACAACTTATTTATCAATGTCAATCTTTAAAGCATATATTTATAGTCCAATCTTTGTTCTTGAGTAAAGAGAAGTGAATTATTTTAATGTAGTGACGTCATAAGTTTGGTGGGCATCATTAACCTTAGGAGAGATGACCACTTTTCATTAACACGTATTCACATATCAAGGGTGGTAGAGTCCTTAAAAATGTAAAAATAGGTAACAAAACTAAGAAAATAGTATATTTTTAGGAAATTAGAATCTTTACCCCGACGTTTAATATCGCCAAATAAAATTACTATCTAGTTACGAAATTCTTCGATGCGCCGGTTTTCATTTGGCTGCGTTTCGTTTAATAATTTTATGATAAAAACTAATAAAAAGAAATCCTTAGCTTTTTTATTACAATATTGAAAAAATTTTTCAAACTTTTTAAGGATCGTGTATAAACCCTGTATAGTATATTCTGATTCAGCACACCTAATATATTCTCCGATAGAACGCTAACTTGATAGAACCCTACATTTATTCTCTATCCTAGACTTACTCTTTATTTACTGCAGCTGAATGCATGAGAAGAAAATAAAAATGTAGACTAGGCAAAAAGATAAAATTTTTAAAATGTTAAAACAAAAATGTCTACTTGTAACCAATGTCTATGAGAATGCTAAGCTGGTTTTTTGTTTGTTTTTATCAGTGCGTATTTTTATGTTGCGCATGATATTTGTGTTCTTCCTGATTAAACTCTTCATAATTACTACTATTTTTATTTGCATTTATTTTTTACCACCTCGTTTAACAAGATTAGAATTAATATTAATGCGAACTATTTTCTAGAGGTGGAACATTATATATTGTGCAATAAACAATGCTTTAAATGCTAAGTATGCATTGAGTTTAAACCAAGTTCTTATTCCGTAACTATTGTATAAAACATGCAACTGTTATTAAAAAAAACACGAGCTTTCTTTGTCTTAAGGAAAAAACTAACTGTTATAATTTTAAAAATTTTCGAAAATAAAATGTACTTTAATTGAAAATTTTTTAAAAAATTAGTTGAAAAGAACTGTATTGAAGAGCCCGCAGAAGGACAATGCTCTGGAAATGACGCATCCTACTTCTTTTTCCCTGATGAAAATGATTGTTTCAAAGGATGTGGACAGAATGGTAACAGTTATGCTACCTATGAAGAATGTATAAATACTTGCAGAAAGAAAAAAGGAGGCAAGTTGTGGAGATATTATCTATTTCAAGCAATTAAAAGACAGCACAATTCTGTGAATATCTTTTAATATCATAATTGTCCGTTGTAAAACTTTTAAGTACACTGTGAAAAATTCCGGATCACGGAAAAAAGTCCCTGCACTCAAGTTGCCGGTACTTTTCACCGGAAAATTCATTTTTACTGGAACGTGTTACGGAATAACTTACCGTATTTTTTTAATTACAATTAGCTTAAAATCACTGAATCATTCTAATTAAATAAATATTACTGTAAAAATTACAGCATAATTTTTTATGGTAAGAAAGGATTTTACGCACCTAAGTGCCGGTACTTAATACAGTAATTAGAACCGGAAATTTTTACAGTGTAGTAGAGATTAGTAATAGATGTAGTGGATATGCCAGTAATCAATAACTTGTGTTTCAGATTCGAATTTTGATATGGATGTTGGAGATTAAACTCAGACAACATCTGAGTTTGAACCCGGCCAACGTTCGAGAATAAATCTGACGTGTCCTCGAGATTAAATTTTAAATAAAGTATATATTAGGGGTGTTGTGCCCTGTTTGAAAATCAGGGTATGTTTTTAAATAATCAATAATCGAAGCTCTATTAAAAAAGTGGCCCTCACGTATATGTTTGATAAATTGGGAAAATTAGCAAACTTGATACACAGGGTTAAAATTTTTTCCTCTTACTGTATTTCCTGATATTTTTCTGCTGAATTTAACTCTATGAATTTGTTGATAACAAACACATTAAGAGATTTTCTCTATCAACCATGCAAGTGAGGATTCACCACAGATGAAAAGTATATTCAAAACATTCAGTCCTTAAAAATGTTTATGTTGAGCATGAATACCTATTTTAAATTTTACTCCGAATTATGAAAAAAAAACATTAAAAAATTATCCGTTTACCAAGCATTAACTAATCCTCAATTAGGTCAAGCAATAATACACTTAAGTTGAAAGACATTTTATTTAGGTGACAACACGTGTGCGGAAGGATTATTGAAAATAAAATCGATTTTCCATACTGATCATCTTCTTCTTCTTCCAAAGCACTACAATTTATCACAAATCAAGGGTCGTTTCAGGTAGTCGTCATCTGGTCCAATCTACAGCAAGGTTCTTGCAGTTTCTTTTATGGATTATCTTAAAGTTTCTGTCAATAGAGTTGAGTCACCTGATTGGTTATCTTTCTTCTTTTTCAGCTTCCACAAGATTTGTAAACGTGAGCTTTTCCACAGGGTTTGAGTTTTCAGTTCGAAATATATGTCGAAGCTGTCACAATCTTTGCAATTTGTGACCTTCCTGATAGCAAGTTGTTAGGATTTTCGACAAAATTTCGAAGTTAATCAGTAAACTTCATTATTCAAAAAGACTGATAAGAATTAAGATTTTCCGTTTATAGTTTATTTTCATGTGATTTAGTAATAGCCGAACATTCATAGTCATGTAGCAAAATAGATCATATTGAAGTTATATAGTTATCAGTTTTTGTTATTAGGCCAATGATCGCCAACCTATGACCTGTGTCTCACTCAGTGAGCTATTTCGAAAATATTGGATTATCTCATTTGTATATCTCATTTGCATAAGATGATGCGTTATCTAAAACGAAAATGATATGCCACACCAACAAATATTTCATTGAAAAATGACTAATTTTTGCCGATGGCATATTTTATTCAATAAATCTAGATTTTAACAGATATTTGAGGTTGTGGTTGCAGTTATGTGTCATGGAGAGTCTATTATTTGTTTTTGAAGTCATATCGACAGTTTCCCATTTAATGTTAAATAGTTTTTCATAAACAAATTTCTTAAATGTGATTATTTGAAGAATTAGTTTATTACATAAATAATAATTTTTTCTTCTAGATTGTCTGGAAAATTCATTCTTTTACGAATGTGGATCTCCTTGTGAAAAGACCTGTGTAAATTATGATATAGATAATGTAACTTGCCCGCCAGCGAAATGTATCGCAGAATGCATCTGTATTACTGGATACGTAAAGACTAAAGAAGGAAAATGTGTGTTGCCTCGTGACTGCCCAGACAATTAAACGGATAAGATCACACCAATGTAGCTCTAGTGATCTGTTAATAATAAAAACTTGAAAAATAAAATGTAAGCAAACGGGATTAAACTTTATTTAAAATTATGCTGTTTATAAATTCAAGTAATTTTTATATCAAAAATATATTTTCATTTTTTTTACTACGCCAACTTTTTGTGGGTATGTAACATTAATAGTTTGGATAATAAAACTGATAAGAAAGATCAGATATAAATGAAAATATATACCTTGTTAATTCTTTATTCATATGCCTGAATTATGAAAAAAAAAGTCAAAACTTATGGTCTAAAAACTTACAATATACTTTTGTATTATTTGTGAGACAATGGGATTCAAAGTTCTATGAATTCAGAGCTGCATAATTTCTTTCAATGTTCTAACCTTCTGTTTGTTAGTTTCGGTTTTTTCGGGCTATTCCGGCCGGATAAGCCTGGTCAGTAGGGTGCTGGGCCCATATCCAAGAGGTCGTGGGTTCGATCCTCGCCGGCCCAAGACTCCCCGTGTAGTAAATGGTGACTGATGCACGTTAAATCTGTCGAGTCTCAAAGTCCTCCATGTTCCCATAACAAATCAATACCTCTGGGGGTACTGATCCAGGAGTTTCCTTGTCTTCTGGATTAGTTCAAAATTACAAGGCTTCGGAGTTGAACATTGGTAGTCGTAAACCCATGAAATTGGGTCGGCTGTTCAACGACGGTTATAAAATAAAATAAAAAATATTTACAAAGAGCCAAATTTTTCAATTAGCGTTTCATACACAGTTTCAGAAATGTCGGTTAAATGTTTAAAAAAACGTCGGTTCCTTGAGCCATAATAATACAAAAAAAAAAACCAATAACAGAATAATGGTACAAGTTTGCTGTGAACTTAATAAAGTGTTAAATTGACCAATTTAAGCCACAGTATAGAGTCTTTATAAAATTATAAATACCCTAATATTTTTTAGAAAAAATTAAAAAAAAGGAATGCATAAAATGAATATTTTTCATTTACATTTTGAATGTTCAAGTAAGTAACATTTTTTCGTAAATATGGGCAATCCAAACAATAGTTCATAATTAAACATAAATGCATATTATTTATATAATACTTGTAGAGATAATTATAAGTGCACTTTTACATTTAATATTAAAAACATTTTAATTACAGTTAATATTTACTGGAACCTCCATTATCTTTAATAAGTGAAAATATTCTATTAGGCATACTGTTAATTAAAGTTTGAATGTATCCTGTATCGATTTTGCCTTAACAGTCATAGATTGCTACTAAGAATTCATGAACTGAAGAATATTGTTTATTATTGGTATATGATATATTTGCTAATTGACACCAGGTGTTTTCAATTAGATTAAGGTCTGTGCTTCGTTATGACCAGTCTATGACATAAACTTTTTCTGCCTCAAACCATATTTCTTTGTTAATGTTGCAGCGTGGCAAGAATCTTTCAAAAATATCCAATTATGTTCTCCTAATAAAGACACAAATTGTGTTAAATGATCATATAACATAGATTGATAAGTTCTTGCGGTCATATGTTGAAAGTCAGACTGTCCACCAAAATCAATACATGCCCATACCATAAGTCCACCTCCACCTGCTAGTCTACTAAATAACTCCTTCGGCTTGATGCACGAATCTTGCCAATGGCTTTTATTGCCAGAACCATCCAGATTAAAAGTTTTTTCGTCAGCGAAAACAACGGTTTTTCCTTCGTAAGCCCAAGACATCACTATTTTTGTGAAAGATAGTCGAATATCGTTATGTTTTTGAGTTAGCAATGGTTTTGCCTTTAGTTTCACATATTTAGCGTTTTTTTTTTTTGCATGAGAGTTTTGGCAACTGTTGTATGAGATACATTAGCATGCATTGTTTGAAAACATTGCCTAGCAGACTTGTTTCTTACAGCAGCTAAGTGAAATACACTTCTTTTCTTTCGATCTCCTAGTACTGATTTTCAAATAGTGATTTTCTTATCTTTTCTGAAATTAAATTAATACATTGTTCACAGCACCGGCAGCTCTACCAATTAATTAAGAAATAATTCAATGGGATTTCTTTTGACCAAGAAAAAGCAAAACTTGTCTCACCGCATTTTCACTAAGCTTGGTATTCTAAGCTTCTTTTTCATTTTAATTCAGAGCTTCGTTTTTGTTGACGGAATAGCCGAATGTTTGATTCTTGCTTTCAACCTTTTTGTACGGAAGTTTTTGACGTAAAAAGAACTTGTATATAACTATTACTGAGTGCTCTTCCTAATGTTCTTATATTTTTTTTAACAATAGCTTTTGCATATTATAAAATGAACAAAAAAATATAGAGTTTTTTTTTATGCAGATTTTGACTGAAATTTTGCAATTCATATGTGCATTTATAATTTCTTTACTTACTGTAGTAAGTTTAAGAAAAACCGTAATATAGGACAGCTTAGCAGCCCTATATTATGTTACGTTCAGCGTATAGTACGTAATGGTACGTACTTAACAGCGTATTGTACGTAAGAACGTATAGTACGTACTTGAAAGCCCAAGATTCGTAATTTGTGAGGTAGTGTAGTTTAATAAGCTCCAAAATTTTGAACAGCTGAGAATTTGCCAATGTTTTTACAATATGGAAAAGCAAACTTTATTTGAAAAAATAAAATATAATTTAAAATGAATAAGTATTTACTTTTCAAATCAAAAATATTATTTAAAATCGAACACATTTTCCCATTTTTCTTTTCTTTTTTTTTAAATCTTAAAACACGTTAAAATCAAAAATTGTTTTATCACAGAAATGTTATGCACATGGATTTTCCCAAAAAATGATTGATTTGTTGCGTTACAATAACTGATAACGACGATCGGTGGGAAATTTCGCAGCTCTCATTTTTGAAAATGATATAAAAGAATTATCAACCGTTAATTCTTTTTCTTAGTGAGGAGATTCATACAGAAAATATGCAGCTATTTTTGATTTTGTGCATTGTTGCTGGAGCTTTTGCAGCTCGAGGTAAGAATTACAACATTAAAGATATTTTTACTTTTTACATTTATTATCTCCAGTTGTAGAAGATTCTCGCTGTAACGCTTCTCGTTTCGTTTTACTGTTAATTCGGAAATATTGTATTTTTTATATTTCATAAAAAAGTAACTTCAAAACTTCAAAACTTCAAAAACACGCGTACGTTTTTTTAAAATTAAAAATATATTGATAATGAATGATTTACATATTTAATTCGCAATTTTTCTTTAAATATTTTTTTTAACTTGAGGCTCCAGAATTTTCTTAGCATGACTACAGATTAACAATAGTTTTTAAGGCAGCAACGGATAGGAGATAGCCTTTGGCAATTACTTGTGTGCAGTGCGCAAAAAAACTACGGATCACTCTGAATAACTTTTTATCCAGCAATCGGATCTTCACGTTCTAGAATCTTAATGGTTCGAGGGAGTGGTTCTCAAATATGTTAATTAACTAGTGTAGACGATATTTAAGTGACGAAATCATACACAAAAACGTACTTGCTCTAAATAAACATACAGTTTTTGGATAGATTCGGATTTCTGACCCCAGGGGAAGCCGCAATCTAGGAAATATTGTCCTAACAGTTTGTTAAAAGAGAGATCCAAAGTTAGGACTCCTCAATGCTCATTTTATTTTTTGCGTATTTAGCCGTATCTTGAGAAATTTAAAAGCGAATTGAAAATTTTTGCACACAATTTAAAATTCGTTTGTCCAAATAATGCCATACAAAAAATAACTTTTAGCAAATATTTATTATTTTGTATTATTTTATTTAATAATAGTCGACAAAATTTCGAATAGTAAGGTATAAAATTCTAACATCATTTTAAGGAATGTAATTTTATATAGCAAAATAAACATTTTGAGCGAAATTGGTCGAATAGTTCCTGTTTTTTCTATCTTTCATTTTATAACCAGCAATGATCCATGCATGGACACTTGATCCATATTGGATTTAGGGTTACAGCGATCTTCAATTTCATATTCTTGCAATTTTGAACTCAAAAACTAGTCAGATCGTGGATCGAGAATTGAGACAAACTTGTCTTAGAGGATTTTTCGACCCAAATTTGCGTAAAATGGAGGATTGAATAAAAATCTAACAACTTTTATTACAATTGGTGATAATTTGTGACCTCAAATTGGTCAGGACGAGTCGGGTGCAGCATGCGAGTTGACTGACCCCCGCCAAAATTTGAGCCAGGGAAAACTCTATCACCTGATCCATACTGGCTTTTGGTTACTTGGAGAATTGTCCTATAATATCCAAAGATTTTTGAATTTGAAAATTTTCAGTGAACTTCATTATATAGAGCATTTTTATAGAGAGCTAATTTTTTTTTTACTTTGTCACTTATTATTAGTTAAAAGTATTTTTAATTTGTGTTGTTTCTACCAATTATAATTTTGGTTTATAAGAATTATTATTTAGAGTTAAAAAGCTCAACGTTAATAAGTTTAAGAATGCAACTATAAGCCTATATTTTACTGAGTACCGATATATTCTGTAATTTTCATAAATTTCATCGATATATATATATAAATAAAATTCTCCTTTTTGACGATTCAGTAATTCTTGAGCTGTATTTCGTTAACTTTGGGAATCATTTAGTCACGAAATTACGTGACCAAATGCAAAATGTCATATACATGACGAAAATGTGTCCTCAACTCGGAATTTCATTGCAATGCATTATCAGAGACTATGAGTGAAAATGGAGACTAAACGATCAGAACTATAATAACGAAACGAGCCGACCGGTTGTATGGTGGTGAAGGAGTTTCAGTCCCGTTTCGGGCATGGATGTAATTCATCTGTCCTTGCGTTGTTGATCTACCCATATGGAGCCCACGAAAAAGTGATCCACAATACCGCCTGTTAGATACCATGAGACACAAAGTTAATTATTTTTCGAAAGAAATTGAATGACGAAATATTTCTTAATTTTTGACGAAATTTGCTTCTAGAGGAATTCGTCATTTCGACCACATTTTTGCTTGGAGCATATACCACCAGGAAAAGATTTCGTCCAAAATGAAATTTTTTTTATGCTGTTAGTGTATTAATTTTTTACTGTAAAATTGCATGCACAATGTTTTTTTTTTCCTCTCCAGATTGTCCAGCTAACTCTCATTATAATAGCTGTGGAACAGCATGCCCCATCACATGCGAGAATCATTTGAATCTTCCCAAAGCTTGTGTTTTGATGTGCAATCCAGGATGTCACTGTGACGAAGGATACGTCAAAACCAAGGATGGACAATGTGTAAGACCAAATGAATGCAGCAGTCGCAATGGTATGTTTTCAGTTACTATCTTATTGAAGTCATTTACTCATGAGTCATGTGGACAATTTTTTGTTTATCGTATTGTTGTTGCAAGCTTATAGAAAAAATTCGGCTTTATGCAAATAGTACTTCCATTTTGCAATGCCACCAGGCTAGTGAGAAAAATATTCAGTACTATTTTTAAACCTTTCTGATAAGATTTAGGCTTATTGCAATCTGCATTTAGTTTAATTAAGAAATGAGATCAAAATTACTCATTTTATAAGCCATTTATAGCAAGCTTTAATAACTCTGGTTTTATTGCAAACTGCCTAATTGAAATCAGACTAGTTAAGCAATAAAAAGTATATTTACAAATTAGCCTGAAAATATGTGGACTAATTGAAGCAAACCTAAAAGGTGAGAGGTTAATTCGAAAGTACTGGACAAGGTTCCCACTTAGCCCGGCGTATTTTAAAATGACAGCGCCTGTTTTCAAAGAGCTGGATTGTATACACTATGGTATTCTCATTATCTTTTTTGACATGATTTATTAATTAGAAACCATGCTTTATAGTTAAATTTTTTAAATTTTTTTACTGCACCTAACTACAAAAAAATTGATAAGATGAAGTTTTTATAATTTTCTTAATTTAACTAAAGTATTCTCAATAAATTCTCGTTAGTTAAAAAAATAATAAAAAAAATTAAAAAGAAGGAAGAGAAACTGTGAATATGAGATAAGATTTGTGACTTTTTATTAAAGCTTGTCCCTGATGACTTTTTTTTAAAACAAATAGCTTTCAACAAAGCTGTCAGTTTATTTCTTTGCTAGAAAAAAATCCAATCTATTTTTCCCAATGCCTGTTAGCGAATTTAAAATATGTTTCTTCGGAATATTCTCTTTTAAAATTAAGCATTATACTCAAACAAGCATTTGATGGCAATACACTGTAACAAATTCTGGATCATATTATGGTAAAAAGTATCGGGTGATATCACTTTTTACCGTAAAATCTATTTTTACCGTAACATATTGCGGAATAAAATATGTGAAATACCGTAATTTTTACAGTAATAATTACAATAAAAACACTGAACATTTTATGTTATAAGATTAAATAAAAGAATAAATTCATTAAATATGATCAATTTAAGATAAGATTAAATTAAGATAGTATTAAATTACAATATTCATACAATTAGTCTTTTAAAAAGATTTTGTTGTTAGATGTGTTTATTTTTTTCATTAAGTATAGAATAAGATATTTTCAAAATAACTATTTAAGTTCGAGAGTTGTTAAAAAGTTCTTGCATCGATACTTCAAAACAACCTTTAACTTTTAAACTATTTCAATCTTTTAGATGAAATTATTATGAGCTCATCGATACATTTAGTTCAAAATGAAACTTCAGTATAAAATTAAGTATTGTTTTCAGCTGTTTGTGGTGAAAATCAAGAATACCAAACTTGTGGAACAGCTTGTCCTCTTACTTGTGAAAATTATGACAATCCACCCAAAATATGCAACATGATGTGCGTCATTGGATGTCAATGCAAGACGGGATACGTCCGAACCAATGGTGGACAATGTGTCCTCCCTGAAAACTGCCCAAATCGAGCTGCTGGTAATTAGACCTACTATTATATATATATTTTTTTAAACAGGGTGTCTTATAATAACCGCCCTTGCCATAACGCTTTAGACTCTTTTTCCAAAATAGAATTATAATAACTTCTAAAATGGGAGAAAAAAACGAATACCAACATAATATAGAATATAAAAATGAATGAAGTAGCTTTAAGCTATAATGTCGTGTGTGTCGGTGTAGCTACATATTAGAAATAAAAATTTCGAATGGTAATGAAAACTGTCGTTAATATGAATTTTTCTTATGTATTTTATTTTATTTTATATTATATAATCGGCGTTGAAGAGTCGGCATAATTTTGAGTTTATGATTATCCATGTCCAACTCTATAGTTTCGTAATTTTGAATCCAACCTAGAAGACAAGGGATCTTATGAATGAAGTAGTGGGACAAACTAGTTTTCGTGAAAGAATTTTTGATGTAACTTAGCTACATTTGCGTTACATAGAGAGGAAAACCGCGAAAACGTCTCATGGTTAGATCAATGGCAAGAAAATTCTAACCTATGACCCATCTATCACTAAGAATGTTTTACATTATCACTGTGGTCAGCGCGAGCTGGGAGCAGAATTCGTATCAATACACCATCGCCGGGATTCGAACCTGTATCATCTCCTTGGGAGACGAACGCTCTGTCCCTATCACCACCACGGCTGTTTTTTATATAGAACAATATGTATAAATAAACATAATGCGCTAATATTTTTTAAAATTAACTTGGGGTCCACCACTCCTTGCTTTTATTTCGCTCACCAAACATCGGGACACCTTTCACATCTCCTTCCGGATTACTTCGCAACGCAAGTTTGCTTTCCTCACTCTAGAATATTGTCCTAGTACTGCACTATACTCGTACATAGAACAGAACGGTCTGGCCATATGATAGAGCTATGACAACATATTTATATGATCCAGTTGTTGGGAAAAAATACACATAATAGTTAAAACTTTTAAATAATTATCGACAGTTCTCTATTAAATCAAATTTACTAAACTTGGCAAAAGGAATGTTTTCATTAAAAAAATGATTTTAGGTAAAAAAAGTTTACCTCAAACGAAAATAACACCATGCTGATGCTTTCCACTTTTAAATCAAATTTATCACAATGTTTTGAACGAATGACTTTATTGCACAAATAAATTATGCCATAAAGTTTAAAATGGTCATGCTGCGCCAAACACGTGGTTTTGTTTTTATAAATAAGAATAAACAGAAGTATGAATTATTAGTACTTACTACCTCTGCTAACTACGTAAGAAAACTACTTTTTTTCGTTAACGTTCGTTAACTACTTTTTCGTTTCTTGCATATTTCTTACATTTCGTATTGGTAGTGAAAATAATTTTCCTTTTTGCTTGCTTTATTTTTAAATGCTAAAATATCTTTTTTATTTCATTTATTTATTCATTTTTAATTTTACATGTTTCAAAATTATTAATGTAATGTAATCATATAGTAAACTCATGACCCGATCCTTGGATCTCATTCATAGGAAACTGCTGCGTAACATATCACTTACATTTTCTAAGTAGTTTAAATGATCGCTTTTTAATGAAACTAAGGCTGATTTTCGAAGGCTCCGTCGTTATGTGAAATAATGCTCTTTTGCGTATAATATGCTATTTTCATGACTACTGTGAGTCTGCAACTGTTACTCATGACTCTTAGGTCAAGTTCAGGTTTATATATAGCCAGTGGTCTTATGGCCTATTCTGAAACATTTTGATGAAAAAGCCACAGTTTTATGAAAATGAAATGATGTTTGCGATCTAATTTTTTAATGCTTAAAAATTTACTTCAATGCTGCTTTATCGGGGCTCATAAAAATATGCAAAAACTGAGAATAAGGCAGTGATTTTGAAAATTTTTTGCGAGTTGGAAAAATGTCGCAAAATTGCGATTTTTAAGAAAAGTTTAATAACTTTTAAAATAGTTAGAAATATAGAAGTTCTTTGTCCGTTCAAAAACCCAGATAATTGTTCACGACATGATAATATAGATAGTTTAAACTTATAGCTTTGCTTCAAGTGTAAAGCAAGTAAATTTTTTTTTTAATTTTATTTTTTTACTTTCTTTAGATCCAATAGACTTTATTTTCAGAGGAATTTGCAAATAGTTTACTCCATATTATATTTTTTAAATAATTATTTTTTACTGCAGAAGTTAACTCCTGCCTGATGAAGTCTGATACTGGAATGTGTCGTGGATATTTCCCCATGTTTCATTACGATGCCAGAACCGGACAATGCAAAGAATTCATCTATGGTGGATGCGGGGGCAATGGAAACAGATTTGCTACCGAAGAAGAGTGCTTGAAGAAATGCAGCTGTATGCATAAAATTTACTTATCAATAATATTTTTTAATCACATTTGTATTTATTTTTTATTATGGATTCACTGTAGAAGCACCGTCAGTTAAAATATATATCAATATTACATAAAATATTTATGACGTCTCAATTAACATAATGATATGCATTAAGATAATGATATCCATATTACCTTTACAATAAAATACGGTGTTTTTAAGGCTGCATTGAGGTTGACAGGTTTAAAAAAAAACACCCGAGGTAGAAAATGAGGTTATGTTTCAAACCAAAAATAACCTCATCTATAAACCTCAATTTACACCTCATGAAAGCTCATTTTAATCTGAAATTTAGTTTAAACCTAAAATTAATTCTTTATCGATTCTCCTTAACTGATCTTAAAAATCAAAAAGAAAAAGGAAAAGATAGAAAAGGATGCTTAGGTACTGTTTATTGCATTTTTATCAAGCCAAATTACACATTCTCACCAAGTTTTCATATTTGTTACAAATATTGTCAACAGATGGCACCGGTAACTGAGAAAACGTTTAAAATAATGTTTCCAAAACTACCACCATTTCAATCAATCATGCGTCTGCGGGCAAAACGAACTCCTGAGCAAAATATCTCGTTGCAGAAAACATTGTTTTATACTCCATGTGTTTAAACAGCTCCAACTATTTGCAAGTTTTGTGATAAATTTAAAATTTTGTTCATCGTTTGTATGCACAACACAATAAACAGTTCATTTTCTCCATTCATCTCACCGATCCTGAATAGCTTTTTCAAACAGTCTTATTTTGAAAACTCGATAATAGTATGAACCTGCAATAATTAAGGAAAAATTGCAAGCAATCAGCTTTTTACCCAGAGAAGTGTGGAGTTTTAATTTTTGTAATCCAAACTGAGAAACATAACATAAAATTTTTTTTAAATTGTATATTCGTATTTAATCTCACTAGTGCAAAGCTGTAAAAACGAAGCAGTTTTCAGAAATGTTTAAGATAGCTTTTATATCACATCAGCAAAGCTTTCTAACATTTCTGTGATTTATAAATGTAGTTGTTTTATTAACCAATATGTCGATTAACATATTGCATAATGCACTAATTGAATTGAGATTTAGAGAAATAAACGTAAGGTTCTAAGTAAATTGAAGTAAAACCATGATAATTTAAACTTACAGAAATAAAACTTGAATTTTGTTCTTATTTTAAGGTATAGAATAAATGTCAGTAGATAAACAAGGCGTATTATAATTAGTTAAATCGTAGATTTATATATTAATTGTAGTTTTATTAAAATTCAGTATCTACCCTTACAGAAATTTAAGGTGTTTTTAAGGTTCATCTAAGGTTGTTTTGAAGGGATAAGGTAGATTTGAGGTATATTTGAAGTATACTTCAAAAAAACCTTAAAAAAATCAACCTCCCAATGTTTATAATCAAGATGCAAGAAGTTGTTTTGTTCACACTTGAAGTTGGTTTGAGACTGATACGAATCTAACTCGAAGCAAAAAGCTTAGACATGAGTTGTTTCATGTGTACAGGTTATTCTTTTTGCACTTCAAGCAAAAAAGTTTAATTGAGGCGTGAGTAATTTCACAGAATTTTAATTTAGTGTATTGTTGAGCTATATATGAGGTTCTTTTTATACACTGAAAAAAATTATTCATTTTCGTTATTAGCTATAAGAATACATGAAGCTAAGTCCGCTGTTTGTGACGAACCAATTGAACGTGGCCTTTGCATGGCCTTCATGCACAGATACGCTTATGACAAGAAGACTGGTGCATGCAAAAAGTTTGTCTATGGTGGATGTGGAAAGAACGGAAACAACTTCGAAACTCTTGAAGAATGCAACCAGACATGTGTTTGTAAGTCACAGAGATATAAATCGTTAAAATTAATCCTCACAATCAATCGTTATTAAATTTGTTAAACTAACTCATTTTAATAACCGGTTTTATATAATTTATTAAAAAAAATTCTTCATTTTTTAGTCATCGACTAAAGTTCTAAACCAAATTTAAACGATTTAAAAAAGAGCTTATTTTCTTCAGTTAATGTCGCGTCTGAAATTTAGTTTTTTTTTAAGATTTAGAAGGAACTTACAGATTTTGTGAAATTTTAACATTGTGCAAAGAATGATATAATTTTAACGATGGGCTGTTACAAAATGAGACTTAAAATATGCTATATAATATTTATAGATAAACTATGTATTTTATTGACTTTTTGTTATTTTTTTTTTTTTTACATTTCTTTATTATTTGTTTCTTTTAAATTCCTTTCTTTTCTATTATTTTTGAGTAAACTATTGGAAAAAATAACAAGTCCAAATTAAGGAAAAATCCAAAGTGCGACAATTTTTCACTGGAGTGATGTATGATCACTTATGTTACAATTATGAAGACTCTTTGAAATTAAGAACTTAGTATAGACCAATGACAAAGAGATAAGATATTTCTCATCTTATTAGACAGAAAAATCATATGATATAATCGTCAAAAGAGAAAAAAAATCCAGATATATGTGTCTGCAACCGGCATTAATGAAGTTTATAACGATACTTACCTGCAAATTATTTATTTACCGCTATTAATTGCTATAATCCATCTTTACAGAGATTCAAAATTAAAAGCTTAAAACTGGAAGTGCTGCTTTTTAAGTGTATTTTAATTAATAACATGATATAACCATATTACGCAATGTTATACAATACGATAACTATACGCCTTAATATATGATAATAGTTAATATGATAATAGTTCGATAATAGTTGATAATAGTTCGCCAATATGATAATAGTTCGATAACAATTTGAAAAACGATAACCTTATTATGCACTGTGATAAAGTAATTTTGTAACCGTTTTGCAATTATTAAGTGGTAAATAAGTTGCCTTTACTTTTATAATAAATCTTATATAAAACTTTATTCAGTCAATGCATGCAAGTAAAATAGATATTTATAATTTAAGGCAATATTTAGAATTAACTTTTCGCCTTTTTGCTAAATGATCTTTAAGGAGAAAACTATCCAAAGAGTAATATCGAGGCTTTTAAGGTTTAGAGTTTGAATGAATTTAAAAATATCAACTAAGCTTAATAAAATTGAGTAATTTTTTAATACTATAATTTGATAAAGCATAAAAAAATACAACAATTATTTTAAAAATTGTAATGAAAATATAAATAAGCTTTAAATTAACTTATTATTTGTTTCTAAAATAACAGCTCAATTGAATGAACCCAAATTTGTGTTAAAGTAAATTAAACATTATAGGATCTTATCATTTAATGTATTTTATTTTTGATGTAACAATCTATTTATAATCATAAAGGAATAATAATTGTGGAGTAAACAGGAAGGATTGAACTGCAAAACTTCTAGTTTTATTTAAAAAATAATATACTTTTATAATAAGTAAATAATGAAACTTTTTTTATTATACTTATATATATTATATTCAACATTAAATGTATTTTTTTCATTTTAGCATAAAGATTATCACCATCTGATGTAGTGTAAATTTTATATAGTTTCACAAGGAATTTATTGAAGATTACGACGATGACTTCGTAAACTTACCATTGTTATCTATATTAAAAAATGTGCAATGAAATAAAAGTTTACACTAACTGTTTCATTCAATTCTCTATTTTATTCGCTCTAATTTTAAGTTGCCTGGCTAATTTTCTGTTGCATAAAATGCAAACGATAAAGATAATATCGTAGTTGATATAATTATCATGCACGATAAGTATATCATATTTGAAGATTATGGTGAAATAATTGCATTCACAATGATACTATGAAATTGTCGCATAAAAAAATTCATTTTTGTCAATGGTTGTCACGATAATATTGACATACAGTGAATAATAATAAGATTATTAATAATATAATTAAGAATAATAATCATGATAATTAAAAATAAATAATATTTCACGATACATCGATTAGTTCTGCTCTCTACTGTCCTAATGAGTAGCCTTTTTTACGAACTGAAAAGAATTACTAAAACCATCTTCTATGACTTTCTGGGAAATTTTGAGATTTTCTTATTAACTATATTTTATAATAACTTGGAAACTATATACTCTGCAGGAAATCAATCAGGTGGGTTGTGGTCATTTGAGACAAATCAAAACCTCTGGGGGTACTGATCCAGGAGTCTCCTTGTCTTTTAGATTGGTTAAAAAATACAAGGCCACGAAGTTGAACATTAGTAGTCGTAAGCCTAAAATAAGGTCGGCCGCTTAACGACGGATATAATAAAATATAATTATCTGTAAAAATAAATAATTTAAAAATTACTCATTTTTTGCTGAAAATGTGGCTTTAAATTTTTTAGAGGTTCACTATGAGGTTCATTTGTTTTCTGATTTTTATTTTCGATTATTTCGTTTAAAAAACAAAAGCCTCTAAGATTTGCATTAGGAATGTGATTTGTAGTATACGAACTATTCAAAACAATTTTTTTGGGGGGTAAATAAATTTAATAATAATAATTGTGGACAAGCTTTAAGTAAGTAAAAAATTACAGTAATTATTGTGTCATCTTACCAAGCATAGAATAAACCAGTGACGTATATTTTCATTACCAGAAACCTTTTGGTAAATGAAGGCTGACAACATCGGCATTTTAGCCCCCACCATTGGTACCTTCGGACGTAATCTGAACACGCTTTTTTCAACAGTTACGCCCACTTGGACTTGGACAAGCTTAAATTGATGGATGGGGCACATTGAACAGTTGATTTGCTATTTGTGACTGCGACATTGTCCTCCTCGCATTGTTACTACTCAGTCTCGTTCACGCACCACTAGAACATGTACACACTCGACTGCTAATTGCAACACAGGAGCAACCACGCTCACAATCGTGAGCCTGAGCTTAATACAGATCTCACGACCTGCGCACGAAAATTTTCAAAACACTAACATAAATCCATACAATCTCAATTCAATAATTTTTATTGAAAGGAAGAGTAAAAACTTACCTTTAAAGACGATAAATCAGAAAGAATTATTATTCATTTATACTAAAAATGTAATATTACAGAATTAAACAAAAATATAGCAGCTGCACTAAATTATAAACAGTAGAATGACAATGTCAACTATTCTAATCTATTGTGTTAAATAAACGTTTCCTAAAAGTGTTGCTAGAGGGCGCAGGGATCCGTTGTGCTAGGAAGAAACTTTCAGAAAAGCGTTTTGATGACGTCAAGGGTATTGGGTTGTATTTAAGCATCATAGTACATGCTAGTGACAAAAATCTTTTAAAATCACTAATCTCTTCTGTGCTTGCGAAGATGACGCAATACACTAAGACTTAGCAGTCAGCGTTAGCTGTGAACTAACCCAATGTTACATTAGACGAGATTTGACCCCATTTCTTCCAAACTTCAGTTTTTGGCAAAACGGCAGTAAGATACGAAAGCAGTAAATGCTTATTTTCTAGTTTTAACAGAAATAGAAAATTTATATTCATCTACTATTTTAGGTTTGTGTAGTCAAATTTCAATACATTTATTTCATGAATATCGAGATGCCCAAGCCAAAGGTTGAATTCTATTATCATTCAATCAATTGACGTAATATTGTTGTTATGGAAATCAATTGTTTACACTATTCTACTTAGAAATGAAATGCATTTCATTTATTTGCTGCTAGTAACTGATTGATCATTGACCAATTAAGATTTATTTATATATTTAATTTCAAAATTGAAGAAGGAAGAAATATAATGAAAATAAGACAAGTAAAAAATTGAAAAAAAAAAAAAAAAAGAAAAATAACAATACAGAATTTAGCCTCGAAAATTTTTTTTTCAAATAGAAATGGTTGGGATTTCAATTTTTAATCAGATTATTGTTATTTATTTTTGTTTAAATGTAAGAGCATACTGTAATAAGTAACAAATTTCTTATATGCATATTCAACACAGTCAATATTTTTTTTCCAAATCCATTTGACCCAACAACGAGTAACTGAAAGTGTCGACGTCCAATAATATTTTTGTTCAAACTCACTGGCTTAATTTAAAGTATAAAATTCTCAACATTTAAAAATTTTTGTGGGTAAAAAAATTGGAACTAAAATTCAAGTTAAAGAGAAGCCGTTAGATGTTTAACCACCGTTTCCAGGCCTTTAATAAAGCGATATGTTACATCATTCCATTTTAAAAAATATTAAGTGAAATATTAACAATATATATTTTCATAAAAGCAAAAATTATTAGAATGTTTTACAGTGTTCAAAGTAAGTGCGGTTATTTGTATCTTTTTTGAAAGGGTCAAATTTAATTCAAAACTAAAAAGTGACATAAAATATATATACATTTTTCTCGTTAAAAATATTTTAATAAAATATGAATTTTTTCTTTCCTTTTTTTCTTTTTACCTTGAAATACGTTGAAATTGGTTTTTTATCACAAAAATAAAAAAGATTAAACACATGTAATTTCCCAAAAAACATTGATTTGTTACGTTATGATAGATAACAGCAATTGGTGGGAATTTTTACAGCTATTTTTCCGTGATAAAAGAGTTACCAACCTTTTACTTTTTACTCCGTAAAAAATATAATTCAGTAGCTATGCTGCTGTTTTTGATTTTGTGCTTTATTGCGGGGGCTTTGGCCGTACCGGGTAAAAATTACTATATATTACTAGTTATGAATTAACATTTATATATTTATTATTTATTAATATGCATAATTACTATTATTTATTATTATTTATTAATATGCATAATTACTATTATTTATTATTATTTATTACTATTTATTATTTATTAACACTTTTTATTTGTTAATATTAATTATTTATTAATATTCAGTACTAGTATTTATTTATGTAATACTTTAATTTAGTAATGGTCGAAGTATGGGTTATCCTTAATTTTACTATTTCCTCTTTTAAAAATACGTATTTTAAGAAAGCAGCATAAAGTTTTTGATTGCAAGGATAATTTCATACTTTGTTCCACTACACTATTTTTTCTAATTTCTAATACACCACTTTGCCTATGAAGATGAAATCCTTCGAAATAAATTCCGTTTTTTGCACAAATCAAATCGTCTTAAAATATTACGCAGAGACACGTGACTTTGTACAATGGCATAACATTGGAAAGTACTAAAATAATTTTAGACTAGATTCAACTATGTATAATATTAGAATACTAGAGCTAAGGATAATGTTAGACTACATAGAACCATTTATGTAGTTTCCTTATTCTGCAAAATCGAATCGTCTTAAAATATTACGCAGAGACACGTGACTTTGTACAATGGCATAACATTGGAAAGTACTAAAATAATTTTAGACTACATATTTAACTATGTATAATATTAAAATACTAGAGCTATGAATAAAGTTAGACTACAAAGAAACATGTATAATTTTAAACTACACAATGGACTTAGCCATGAAAAAATTTGTCAGTTTTATAATTAAATAGCTTGGGGCACTATAATGGTAAGCCACATTTTTAATTGTTTTGGAGAGCGCTTTTGGAGAAAATCGATCCAATGTCCATGTAGACAAAAGGATGTTTCTTTGTATTGTGCAGTTATTTGATGGAAATTCAGAGAGCTCGCGCAGTACCAACCTGGAAACAATGAAAAGGAACAATTAGACAAAATTTAACTTTTATAAAACTTAAAAGCTTATTACTATGTTGCTCCAAGCTTATAATTTTACTGATGTATTTTTAAAATGTACCTTCTCACTCCGTTTACTTTGCAGATTGTCCATTTTATTCGCATTACGATACATGTGGAACAGCATGCCCTCTCACATGTGAGAATCATTTGAATCCTCCCAAATTTTGTATTTTAATGTGCAAACCAGGATGTCACTGCGACGAAGGATATGTCAAAAGCAAGGAAGGACAGTGTGTACGACCAGATGAATGCAACTACGGTATACCTTTAATTTAAAGTTATTTAAATTTAAAGTACCGTAAATTTTGAAGTTATTTAAATTCAAATCATTGTTAATTTAGAAACTAATAGAATTCAAATGATTCTTAATTTTGAAGTTATTTGAATTCAAATGATATCCAATTTTAGAGTTATTTGAATTTTGTTTATGATTGAAGTGTTTAAGCTCCAAAAGAATGTAAAATATTTTCTCCACCCACATAATTTTTATTTGCACATTTTTCAGCTATTTGTTTCGAAAACCAAGAATACACAAATTGTGGAACAGCTTGCCCTCTTACTTGTGACAATTATGACAATCCACCCAAAATATGCAACGCCTATTGTCTCATTGGATGCCATTGCAAGATGGGATACGTCCGGGCCAAGGATGGACTATGTATTCTCCCCGAAAACTGCCCAAATCGAGCTGCTGGTAATTTGAGTTGCTCTTATATAGGAAATATTTTTTTTTGTACAGAATTCGCCATAATCACCAACCATACAATGGGGTTTCAGAATCCTTTCATGAAATTGAATTATAATAAACTGTATAAAGAGGAAAACAAGTAAATATTTAATAGAAAAATACAGAATAGAAAAATAGTGAACACCTATGCTGAAATAGTTTTGAAAATAGTCGCTGTATACTGTTACATCCTAAAATGTTAGGTTTGATTTAGGCTTATAGGTATAGGCTAAAAGGTTAGATTTAATATATGCTATAGAGGTTAATATATAGAGGTTAGGTTCAATAATATTTACAATGCTACTTTATAATAAATCTAACCTATCAGCAATGAATGGTTATGCTACGACTAGTATTTATAGTTTAGGTTCTCAAGTTACTTATTATTATAGGAAAGCTTATAAACAGTTCAGCTTTCAGTAAATCGTAATAAATGCATAACATCCGATTGATTTATATTTGACTATTTTTTTTAGTAAAAGTGTTGTATTCTAATTTAAGTATGCTCAAAAGATTTTTGATATTAATTTAAGTATTTTTTCCAGCTGTTTGTGGCGAAAACCAAGAATACCAAACTTGTGGAACAGCTTGTCCTCTTACTTGTGACAATTATGACAATCCACCCAAAATATGCAACGCCATGTGCGCCATTGGATGTCAATGCAAGAAGGGGTACGTCCGAACCAACGACGGAAGATGTGTTCGTCCCGAAAACTGTTAAAATAAATCCGGTAATTAGATTCATTCATAATTTTATTAATATTAGATTCATTCCTAATTTGTTTTATAAACATATCTTGTTGGAATCAGCAAATGCTTTTATTTATTATTAAAATTATTTTTTTTAGATAAATTAAAGTAATACACTTAAAAGAATTCATAAAAAAGTATCTAGCTGCAAAAACTGCTACAACTAATAATGAATATTACCCCCAAAAAGCCATTATTAGAACATGGGTATTTTCTGAAATTTGAAAACAGGAATCTTTCTAACTGTAAAATTATGACAAATTTAACAACAAATATTGCATGCATATCTATATTTTTTTATTTCAGAATGATGACATATCTGAAATAATGTAAATATTGCGCTGTAATGCGTGGGATTTAGAGAATCGCACAAAAGCTGACGAAATTTACATGACTCTACTGTAATTATTTGCATCTAAAAAATCTGGTTAAAACATATTACAAACAATTATCCTGCTGTTTCATTTCCTCTTTTTTTATATTAAATTAAACGCTAAAATAATGTGAGTGCTATTTTTGGTAGAAATAATTATTTGTCTTTTACTCGTATCCCATGACGGTCCTGCAAGTGAAATTTACAGTTTCTTCGCAAATTAATTCGGTTTTTCATGCACTGAGAGAAAAATGTATAATCTAAACTATCAGAATATGTTAACATTTACCATGTTTTTGATTGTATAGGAACACCAAAATCGTCAATAGTTTTTACCGAGGTGGTAATGATTTTGGTAAAATTAACATTACAATATGGTTTTTTAATATGTGATAAAATTTGGTAATTTTATCATGATACCTTAGGCATTAAACATTCATTCGGTTACATTTACTTTCAAATTTCGCATATTTTACTAACTGTGAAGTAATAAGAATTGTACTTTTGAAGACCAGAATTTCCAGTAAACCAATACCATACGAACGGAAAAATTACCAAATATATAGTTTAAATTCCACATATTTTTGATTTTATTAGCCAGAATTATGGTATAAAAATTATATTCATTTAGATTTTTCACATCCAACATAAATTTAAATAGTTAATAAAGCTGATTCTGTGACCTAATTTTTCTAATTTAAAATAGTTGATAAAAGTAATTCAGTAAAAACATAATAAGTATTTGTAAGAAATATATGAAAAAATGTATGCATAGATAATACAATCTCCTCTAAGAGAAGATCATACTAAATTAATGAAATATTAAAAAGGTTTCCTGTTAGATACTGTGAAATTAAACGAAAGAAATGTACGGTGTACTCAAAATCAATACACTATACATTAAAATTGCATTAACTTTCAAACAAATTGGAATTTCAATTAAAAAAAAACTTGCATGACGTTTATAATTGAAAACGGCTAATTTAAAATTTCGAGTATTAAATCTATTGTTGCATTTCAGCGAGTACAATCAATGTCAACGACCGAGATCAATCAACGTCGACGAGCGAGATCAATCAATGTCAACGAGCGAGGTCAATCAATGTCAACGAGCGAGATCAATCAACGTCAACGAGCGAGTACAATCAATGTCAACGAGCGATATCAATCAATTTCAACGAGCGAGATCAATCAACGTCAACGAGCCAGTACAATCAATGTCAACGAGCGAGATCAATCAACGTCAACGAGCGAGATCAATCAATGTCAACGAGCGAGGTCAATCAATGTCAACGAGCGAGATCAATCAACGTTATTTATTATTATTATTATTATTATAATTTTTTTTGAAAAAATTTTTAGAGCAAATTTAAGGCTTTACAATTCTCGAACTAAGTATCAAATGTAAATTTTTTTTATTCCACTGTACTCCCTCTAAATTTTTAAATTTTTCTACTCTCCACTATAGTTTTAAGTGTCTAAACCTTATAATTTTTTGCGCCACAAAACAAAATGTAATGTCCAGTTGAACACGCCAAACAGTCGTGGTGTTGGTAACCCTTATGATTTCTGAACATTGAGAGAAATTGAAAGCTTAATGGAATCCGGTGTTCGAGGTTTGAATCCCATTGATGTCTGTTTGATTTTGTGGAATACTGCCGGTCTAACTTCTCCCATCACAAAAAGTTTGTGGTTGTCTACTGCTATATGAACAATTCAAAGAAGAGAGGTTACTTTGTTTGACCAGAGTCAACAGTTGTCCTAAATGTTTTAGCTCGCACTCCTTCTTGAAATAGTTTAACCTCGTACTCGTATTTAGATATAGTGCTCCAGATAACTGGCGAGGAGAGCTCTTTTGTTAGGAAGGTAGTAGTTTCTTCCTTAACAAAAAGGAAGTCTTAGAAAAAAGTGTATGCAAAGAAAGAAAGATGTATGTGTACCATACGCGTATTAAGTGTAAAGGAGCTTTATGTGTCAATAAAGAGGTTAATTGTTATTGAGTATGCTGGCAACGCATCTTTCATCATGATCTTTTAGTTTTTTTGCAGTTGTTCAGCATTTCTGTTTGACTTTGGATTTTGTTTTAAGGAAATCAGAATCAATTAAAAAATTCCGAACTAACGAGAGTAGAAAGGCAAACGGTAATAAAGAAAGCCAATCATGATATAATATATAAAAGAAATATAAATATAAATAATGTTGAATCTATAATCAAATATTAGATATATATGTTTTTTTTTTATATTTCAGAATGAAGATATGTCTGAAATAGTGTAAATATTATGCAGTTACATGCGTGATTTAAAGACTTCAAAAAGTGATGCCATCTTCATGACTCTACTGTAATTATCCGTATCTAAAGAATCTAATTAAATAATATTAAAACATTATTTCCGGTTTCATGTTCTCTTCTTTTAATTAAATTAAATGATAAAAAAACTATGAATGCTATAGTTGGTAGAAACAATTATTCGCTTTCATCCCTATGGCGATCATGCAAGAAAAAGTCGCACTTTCTCCACAAATTTAATTAGTCTTTCATGCACTGAGAAACTGAGTATGGTTAAAATTATGAAAATAAGGTAAAATTTAACGTGTATCGGACACGATAAAGCTCGGTTATTTTTACCAATTTAATGATTTCGGGGATATTAACAATGAAATATAAGTTTTATGATATGTGATAAAACTTAGTAAACGGGGTAAAATTAGTAATTTTATCATACTTTAGAGCAGCGTTTCCCGAATGATGTTCCCCAAATTACTAAGGCTCTGTGTATGAGTTAAAAAGGGGTTCCGAGAGTTTGGATATTTGTGTTTTTCAAGAACCTATAATTACAGTTAAATCCAATTAAAAATCCATTATTTATTTTATATTTTGCTTACCCTTATGAGCTTATTTCAAGTAAAATGCTGATGAAAAAAGCAGATAAATTTTTTTATAAATATAATTTTTCTAATAACAATATATTGAACAAATTAGGAAAAGATCTTGCACTTATAAATTTTTTTTATCATTTTTCCGATCTCGCATTTAATACAAAAATTAAATAACCGAGTTACGTAATAAAGAAATTCGTTTTCTTTATAACGATTTTCAAAGGTTGTATCAATTCTTTTTAATTTTCCTTGAAAAACCCCGATTATTCTGCTTATTTTGTTCATTTTCAACTACAAGCATACATTACACCAAAAAGAAATATATAGCTAGACCAGATACAGATCCATGATTTTGAATTTAAACCTCTTATGTTTATTCCTCTTATAAACGTCGTTAAACAGTCGATCCAAATTTGAGTTTACGACTACCAATATTTAAATCCTTAACCTTGTAATTTTGAACCCAATCCTGAAAACAAGGGTACACCTGGATCAGTACCTTTAGAGGTATTGATTTATTATAAGAACTTGGAAGACTTTGTGACTCTGACAGATTTAACCAGCACAAGTCGTCATTTAATGCACGGGGGTTCTTCGGCCGGCTGGAGAAAAATTCTCGTTCTCACGAACACGAGTCCAACGCCCTATATTCCTTTTATTTACTGTTTCTAAAATAATGAATTTTTAATGCCTTTTTTTTACAACTGCCTTTTTTTTTCTTTGCCTATAAAGTAGGGGTTCCTCCGAAAGAAGGTTAATCATTTAGGGTTCCTTTCACGAAAAAATTAGGAACCGCTGTTTTAGAGCATCGAATAAAAATCATTTAGTTAGTAAAATTTACTTTTCAGTTTCGTATTTCTTACTAATTGTGTGGTAATACGAACTCATTTTTGGAAAACCAGAATTTCCAGCAAATCGTTACTATATGAAAGGAAAAAATATTAAATGAATGGTTTAAATACCGTCATTACGCACAAATCATTTGGAACAAATGTCATTATGGTAATTTTGCTAGTATTTTTTTTAATTTTTATTATTATTATTATTATTATTATTTTTTATTTTTTTTACCGTGTGTTATTGAACAGAAAAACAATGTATATTTCATTTCGAAAAAAAAAAAGAATATGATGGCACATTTAATAAACTGGATCTACATGATTTTTCATTCACACTAGCTTCTATAGAGGTTTGAGTTATAGTATTTACTTGTTGAATAATAAAAATGTATTTAGAAATGTAGATGTATTGAAGAAGATAGTAGAATTCAATAATTTGTTGGCGTATGGAACTCTGCAATTAACTCAGTTCTAGAATTCCGGTGAATATTTTTGCGTTTTCTAAAATGGAAGAATGAAATGTGTTTATTAATTTACAATCAGAAAATACAAGTGTTTGTGCTGAAGAAAATCAGGGTTCTGTGCTTTTATGATCATTTATTGTAAATAATGACAATAATAATAAAAAACAGGGTATAAAAATAATTGTCTGTAAATTCTTTCTATACGGAAAATTATTGATTGAATCATAAATGAAAGTTTATTTAATGAAAGTTCTTACATTCAACCTAAATTTAATTAATTGATAAAAGTAATTCTGTAAAATCATGACGCGTATTTATAGAAAATATATGAAAAAATTTACGCATCGATTATTATGTCTCCTAATAGATGTCAAGCAAAATTTATGAAATATGAAAAGGTCTCCTGATAGATATTGTAACAAATCAAACAAATAAAATGTATGGTGTAAAAAATTTAGAGCACTGTACTCTAAAATTGTAATAACTTAAAAAAAAAAATTAAACTAATTAAAAAAAAAAAAGAAATTGCCTGAAATTTATAATTGGAAATGACCTTTACAACACGTTAAGTTTTAATTCCGTAGTCGAATTTCAGCGTGTAGAATTTCGACTTCATAACAAATTAAATAGTTCATAATTCTTGAAATAATTGTAATTTTTTTCCTTCCATCGAATATTTTTCGAACCCTCGAATATTTTTCACACCCTCAAGCTAAGTTTTACAGACAAGATGTATCGTAAAATAAAAACGATAAAAAAATTCAAATGAAAAAGAAATTGCAAAAATTTTCGAACAAATTAGAATTTTAGAAAAGCGTGTTAAGTTCGTAAAAAAAGAATGCAAAATTCATAATTTCAACTTTGTTTTTCCTACAAGTTTGGCAGGGAATAGTTTAATAATTTTCGTATTAATTATCGAATGTTAAATTTTTTATTTCATAGTACTCCCTTTACATTTTTCTATATATCTTCGTGATTTCAAGTTTTTAAGTCTTATAGTTTTAACGTTAAGTAAAACACTGTAACGAAACTGTAACGTTAAGTAAAACACTGTAACGGAACTGTAACGTTAAGTAAAACACTGTAACGGAACTGTAACGTTAAGTAAAACACTGTAACGGAACTGTTACGTTAAGTAAAACACTGTAACGGAACTGTAACGTTAAGTAAAACACTGTAATGGAACTGTCACGTTAAGTAAAACACTGTTTAACTTAACTGTTTTCAGTTTTACACTAGTACTACAACTTAAATCTAACTTTTTTTTATAGAAAAAGTGTGGGGTACACGTGTTAGTTCTATCAGAAATTTGATAATGATCTTTCTGCTCTAACGCTGTTTGTAGGCACCGTCAAACATTGAATTGCCAATTTTGGATAGCGTTCGGTCTTTGATTTCCGAAACTCGATCAAATTTCCTTCATCAACGCGCAATTCTTAGACCGTTGCTTTGTAAGATGTAATTGCTGTGCAAACTCAAACATTCTACATTCAAACTACTAGTTACAATGGCCTTATGTCCTTCTAATCTAAGAAACCGATCCGTATTTAAGAAATCACATGTAGCAGCCCAGGAAATATTGCCTGGATATGAAGAAAGGCAGTAGAGATTTCATTGCCCAGTGCAATAGCTTGTGTTAAAATTTGTCTGTCAAAGATTTGATTTATAACATTTTCCTTCTTTTGTGATTCCAATTTCTTTTGTACTTGTAGGGGGCGGAGTTATCGACCATGCCAACCGTCATCTATCAAAAGGTACCTCAAGATTGATTTAAGTTAGCATGGCTTATATACCAGTGAATCGATGTTTAATTTTCGTAGTGGTAGTTACGCCACAATACTCCCCCACCAGAATTTTATCAGGGATAGAATTCGATGAACAGATCGCACTAGTTGCTGTACTTGTGAAAGACCGGGAGAGAGAGTCACCGTTTTTTTGTTGTTTTGTTTGTTTGTTTGAGTGCTGAAAGTGAGAGGTGTATTAACTTCACAGTAGTGGTTGCTCCTGTGTTGCCATTAGCAGTCGAGTGTATGCTGGCCGACATTGTGTATGTTCGAGACGAGAGTGAGTAGCAGCAGCGTCTGGAGGTGGATTATGCAATCACAAATAGCAAGCCAACTGTTCAATGTGGACTACCCATCGAAGTGGGCATTACTGCGTGTTCAAATCACGTCCGGATCACCAATGTAGGGGGTGGCGTTATCGACCATGCCAACCGTCATCTATCAAAAGGTACCTCAGGATTGATTCAAGTAAGCATAGCTTATATACCAGTGAATTGATGTTTAATTTTCGTAGTGGTAGTTACGCCACATACTCTTACTGACTTCAAGAAGGTATCAGTCTCTTACCCTCCCTAAGTGTAGAAAGACCACCATACCTGACAATATTGTGATTATCTCTTATCTCTGAACTATTTTCTTGTAAATTTGCTATTGCTTCACACCCCTAAATATCTAATAAATTTTACATGTTCAATTTAAGGGTTATGCAAGGTAAAAAATTCTGTTAAATAAAAATAATAAATTAAAAATGAAAAAGAAAATTGAAATTTTAAGCCATTTTCGCTCAAATCAAAACTTCGCAAAATTCGCGGATTTTAGGAAAAAAGAGGACAACTTCGCGGAAATTCGCACCGCGATAGACCTGCAGCCCTAGTCATAACTTCAAAAATTTAAACGTCCCTTATATTGGTTTCCAAGAAACATTGTATTTAATTAATATTTTTCTCATTTTTCTTTTAATTGCATCATGCAAATCTGACACTATTATGATTAATCTGAGTTCTTCTCCCTTGTCACCCATTTCTTACGGTTCAAGAACACAAATGTTATTTTGTTTTGTGTTTAATGTTTTGTGATTATGCGGATGGTTATTCATTGCATGATTTGTATGTTTGCGTTGAAGTAGCTGCTCACGCACAAAATGTTTTATTTTGAGAGTCGTTCAATAAACAGACAGACCAGAAAACCTATTCCTTGTGTCTTCCTCACACACATTCTCTTGCATTAAAGGTGAGTGAATTTTATTTATATATATATATATATATATATATATATATATATATATAATGTTTAAATCTCATAAAAAGGGTAAAAAACTCAAATAGACTTTTTATTTAATTTCTTGGTTAAGTTTAAATTCTAAGACTATGGAAGGGAACTTTAAAATTTCTCTTAACAGCCTAATGCTCATCAACTGTGATAAAAATAAAAAAAAACTCTTATATTTATCTAAAATATTTTTATTTAATTTATTAAATTGGTTTAAAATTCCTAAAACTATGGATGTGAACTTTACCGTTTCTCTAATTGACCCATTGTCCATCAACTGTGATAAGACAGAAAAAAATCTCTGCATATACCTGAATTGTTTTTTTTTTCCTTCTAAATTTTATTTCTTTGTTGGATTACAAATCTTAAAACAATGAAAGGGAACTTGAATAGTTCGTATAAATGATTAATATCCATACTGCGATAAAGCAATGAAGTAATTATACTAGTTTCAACTTTAATTTTTTTTTGTAAATTGATTAATATACCTTGATTTGCATACAATTAAAAAAAAAACTTGTCTAAACAAAATAAAAAAGAATTTGCTTGCAATTAAAAAAAATTAAATTCAAATGTCTTTTTTATTTAAATCTTGTGAATCAGGTTCAGAACCTTTATATTAAGACGTGAAGTTGTACATTTCTGTCAAAAGCCCTGGTGTTCATCATCGGTGATGATACATAAAGATGTTTCCAATTATATTTTTTCAACTCCTTCCCGTTTTCTCTTACAATAGAACAGGTTTGTGTTCTTATTTTTCTATCTTCTCCTAATCTTTAGATTTCCATGAGGCTTAGTTTTTTTTAAACTTAAATATTAATATATATACTTTTATAGTTTTATTTGTGACAAGCATTCTAAATTGAATATTAAAAGCTGTTAATAATGAAATAATGCATAAAGAAAATTTAATTTAGTTTTCTTATGAATTTCTTTTATTTTATTTTATATAGGTCATTTGTTTTCTGTCTGTGTTCAATACTTAGTTAGGTTAAAGCGCCTGTTGTGTAAGTAAGGGTAATACTCAGTTAGGTTAGGCCAGTGGAGTTAATAGCCATTTGTTTATACCCTCAGAAATAAAATTCTCCGTTTTGACGATTCAGCAATTCTTTAACTCGATTTCGTTTACTTTGGGAATCATTTATTCACGAAATTGCGAGACGAAATGCAAAATGTCATATACATGACGAAAATGTATCCTCAACTTCATTGTAATGCATTAACAGAGACTATGAGCGAAAATGAAGACTAAACGATCGGAACTAGAATAACGAAGCGAGTCGACCGGCTGTATGATGGTCAAGGAGTTTCAGTCCCGTTTCGGGCATGGATGAAATTCATCTGTCCTTGTGTTGTTGATCTACCCATATGGTTCCTATGAAGAAGTGATCCACAATACCGCCTGTTAGATACCACGAGACACAATGCTAATTAATTTTTCGAAATAAATTGAATGACGAAATATTTCTTAACTTTTGACGAAATTCGTTTCTCAAGGAATTCGTCATTTTGACCACATTTTTGCTTTGAGCATGTACCACAAGAGAAAAGGTTTCGTCCAAAAAGAAAAAAAAATTCTTGATGTTAGAGTATCCATTTTTTTACTGTAAAATTGCATGCACAATGTTTTTTTCTTCCAGATTGTCCAGCTAGCTCTCATTATTATAGCTGTGGAACAGCATGCCCCATCACATGCGAGAATCATCTGAATCCTCCCAAAACTTGTGTTTTTTTGTGCAATCCAGGATGTCACTGTGATGAAGGATACGTCAAAGCCAAGGATGGACAATGCGTAAGACCAAATGAATGCAGCAGTCGCAATGGTTTTTACAGCAGTCGCAATAGTTTTTACAGCAGTCGTAATGGTTGGTAATGGTCAATAGTTTTCTAATGAGTATCTTTTATTTTATTTCATATAGGTCATTTGTTTTCTGTCTGTGTTCAATACTTAGTTAGGTTAGTGCGCCTGTTGTGTAGGTGAGTGTAATACTCAGTTAGGTTAGGCCAGAGAAGTTAATAGCCATTTGTTTACACCCTCAGAAATAAAATTCTCCTTTGTGACGATTCAGCAATTCTTGAGCTCTATTTCGTTAACTTTGGGAATCATTTAGTCACGAATTTACGAGACCAAATGCAAAATGAGTTGAGGATACATGAAGAAAATGTATCCTCAACTCGGAAATTCATTGCAATGCATTAACAGAGACTATGAGCGAATATGAACACTAAACGATAGGAACTAGGATAACGAAACAAGCCGACCGGCTGATGGTGGCCAAGGAGTTCCAGTCCCGTTTCGGACATGGATGTAATTCATCTGTGCTTGCGTTGTTGATCTCCTCATATGGTGCCCATGAAAAAGTGATCCACAATACCGCCTGTTAGATAACATGAGACACAATGTTAATTATTTTTCGAAAGAAATTGAATGACGAAATATTTCTTAATTTTTGACGGAATTCGTTTCTCGAGGAATTCGTCATTTTGACCACATTTTTGCTTGGAGCGTATACAACAAGGGAAAAGGTAATTTCATGATGTTAGAGTATTCATTTCTTTGCTGTAAAATTGCATGCACAAGGTTTTCTTTCTTTTTTTTTCTTTTTTTCAGATTGTCCAGCTAACTCTTATTATTATAGCTGTGGAACAGCATGCCCCATCACATGCGAGAATTATTTGAATCCTCCCAAAGCTTGTAGTTATAATTGCAATCCAGGATGTCAGTGTGACGAAGGATACGTCAAAACCAAGTATGGACAATGTGTAAGACCAAATGAATGCAGCATTCGCAATGGTATGTGTTAAGTTCCTATTTTATTGAAGTCATTTACTCACGAGTCTAGTGGAAATTTTTTTTTTTAATCGTATTATTGTTACAAGCTTATATAAAAATTAGGCTCCATGCAAATATTACTTCCCTTAGTAAAAAAATCTTCAGTACTATTTTTAAACCTTTCTAATATGATTTAGGCTTATTACAATCTGCATTTAAATTACGATAATTAAGAAAATAGATCAAAATTACTCAATTAGAATTAATTTTGATTGGGATTTATGCAATATTCCTTAACTAAGTTTTAATAATTCTGGTCTTATTGCAGCCTAAATGAAATCAGACTAATGAAGCAATAAAAATTATATTTTCAAATTAGCCTGAAAATATGTGGACTAACTGAAACAAACCTAAAAAGTGAGAGGTTAATTAGAAAGTACTGAATAAGTTATCCAACTAGCCCGGCTAATTTTAAAACGACAGCTGCTGTTTTCAAAGAGCCGAATTGTTTATTTGCACTATGGAATTCTAATATTATTTTTTGATAAGATTTATTAATGAGATGCAATGTCTTATAGTTAAAAGTCCAAAATCTCCAAAAATGGCCAAGATAAAGCCTATATAATTTCTTTATTTAACTAAAATACTCTTAATAAATTCACGTTAAAAAAATAATAATAAAATCAAAAGAATGGAAAAGAAGGAAGAGACCCTGTGAATATGATATACGATTTGTGACTTTTTATTAAAGCCTTTCCCCAATGAATTTCTTAAAACAAATAGCTTTCATCAAAGCTGTCAGTTTAATTCTTTATTAGAAAACTTGGGAAAAAAATCCAATCTATTTTGATCGATTGGTGTTAGCTAATTTAAAATATATTATTTTTACTGCAGTTATAATTATTTTTACTATATAATTATTATATAATTATTTTTAATTATTTATATGTTATATAATTATTTTTTACTGCAGAAGTTAACTCCTGCCTGATGAAGCCTGATACTGGAACGTGCCGTGGATTTTTCCCCAAGTTTCATTACGATGCCAGAACCGGACAATGCAAAGAATTCATCTATGGAGGATGCGAGGGCAATGAAAACAGATTTGATACCGAAGAAGAGTGCTTGAAGAAATGCAGCAGTATGCATAAAATTTACTTATCAATAATACTTTTTAACCATATTTGTATTTATTTATTTATTATTATGGATTCAATGTAGAAGCAATGTCAGTTAAAATATGTATCAATATTACATAAAATATTTATGACGTCTCAATTAACATAATGATATGCATTAAGATGATGATATTCATATTATCCTTACAATAAAATGCTGTTTTTTTGAGGCTGTATTGAGGTTTTAAAAGAGATTTAAAAGAGAGCACCTAACAGTCTATTTTGGCCGATTGGTGTTAGCTAATTTAAAAAATGTCACTTCGGAATATTCTCTTTTAAATTAAGCATTATACTCAATCAAGCATTTGATTGCAAAACACTGTAAAAAATTCTGGATGATATTATGGTAAAAAGTATTGGGTGATATTACTTTTTACCATAAAATATATTTTTACCGTAAAATATTAAGGATTAAAATATCTGATATAATGAAATTTTAACAGTAATAATTACAATAAAAACACCGAATCATTATAATTAAATAAATATTACTTTAAAAATTACTGTATAACACGTTACGGAATAAATAGATGTTATAGATGATACCAGAATAGATTTATGGATAAAATACCAAAATTTTATCCGAATTGTTTTACGATGCATAATGCTCAGATTACAACATTGTTCTATTTACGTATTTTAAAACTGAAAATTTCTTTCAATAAAATTTTTTTTTTTTTTAAATTTGTATTAGTTTTATGATTGTTAGTTAAAGTAAAAATAAATTTGTATTTTATGTTATGATATTAAATTAAAGAATAAATTAATTAAATAAGATCAATAAGATAAGATTAAATTAAGATAAGATTAAATTAAAATAAGATTAAATTAAAATAAGATTAAATTAATATAATATTAAATTGCAACATCCATACAATTAGCTTTTTAAAAGGATTTTGTTGTTTGAAGTGTTTATTTTTTTCATTAAATATAGAATAAGATATTTTTTAAATAACTATTTATGTTTAAGAGTTGCTAAAAAGCTCTTGCATAGATACTTCAAAACAATCTTTAACTTTTAAACTATTTCAATTTTTTTGATAAAATTATTATGAGATCATCAATACATTTAGTTTAAAATGAAACTTCACTATAAATTTAAGTATTGTTTTCAGCTGTTTGTGGCAAAAATCAAGAATACCAAACTTGTGGAACAGCTTGTCCTCTTACTTGTAAAAATTATCACAATCCACCCAAAATATGCCACAAGATGTGCGTCAATGGATGTCAATGCAAGATGGGATACGTCCGAACCGATGATGGACAATGTGTCTTCCCTGAAAACTGCCCAAATCGAGCTGCTAGTAATTAGATTTACTATTATATATATATTTTTAAACAGGTTGTCTTATCATAACCACCCTTGCCATAATGTTTTAGAGTTCTTTTCCAAAATTGAATTATAATAACCACTAAAATGGGAGAGAAAAAACGAACAACATAATATAGAATAGAAAAATGACTGAAATAGCTTTAAAATATAATCTCGGCGTACCGCTACATATTGAAAATAAAAATTTCGAATGGTGATGGAAACTGCCGTTAATGTGACTTTTTCTTATATATTTTATTTTGTATTGTATAACAGCGGCTTTGAAAGGCAGACAGAATTTTGAGTTAATGATTATCCATGTTCAACTCTATAGTCTTGTAAATTTTGAATCCAACCAAGAAGACAAGAGAACTTTTGGATCAAGCAGTGGGACAAACTAGTCTTCATGAAATTTTTTTTTGATGGAACTAACCCACATTTGCGTAACATAGAGAGGAAAACCGCGAAAATCTCCCATGTTAAGTCCAACGGCAGGGAAATTCTAAATCCTGACCCATCTATAACTGAGAATATTTTACACTAGCACTGTGGTGAGTGCAAGCTGGGAGGAGAATTAGTATAGATACACCATCGCTGAGATTCGAACCTGTATCAACTCTTTGAAAAGCGAACGTTCTATCCCTTAAGCCGCCACGGCTGTATCTTATATAGAACAATCTGTATAAATAACCATAATGCGAAATTTTTTTTTTATTTACTTGGGGTCCACCACTCCTTGCTCTTATTTCACTCATCGAACATTGGACCACCTTTCACAGCTCCTTTAGGATTGCTTCGCAACGCAAGTTTGCTTTCCTCACTTTGGAAGATAGTGTAGTACTACATTATACTCGTACATAGAACAGAACTTTCTGGCACTATTATAGTGCTCGGATAACAGAATTAAATGATCAAGTCATTGGGGAAAAATACACACAATAGTTAAAATCTCTAAATAATTATCGACATTTCTCTTTTAAATAAAATATGCTAAACTTGGCAAAAAGAATGTTTTTATTAAAAAAAATTATTATAGGTCAAAAAAGTTTAACTCAAGCGAAAATAACAACATGCTCATGTTTTCCACTTGTAAATAACGCATGGTTGGTTTTAGAAATCAAAATTTATCGCAATATTTTGAACAAATGCTTTATCTTTGTTTGGCAATGCATAAATAAATTGTGCCGCAAAACTCAAAAAAAATTTTACATTTCGTAATGGTAGGCGCAATAATTTCCCTTTATGTTTGTTTATTTATTTTTAAATACTAAATTAATGATTTTTATTATTGATTGATTTATTTTTTTAATTTCACGTGTTTTAAAATGACTATTGCAAGCGATGTTTAGTTACCTAAAGACCCGATCCTTGGATTTCATTCATGGGGAATTGCTGCTTAATGCTGCATGGGGAATTGCTGCTAATTTAAATTATCGCTTTTTAATGAAATTAAGGTTGTTTTTCAAAGGCTCCGCCGTTATATGAAATGATGCTTTTTTGCGTATAATATGCTATTTTCTTGACTACTGTGAGTCTGAAACAGTTACTCATGACTGTTAGGCCAAGTTCACTTCATATATAACCAGCGGTCTAATGGCCTATTCTGAAAATGGCACAAAACATCAATATGGAGAAAAGCCACAGTTTTATGAAAATGAAAAGTGTTTACGGTTTAATTTTTTAAAGTTTTAAAACTTACTCAAACGCTACATTATTGGGGCTCATAAAAATATGCAAAAACTGAGAATAAGACAGTGATTTTGATAATTTTTTACAAGGAGGAAAAATGTCGCCAAATTGCGATTTTTTAAAAGAAGTTTAATAACTTTTGAAATAGTTAGAAATATAGAAGTTCTTTGTCCGTTCTAAAGTCCACTTAATTCTTCCCGGCATATATATAGTTTAAACTTTGCTTCAAGTATAATGCATGTGAATTTTTTTTAAATTTTATTTATTATTATTTTTTTTACCTTCTTTAGATCCGTTAGACTTTATTTATGGAGAAATTTGCAAATAATTTTCTCCGTAGTAAATTTTTTAAATTAATTATTTTTTACTGCAGAAGTTAATTCCTGTCTGATGGAGCCAGATACTGGAGTGTGCCGTGGATATTTCCCCATGTTTTATTACGATGCCAGAACCGGACAATGCAAGGAATTCATCTATGGTGGATGCCAGGGCAATGGGAACAGATTTGATAACGAAGAAGAGTGCTTGAAGAAATGCAGCTGTATGCATAAAATTTACTTATCAATAATACTTTTTAACTATATTTGTATTCATTTATTATTATGGATTCATTGTCGAAGCAATGTCAGTTAAAATATGTATCAATATTACATGAAATATCTATGACGTCTCTAACATAATGATATGCATTAAAATAATGATATCCATATTACTTTTGCAATAAAATACGGTGCTTTTGAGGCTGTATTGAGGTTGACAGGTTTTAAAAAAATATATCTGAGGTAGAAAATGAGGTTATGTTTTACACCAAAATTAACCTCATCGATAAAGCTCAATTTTCACTTCATGTACGCCTCATAAAATCTCAAATTTAACATAATCTCAAATTTAATTTAAGCCTCAAATTAATTCTTCATCGATTCTCCTTATATGATCCTAAAACTCATAGTCAATCATAGTCATCATAGTCAATACAGAGTTTCAAAATTGAAGGCTTAAAATTAGAAGTATTATTTTTTAAGTACATTTTAATTAATTAATGAAATAACTTTATTGTACAACATTTTACAATACAATGACTATACGCCTTAAAGCAATATGATATTAGTTCGATAAAAATTTGAAATACGATAACCTTATTATGCACTGTAATTTTGTTATCGTTTTGCAATTATTAAGCGGTAAATAAGTAGCTTTTACTTTTCTAATAAATCTTATATAAAACTGTATTCAGTCAATGAATGCAAGTAAAATAGATATTTATAATTTAAGACAATGTTTAGAATTAACTTTTCGCCCCTTTGCTAAACGATCTTTAAGGGGAAAACTGTCCAAAGATTTTTCAAAGTTACCGAAAATTAAATAAGAATGTAAAAAAAGTTTGCTGTTGAAATTTCGATGTTAACAGAGAAAAAGGGTTAGGTCCACGTTTCATCCAAATAGAATGATAATTAAATTTTCCGTATTATTTTTGAAAGCTCAATAAGCCCATATAGAAAACGGTATAATATCGAGGCCTTTAAATGTTAGAGTTTGAATGAATTTAAAAGAATCAACTAAGTTTAATAAATGTGAGTGATTTTTTTAATACTATATTTTGATTAAGCATAAGAATATAACAGTGATTTTAAAAATTGTAAAGAAATTATAAATCAGCTTTAAATTAATTTATTATTTGTTTCTAAAATAACAGCCCAATAAAGTGAACCCGAATTTGTCTTAAAATAATTGAAACATTATAGGATCTTATCCTTTAATATATTTTATTTTTATTTTATGTAAAAATCTATTTACAGTCATAAAACAAAAATAATTGCGGATTAAACTCGAAGGCTTGAGAAGCAAAGCTTCTAGTTTTGTTTAAAAATGATATACTTTAAAATTAGTAAGTAATAAAAGTGTTTTTAATATACTAATATATATTACATTCAACCTTAAATGTCTTTTTTTCATTTTAGCATAAAGATTATCACCATCTGATGTAGTGTAAATATTATTTCATTTTACTTGAAACTTATTGAAGATTTCTATTGAAGATTACGATGATAACTTCGTAAATTGACCAATGTTATCCAGATTAAGAAATGTGCAATGTAATAAAAGTTTACACTTACTGTTTCATTCAATTCTCTATTTTATTCACTCCAATTTTAAGTTGCTTGTCTAATTTTATTTTGCGTAAAATGCAAATGATGAAGATAATATTGTAGTTGATAAAATTATCATGCACGATAATTATATCGTATTTGAAGATTATGGTGAAATAATTGCATTCACTATGATATCTTTGTATAAAAAATTCATTTTTGTCAATGATTATCACAATAATATTGAGATTTAGTGAATAATAATGATATAATTAGTAATATAATTAAGTATAATAATCACGATAATTAAAAATAATTAATATTTCATGATACATCGATTAGTTCTGCTCTCTACTGTCCTAATCAGTAGCTTTTTTTACGAATCCGAAAATAATTTATACTATAATCATCCTCTATAACTTTCTGGGAAATTTTAATGTTTTCTTATCAACTATGTTTTATGATAAACTGGAAACTATCGGAATTTTTTTTAAAACATCTACCAAAAGAAGTGAATATGGTCTGGTATTTCTGGATGCTGCAGGGATGTTTTAAATGATTCGGCCAAGGTCCCATGGTGGCGATGGGGGAAACACGATCTCTGAAATATATGTGGATATTCTGGACAAAAGCTGCTCTCCCAACTCAATAGAAATATTTTGTGAAAGGATCATTTTTTTTTCAGCAGAATTGCTGCTCCACACACACATATCTCAATCATGTTTTGATGAAATTGGTGTTCACTGGATTGGATTGACTTTCTGGTTAAACGGGTCTTAAAGGACTGACTTTCTCAGAGTAGCGATATAAATCCCAAAGAACACCATCTGGGAGGATTAGAAGACGCAGATTCGTAGCCAGCCAAATTGACCATCTTCTCTACTCTATTTGTGATAGACGGCTGGAAGTCAATATCTTTGGCCAACAATGAAAAACTGGTGAAAGTTTCCCCAGACATGTGCAGGTTGTCATCAATGCAAAAAAAGGGACCTACATTATTATTATTAAATGTCTCTGGGTTCTTTCAGTGCGTTCGCCTGTTTGTCCGAATACTATATCTATTAAAAAATCCCATATGTGTAAAATATGTAAAAAGCTAATATAGAAAACTTAATTTGATTACATGCGGTGCAGTTCATTTAAATAAGAAAAGTAAATTAACCAGTGTAAGTGTAAAAAGATCTCGAAAACAATTTAGATAATATTAGTAAATTAGTTCATGCGTTGTTCCTTTTTGATATTTCACTCACTTTCCGTATACTTGCGAAAATAAAAATTCCAAAATTTTGTAGATATAGTGATATGACCATGGCTCACATTATGAAGATTTTTAATGAACTTTTTGCATACCATCTGCTTACTTTCACATAATTGCAAAAATATTTTTCTTTGAATAAAAAAAAGGCGTTAAGCTTAATTCCAGTATTTTGAGTTAGCAAAATAAAAACAAAACAGTTTGAAGAATTGTTGATATAATGATCGGAATTGAATTTTGTAAACTGAATATTGCAAACTTAATAAAAAATATTTGCCTTATGGTTTATGCTTAAAAATTGGTTTTTTCTGCTGCTGCACATTACAAATTTCAAGTATAGGATATGTGACAGTCATCTCTATCTATTAATTACGTAGTGAGGACTTTTTTCAGCTGGGTTATAAGAAATGTAAAAACTTCATTTTTTTATTATCCATAGTTGTATTTTTTTATTTTATGCTCCTTATACGATATTATGTTCCTTTCATGTACTTTTTCTGATTATTGCTTATTTCGGTGCAATGAATAAAAGCAAATTAGTTTGAGATCTTCCTTGTCCTGAGAAATTTAAATGAAATATACAGTACTTGGTTTCCTCAAAGAAAAAAAAAATCTTTTGAAACTATCAAACTATTCAAAAAGCTTGGTATTAAAAGTGACCATACAAAAGATCAATGAGGAGGACTTTCAATGTTTTTAGAAAAATTATATTAATCTAAAGAATATTGAAAGGAATACAAAGGTTTTCTCTGAACTTTAAGAAAAACTTCTACCAGAAAAATCAGTGATTGAAAATAGAAATAATGAAATCAAGTAATAAAATCAAATAAATAATAAATGAAAGAAATAATAATAATAATGTTAATGAAAATAATATATGTTAATGAAATAAATGTTAATGAAAATAATATATGTTAATGAAATAAATGTTAATGAAATAAATGTTAATGAAATAAATAGGCAATAAAACCGAAATAATTATTGAAGAAAATTAGAATGGAAAGATAGAAATATTTTGATCTTTGAGATACTCGGGATTTCCGTTTCTTGAAAACTCTTCATTTTTTTTAAATGTTTGATGAATGATTTGGTAATTTTCAACATCTGTAAAAATAATTCATTAAAAAAAGTTTATTTCTTCATGAAAATGTGGGCTTAAATTTTCTAGAGGTTCATTTGTTCTCTGAACTTTAATTTTCGATACTTTCGTTTTAAAAAGAATCGATTCTAAGATTTGCATTAGGTAATGTGATTTGTACTATAAGAAGTAATCAAAGCAGTTTTTTTTTTGGGTAAATAAGTTTAATAATAATAATTGTGGACAAACTTGAAGTAAGGGAATAAAGTAATTATTAAGTCATCTTGCCAAGCATAGAATAAACCAGTGACGTATATTTTCACTATCAGTGAACTAGAAAATGAAGGTTGACAACATTGGCATTTGGACGTGATCTGAACTTATACGTTAAATCTGTTGGAGCCATGAAGCCCTAAGAGTTTCCATAACAATTCAATACCTCTAGGGTTAGTGGATTAAAAATTTGTATTATCAACATTACGATTAGTGTGTGAAGGTGTTAACCCTGTAAAATGAGCTGAGAAGAATGTGAAAGCTTTCTGGTTTTGGGAAGTCACATTTGTAACAATAAAAACTACTGTCTTAATTCGTTTATTCGTTTCATATTAATATTAGTATTAAATATTCACAGTTTACTTAGGGATTTAGATGCTTTATTTCCTATTCAGATGTAACCTAATGACTTATTAACTTATTGATGCTATATTTGAGTACATTACGCTGATTTTTGGAATGCAATTTACATTGTTTTATATTGTATTTATAACTAAAAATGTAATCTTTAAACCAGGAATGATCTTTTTAATAATATTTTTAAAATATTGGTGTATAGATTAAGCGAAGAAATACCTGTCCTTTTTTAAGAATGCCGTTTAAAATCTAACATTTAAAAAAAATAATAATTTAAGATAATTTTCTAAAGTTTTTGTGGAATTCCGTGGCTTTCCGTGTCATATGCAGTAAATTTTATTCTTCTAGAATCGTCTTAAGAAATGTATTGATCTTTAAAATTATTTAATTGTATTATAAACTTGATAAAACTATTTTTGAAATTAACAGCTTTAAATTAGTTATTTATGCATAAAAATTTAGTTCCCAACGTAAAAATCAGCTTGGTACAGCTGATGAAATTAAAAAAAAAAAAAAAAAAAAAAACAGATTTTAAACAAAAATAAATTTGACTTATACTTGAATAGTGAAACTATTTTTCTTAACTCTTAGAAAAATGTAGTAAATATAATTTTAATTATCCGAAAATCACTATTCAGTTTCAATCTACCTTGAGCATATGCTTTAACCCTTTTATGTGAATAAGATAGTACTGTTTTGACAAGACAGAGTATTTTGTTATAAACTTCGTATGTAAGAGGTGTGACTTTTAAGGATTATTTCAGATTATTAATACTCTTGTTCTAAAATCGAAATTTAAATGTATTTTTTTTTTTCAGTTCCTCGTCTACCTTTTGCTTATCAGCAAGATAAGGTAGTCGGCTCATGTGATCAAAATTTTTCCAAATTCTTCTATAACATGAAAATTTCACAATACCAGGAATTTATTTACACGGGATGTAGAGGAAAAAGTAACAATTTTCGTGATTTATTAGAACGTGAAGCAGTTTGTGAAACTGAAATAGGTATATGTTTCATAGAAATTAAATATTTATAACTCATTTACGAAAATACAAAATAAGGAATCCAAATTAAATTAAAATCAAATAAAGATGCACATTAGAGCATTCCGGATCAAATTACGACGGTATAAAGTACCGGCATCATCCGTAAAATACATTTTTTCTGTAAAATATTAAACCGAAATTTTTACTGTAATATTTGTTAAATTAGAGTGATTCAGTGATTTTACGGTAATTATTATTGTGTATCTTACAGTATATCAGATTTTTGGCTCAGTAACATGCTCTGGTAAAAAAAAAAAAAAGCTAGAAAATACCGGAAACCGTAATTTGATCCAGTATGTTTTACAGTTTTGCGTAATTTCTTTCATTGTACAGATTTCTTAACACGACATATTTTTCAATGTAAACACAAATTCGTCTTCTTTATTAACTTGACAGAACTTTGAAAGCCAAAGCCTTTTTCTTATTTCTTCATTCTGCTTTCTTTCTCATGGGGGTGTTCTAGTTGTTCACTTTTAGTGCTTCGATATCCCCAATAGCTCAGTCAACCAACCTTAGTCTGGATCTAAATGTGGTTCGTATTCTATTCTTGCAGAGCCCGCCGAAGGACAATGCACCGGAAATGACGCATCCTATTTCTTTTTCCCTGATGAAAATGATTATTTCAAAGGATGTGGACAGAATGGTAACAGTTATGCTACCTACGAAAATGTATACAGGCTTTTAAAAAGAAAAAAGAGGCAAGTTGTGAAGATAATAAAAATTTTAAACCATTAAAAGAGAGCACAATTCTGTGAATATTTTTTAATATCATAATTAACCGTTGTAAAACTTTCAGGTACACTGCAAAAAATTTCTGGATCAAAGTACGGTAAAAAGCTCCTGCACTAAGATTGACGGTACATTTTACCGCAAAATTTATTATTACTGGTACGTGTTACGGAATAACTTACACGTATTTTTGACAGTTATAATTACAGTAAAATCACTGAATTACTCTAATTAAATAAGTATTGATGTAAAAATTAGGGTATAATTTTTATGGTAAGAATGGGTATTACGAAACTAATGTGCCGGTACTTTATACAGTAGTTTGATCTGGAATTTTTGACAGTGTGGAGGAGATTTTTTGAAGATTCCAATCAGATGCCAGTAATCATAAACTTGTGTTTTCAAATCGAATTTTGATTAGGTTGTTCAGGATTAAACATCAACATCTGAGTTTAAATCTGGCCAACGTCCGAGACTAAATCTGACGAGTGTCCGAGACGAAATCTTAAACAAAGTTTATATTAAGGGTGTTGTGCCCATTTTAAAAATCAGAGTATGGCTTCAAATAAAAAGAAACTCTGTTTAAAAAAGTGGCCCACATGTATATATGTTTTTAACTTGGTGTATTGGGCAATTAGCAAGCTTGATACACATGATTAAAATTTGTCCCCCGTGCTATATTTCCAGATATTTTACTAAAGGAAAAAAACGCGGAATTAAACTCAGTGTGTTTGCTGAAAAGTTTTTCTCTCTCAGCTATACAAGTGAAAATGTTCTGTTCTTAAAAATTTATATATTGAGCATGAATAACTATTTTAAGTTTTACGTCTAATTATAAAAGAAAATATCAAAAGAATTATCAATTTACCAAGCATTTACTAATCCTCAATTAGATCAAGTAATAATACACTGAAGTTGTCGGATATTTCATTCAGTTGACAGCACTTGTGTAGAAGGATTATTATAAATAAACACGATTTTCCACACTTATCGACTTCTTTTTCCAAAGCACTGCAATTCATCGCTGGTGACGGTCGTTTCAAGTAGTTGTCATTTGATCACACAGCAAAGTCACCACAGCAGGGTTCCTGCAGTTTATTTTATTCAGTTTGTTAGTTTAAATTTTTTTTCTGAATTTACGGCTACAAACTCCTGTGTCAGAAGACTGGTTTCTCATTTGTTATTCAATGGAAGACTAATGTTTAGCAAGGAAATTTTAGTACAATTTTACCCAAGGGCTCAACACTTGGAGGGTTAAAAATACAAAATATTCGTATGTGCAAATTAATGAACAGCTTAGGGAACATAAATTCCTTGTAAAATCTTTCGGACCAATGTTAAAAAGTACCAACACTCTAGTTGCAAAATCTTTAAAACTAACTTTACTATTTCTACCGTATATTTTACAGTAATAATTTTTTAAATACCGTGATTCAATGATTTTTACAATAAATATTACTGTAAAAATTACGGTATATCAGCTTTTTATTCCATAAATTTTTACAGGGAAAATGGATTTTACGGTAAAAAGTACATGTACGTTTACATTTGACTGTAATTTGGAAATACCGAAACTTTTTTCAGTGTTGATTGTTAAAAATATTTAATAAACTGGATTTGCGCAATAATTTAAGCTTAAACAATATAAACTATAATCATATTGTTTAAAATATATGTTTGACTTTTCATTTGTAAAAATCAGAAAAAGAAGGTTTCGCATGAGATTTTTGAAAAATAAAAAGGAAACTTTTGTTGAAAATCTTATTTTAGTTTTTTCAGTTTTAACTACTTTTGCATTACTTATTTTTCCAAATTTGTCAACTCATCGAAAGTTCTTTAATAAAGACAAAATAAAATGGCGGTTTTTAAATTTTTCTGAAGTGGAAGAATGTTTTAGCTCATTTGGCAAAATAATAATAATAATAATAGAAAAAAAAAAGAAGAGGCCAAATGATAACCTAAGAAGACCCTGCTTTAGACAGCATATTCGACTTATTGATGTTAGTAAAATAGCGAAGCGTTACTAATTATTAGTTTAGGACGAAATATTTTTCATAATGTATTTCAATAAACATCCATCATTATTTTGTAATTTATTAGGCTAATTAGAAAAATCTACAATAATTTCTAATCAACCCGATACATTTTAGCCTCTTTGCAGGGGGTCCAAGTATCTTTGGACAAATTTTTAAAATATATCTGTCATTTCACAATGGAAATGATTTATTTTAGACAGTTAGCAATGAGCTCATAGTTGTAAAGGTTTATTGCAAATAGCCTTATAAAAGGTTTTTTTTTGCTATAGATTTAATTAAATTCTGCTTGATTGAAGACTTCCTCATAGACTTCTAAAATTGTTTAAAAAAGAGACAGATTAAAAAACAAAGATAACTTTTCAAAGTAGTCAGACAAAAGCAAAATATTGACAATATTTAGAAAGAGCCAAATTTTTCAGTTAAACTTTCATGCACACTTTCGGAAATGTCTAACAAAATGTCAGTTCCTTGTCTCATAATAATACGAAAAAAAACCCTAATAACAGAATAATTATACAAGTTTGCTGTGAACTTAATAAGGTGCTAATTGACCAAATTAAACAATAGTATACAGTCTGTAAAAAAATTATAAATACACTAATATTTTTTAGTAAAAATTAAAAAAAGGAATGCGAAAAATAAATATTTTTTATTTACATTTAAAATGTTCATTTAAGTAACATTGTTTCGTTAATATCAGCAATACAAACAGTAGTTCATAATTAAACATAAACGCATATTATCTAATTACATATAATACTTGTAGAGGAATTATAAGTAAACTTGTACATTTAATATTCAAAACATTCTAATTACAGTTAATATTTACTGGAACCCCCAATAACTTTAAGAAGTGAAAATATTCCATTTGGTATACTGTTAATTAAAGTTTAAATGTATCCTGTATCGATTTTGCCTTAATAGTCATACTACTTGGAATTCATGAGCTGAAGAATATTGTTTATTATTGGTATGTCGGACTTCTATTTAGCGAATTTCTCTATTTTGCGAATTTTTTAGATGAACCAAGAACATTTTGGAAATTTCTTCGTAAAATAATTTCCATATAGCGAAGTGAGTTTTCTATTTAACGAACTTTTCTTTGAGATTCACTTTCCCTATTTTCCAAAATATTTCAGAACATTTCAAACTTGTTAATGCATTTTATGGGGCACTTTATGTCATGTTTCACAAAGCAGTAAAATCCTTTTTCCTTTTCGTTTGCATTTCAAATGAAAAACTGTCCAAATTTTTTTGGACAGTTTTGAAAGGATTTTATCAGTAGCAATTAAACTTAAGAACGCATGTGGTATTGCATGTTTAAAATTACTTTCATAATAAATGCAGCTATAATTTTATACAAAAATTTAGCCTTTTTTTTAGTTGAAAATGCATGTAGCATGATAGTGTAACACTCGATAATGTTTTGTTCTATTTTTGCTTTCTATACAGATTACTTCAATGGCACTTAACTAGACCTAGTATGACTAGACCTTTGGTAAATGTCCGAAATATATGCTAGGTCTAGTTAAGTGCCATTGCCCGGTATACCTTACACTGATGCTTTTTTAAGGTTCAGTTCCTCTGTCCGGTATACATTTGTCCGTTATACCCTACACTGATGTTTTTTTAAGGTTACGTGCCATTGCCCGGTATATATTTGCCCGAAACTCCAAACACTGATGTTTCTTCTCATCTATCGTCAGTAAGTATTAAAATATGACTATGGAAGTGAATTTTACCATTTCTCTAAATCACATAATGTTTAAATCTGATAAGAAAGGAAAAAAAAACTCTTATTTGCAGCTAAAATAGATTTTTTTATTTAATTTCTTAGTTGGGTTTAAATTCTAAGACTATGGAAGGGAATTTTGAAATTTCTCTAAATAGCCTAATGTTCATCAACTGTGATGAAATTAAATAAAAAAAAAACCTTATATTTGTATAAAATATTTTTATTTAATTTATTAAATTGGTTTGAAATTCCTTAAAACTGTGGATGTGAACTTTACCATTTCTCTAATTGACCTAATGCTCATCAACTGTGATAAGACTGAAAAAAATCTCTACATATACCTGAATTATTATTATTTTTTTTAAAATTTTATTTCTTAGTTGGATTACAAATCTTAAAACAATGAAAGGGAACTTGAACATTTCCTATAAATGATTAATATCCATCTAATGCGATAAAACAATAAAGTAATTATACTAATTTCAACTTTAAAATTTTTTTAATGGATTAATATACCTTGATTTGCATACAATTAAAAAAACAATTTGTCTTTAAATTAAACTCAAATGTCTTTTTTTATTTAAATCTTCTGAATTCGGTTCAGAACCTTTATAATATGACGTGAAATTGTACATTTCTGCCAAAAGCCCTGATGTTCATCAACTGTGATGATACTCAAAGATGTTTCCAATTATAGTTTTTCATCTCCTTCCCTTTACGTCTTACAGAAGAACAGGTATGTGTTCTTAATGTACTATCTTCCCTCAATCTTTAGATTTCCATTAAGTCTTAGTTTTTTTTTTAACGTAAATGTTAATTTGTATACTTTTATAATTTTATTTGTAACAAGCATTCTAAATTGAATATTAAAAGCGGTCATTACGGAAAATAATGTATAAAGCAAATTTAATTAAGTTTCATAATTAATCCCTTTTTTTAAAATTTATATAGGCCATTTGTTTTCCGTCTGTGTTGAATACTTAGCTTGAATCTTAGTTGAATACTTAGTTAGAATTTTGGTTAGGATGTATGCAATATTCCTTTAATAAATTTTAATAATTCTGGTCTTATTGCAAACTGCCTCAGTGAAAGCAGACTAATTAAGCAATAAAAATTATGTTTTCAAATTGGCCTAAAAATAACTAACTGAACTAAACCTAACTGAAACAAACCTAAAAAGTGAGAGTTAATAAGAAAGTACTGAAAAAGGTTTCCAATTAGCTCGGCTAGTTTTAAAACGACAGCGGATTTTTTCAAAGAGACGAATTGTTTATTTGCGCAATGGAATTCTTATATTCCTTTTTGATAAGATTTATTAATTAGATACAATGTCTAATAGTTCAAAGTTTTAAATTTTTTACTAAAAAAATGGCCAGGATAAAGTCTTTATAATTTCTTTATTTATTTAAAATACTCTCAATAAATTCGCGTTAATTAAAAAAAATTATAAAAATATCAAAAGAAAGGAAAAGAAAGAAGAGAAACTGGGAATATGAGATAAGATATGTAACTTTTTATTACAAACAAACAGCTTTCAACAAAGCTGTCAGTTTAATTCTCTGTTAGAATCAATTTTGGCCAATCAATTTCGGACAATCAATTTTGGCCGATTGGTGTTAGCTAATTTAAAAAAATGTTACTTCGGAATATTCTCTTTTAAAATTAAACCTTATACTCAATCGAGCATTTGGTGGCAATACACTGTAAAAAATTCTGGATCATATTATGGTAAAAAGTACCGGGGTGCTACTACTTTTTTTCGTAAAATCTATTTTTACCGTAACATGTTACGGAATAAAATATCTGGAATACAGTAATTTTTATAGTAATAATTACAATAAAAACATTTAATTAAAGAAATATTACTGCATAAATTACTGTAATAATTTACGGAAAAAATAGATTTTATGGATGATGCACCCAAAATGCCAGTACTTTATACCGACATTTGATCCGGAAGTTTTTGCAATGCATCATGCTCGGATTACAACAAAGTGCTAATTACGTATTTTAAACCTGAAAAATAATTCCATTAATAAAACAAAGATATTTAAATTCGTAACAGTGTCGTAATTTATATTAAAGTAGAAACAAATTTGTATTTTTCGTTATTAGATTAAATTGAAGAATAAATGAATGAAATAAGATCAAATTAAGATAAGATTAAATTCAGATTAGATTAAATTATGATAAGATTAAATTAAGATAAGATTAAATTACAACATCCTTACAATTAGCCTTTTAAAATGATTTTGTTGTTAGAAGTGTTTATTTATTCATTAAGTATAGAATGAGATATTTTCAATATAACTATTTATGTTTGAGAGATGTCAAAAAGTTCTTGCATAGATACTTCAAAACAATCTTTAACTATTTAAATCTTTTTGATAAAATTATTTATGAGCTCATCGATACATATAGTTCAAAATAAAACTTCAGTATAAATTTAAATATTGTTTTCAGCTGTTTGTGGCGAAAATCAAGAATACGAAAATTGAGGAACAGCTTGTCCTCTTACTTGTAAAAATTATGACAAACCACCCAAAATATGCAACATGATGTGCATCATTGGATGTGAATGCAAGAAGGGATACCACCAATAATGGAAACCGATAATGGAAAATGTGTCCGAACCAATAATGGAAAATGTGTCCTCCCTGAAAACTGCCCAAATCGAGCTGCTGGTAACTCGAGTTGATGGAAGTTGATGGAACTTACCCACATTTGCGTTACATAGAGAGGAAAACTGCGAAAACCTCTCATGGTTAGTCCAACGGCAAGAAAATTCTAAACCAATACCCATCTATCACTAAGAATATTTTACACCAGCACTGTAGTCAGTGCGAGCTGGGTGCAGAATTCGTATAAATACACCATCGCTGAGATTCGAACCTGTATCAACTGTTTGGGAGGCGAACACTCTATCCCTTAAGCCACCACGGCTGTTTCTTATATAGAACAATCTGTATGAATAACCATAATATTTTTTTTTTATTTACTTGGGGTCCACCACTCTTTACTTTCTTTCACTCACCGAACATAGGAACTCTTTTCACAGTTGCTTTCGGATAGCTTCTCAAAGCAAGTTTGCTTTCCTCACTTTGGAAAATAGTCTCTCTAGTACTACATTGTACTTGTACATAGAACAGAACTCTCAGGTACTATAATAGTGCTCGGATAACAGAATTAAATGATCAAGTTATTGGGGAAAAATATACACTATAGTTAAAATCTTTATATAATTATTGATATTTCTCTTTTAAATCAAATATACTAAACTTGGCAAAAGGAATGTTTTCATGAAACAAATAGGTGAGTAAAGTTTACCTCAAATGAAAATAATGCCATGCTGTTGCTTTCCACTTCTAAATAACCCATAGTTGGTAACAGAAATCAAAATTTATCACAATGTTTTGAACAAATGCCTTTATTTGCAGTGCATAAATAAATTATGCCATAAGGCTTAAAATGGTCATGCTGCCCCACACACGTGGTAAGTACAATGAATTATTAGTACTTACTACCGCTGCTAACTACTTAAGAAAACTACTTAGTTTTCGTTAGCGTTCGTTTTGTTCGTTAACTACTTTTTCGTTGACATTTAGTATTTGTAGTGGAATTAATTTTCCTCTGTGTTTGATTTATTTTTAAATACAAAAAAATCTTTTTTATATCATTTATTTATTTATTTTTACTTTTACATGTTTTAAAATGATTATTGTAAGTGATATATAGTAAACTCATGACCTGATCCTTGGATCCCGTTCATAGGAAACTGCTGCGTAACATATCACTTACAAATTTTCAAAGTAATTTAAATTATTGCTTTTGAATGGAATTAAGGCTGTTTTTCGAAGGTTCCGTCGTTATATGAAATAATGCTCTTTTGCGTATAATATGCTATTTTCTTGACTACTGTGAGTCTGCAACTGTTACTCATGACTCTTAGGTCAAGTTTAGGTTTATATATAGCCAGCGGTCTCTATGCTTATTCTGAAAATGGCACAAAACATCAATATGGAGAACAGCCCCAGATTTATGAAAATGAAATGATGTTTGCGATCTAATTTTTTTATGTTTAAAAACTTACTCCAATGCTGCATTATTAGCTCTATAAAAATATGACAAAACTAAGAATAAGACAGTGATTTTGATAATTTTTTACGAATTGGAAAAAAGTCGCCAAATTGCGATTTTTGAAAAAAAGTTTAATAATTTTTAAAATAGTAAGAAATATAGAAGTTCTTAGAGAAGTTCTTTGTCCGTTCGAAAGCCCAGATAATTCTTCACGACAGATAAAGTTTAAACTTATAACTTGCTTCAAGTGTAAAGCAAGTAAATTTTTTTTTTTAATTTTTTTTTTACTTTCTTTAGATCCACTAGACTTTATTTTTAGAGAAATTTGCAAATAGTTTTCTCCGCAGTGTTTTTCTTAAATAATTATTTTTTACTGCAGATGTTAACTCCTGCCTGATGAAGCCTGATACTGGAACGTGCCGTGGATATTTCCCCAAGTTTTATTACGATGCCAGAGCCGGACAATGCAAGGAATTCATCTATGGTGGATGCGAGGGCAATGGAAACAGATTTGATAACGAAGAAGAGTGCTTGAAGAAATGCAGCTGTATGCATAAAATTTACTTATCAATAATACTTTTTAACCATATTTGTATTTATTTATTATTATGGATTCAATGTAGAAGCAATGTCAGTCAAAATATGTTTTAATATTACTTAAAATATTTATGGCGTCTCAATTAACATTATGATATGCATTAAGATGATGATATCCATATTACCCTTACAATAAAATGCTGTGTTTTTGAGGCTGTATTGAGGTTTTAAAAGAGATTTAAAAGAGAGCACCTGACAGTCTATTTTGTCCGATTGGTGTTAGCTAATTTAAAAAATGTTACTTCGGAATATTCTCTTTTAAAATTAAGCATTATACTCAATTTAGCATTTGGTGGCAATACACTGTAAAAAATGCTGGATCATATTATGGTAAAAAGTACCGGCGTGATATTACTTTTTTCCGTAAAATCTATTTTTACCGTAACATGTTATGGAATAAAATATCTGGTATACCGTAATTTTTACAGTAATAATTGCAATAAAAACACTGAATCATTATAATTAAATAAATATTACTGCATAAATTACTGTATAATATTTTACTGAAAAAATAGATTTTATGGAAAATGCATTTAAAATGCCAGTACTTTATACCGAAATTCGATCCGAAATTTTGCATAATATATAATGCTCGGATTACAACAAAGTTCTAATTACGCATTTTAAAACTGAAAAAAAAAAAATTAAAAAACAAGCATTTTTAAATTAGTATCAGTTTTATAATTGTTAGTTAAAGCAAAAATAAATTTGTATTCTGTGTTAGGAGATTAAATTAAAGAATAAATTAATTAAATAAGATCAAATTAAGATAAGATTAAATTACAACATTCGTAAAATTGGCCTTTTTAAAAGAGTGTGTTGTTTGAAGTGTTTATTTTCTTCTATAGAATAAGATATTTTCAAAATAACTATTTATGTTTGAGAGTTGTTAAAATGTTCTTGCATCGATACTTCAAAACAATCTTCAACTTTTAAACTATTTAAATCTTTTTGATAAAACTATTTATAAGCTCATCGATACATATAATTCAAAATGAAACTTCAGTATAAATTTAAGTATTGTTTTCAGCTGTTTGGGGCGAAAATCAAGAATACCAAACTTGTGGAACAGCTTGTCCTCTTACTTGTAAAAATTATGACAATCCACCCAAAATATGCGACAAGATGTGCGTCATTGGATGTCAATGCAAGAAGGGATACGCCCGAACCAACGATGGAGAATGTGTCCTCCCTGAAAACTGCCCATATCGAGCTGCTGGTAATTAGACTTACTGTTATATATATATATTTTAAACAGGGTGCCTCATAATAACCACCCTTGCCATAACGTTTTGGACTCTTTTTCCAAAATTGAATTATAATAACCTCTAAAATGGGGGGAAAAATGAATATCAACAGAATATAGAATAGAAAAATGAATGAAGTAGCTTTAAGCTTTAATCTCGGTGTACCGCTATATATTAAAAATAAAAAGTCCAAATGGTGATGAAAACTTCCGTTAATGCGACTTTTTCTTATATATTTTATTTTATTTTATATTGTATAACGGGCGTTAAACAGCCGACATAATTTTGAGTTTACGATTATCCCTGTTCTACTCAATAGTCTCGTAATTTTGAATCCCACCCAGAAGACAAAGGAACTTCTGGATCAAGCTAGTCTTCGTGAAAGACTTTTTGATGCAACTAACCCAAATTTGCTTAACGTGGAGAGGAAAATGCGAATGTTAGTACTCACTTTGTCAGCTAACTACTTTTTCGATAACGTCAAGCATTGGACTTGCAATACATTTCGTATTGGTAGGGGCAGTAATTTTCCTTTATGTTTGTTCATTTATTTTTAAATACTAAATTAATGATTTTTATTTATTGATTGATTTTTTTTCAGTTTCGCGTGTTATAAAATGAATATTGCAAGTGATATTTTGTCACCTAATGACCCGATCCTTGGATTTCATTCATGAGGAATTACTGCTTTATATACCACTTACATTCTCTGAGTAATTTAAATTATCGCTTTTTAATGAAATTATGGTTGTTTTTCGAAGGTTCCGACGTTATGTGAAATGATGCTCTTTTGCGTATAATATCCAATTTTAATAACTACTGTTAGCTTGCAACAGTTACTCATGACTGTCAGGTCAAGTTCAGGTTTATATATGGCCAGCGGTCTCTATGCTTATTCTGAAGATTGCACAAAACATCAATATAGAGAGAAGCCACAGTTTTATGAGAATGAAAAGTGTTTGTGGTCTAATTTTTTCATGTTTAAAAACTTACTCCAATTCTGTATTATTGGGGCTCATAACAATATGCAAAAACTGTGAATAAGGTAGTGATTTTGATAATTTCCTACAAGGTTGAAAAATGTCTCCAAATCACAATTTTTAAATAAAAGTTTAATAACTTTTGCAGTATTTAATTTCTTTGTCTGTTCGAAAGCTAGGTAATTCTTTACAGCATGATGATTTACAGTTTAAATTTATAGCTTTGCTTCAGATGTAAGGCAAGTCAGCTTTTTATTATTTTTTTTTGTTTTGTTGAAAGAGCTTTGAAAAACCGAAAAACCATGTTAAGGCATTTTCTTCTGCGCACGAAAAAAAAAAGTTTGGCATTTTCTCCGGGGATCCGCTAGACTTTATGGAGAAATTTGCAAATAGTTTTCTCCTTAGTATACTTTTTAAATATTTATTTTTTACTTTAGAAATTAACTCCTGCCTGATGGAGTCTGATACTGGAACGTGCCGTGGATATTTTCCCAAGTTTCATTACGATGCCAGAACCGGACAATGCAAAAAATTCATCTATGGTGGATGCGAGGGCAATGAAAACAGATTTGATACCGAAGAAGAGTGCTTGAAAAAATGCAGCAGTATGCATAAAATTAACTTATCAGAAATTAACTCATGCCTGATGGATTCTGATACTGGAACGTGCCGTGGATATTTCCCCAAGTTTCATTACGATGCCAGAACCGGACAATGCAAAGAATTCATCTATGGTGGATGCGAGGGCAATGAAAACAGATTTGATACCGAAGAAGAGTGCTTGAAGAAATGCAGCAGTATGCATAAAATTTACTTATCAATAATACTTTTTAACCATATTTGTATTTATTTATTTATTATTATGGATTCAATGTAGAAGCAATGTCAGTTAAAATATGTATCAATATTACATAAAATATTTATGACGTCTCAATTAACATAATGATATGATTTAAGATAATGATATCCATATTACCCTTGCAATAAAATGATGTGTTTTTGAGGTTGTATTGAGGTTGACAGGATTTAGAAAAGTGCTCCTGAGGTAGAAAATGAGGTTATGTTTTGCATCAATAATAACCTCATCGATAAACTTCAATTTCAACCTCATGTGCACCTCATAAAATAAGCCTCATTTATAACTCAGCAGTACTTGTAAATGAAATTTGGTGAAATTTATTACTTCTCGAATATATTTGAAGAGTAGAAAAAATAACAAGTACACCTCAAACAGCCCATTTTTAAATTTTTTGCTTTGAGGTAGATTCCTATCAATCTCAAAACAACATCAAGCATGAATAAAACAACTTCATTCTCCTTGATTCCTAGGTTGGGAAATTGATTTTTTCCAATTTTTGTTAATTTCCAACTTGCTAGGTTTATTTTTTAAAGTCTTTTTAAAGTTAACTTCAAATAATCCTCAAATCTATCTTATCCCTTCCAAACAACCTCAAAAACACTTTATTTTATACTGCGCAAAGAATGATATAATTTTAACGACGGGTTGTTACAAAATGTGACTTGAAATATGCTACTTGATATTTATAGATGAATTATGTATTTTATTTATTTTCTGATATTTCTTTTACATTACTTTTTTTGTTTTTTTAAAATTTTTCTCTATTAATTTTGAGAAAAGTATTGGAAAAGATAACAAGTCCAAATTGAGGAAAATTCCGAAGAACGACAATTTTTCACTGGATTGGTGTAGGACCATTCATGTTACAATTTATAAATTATAGTTTATATTTTTATAATCTAACACTGAGAATATGAAAAAAATAGAAGCTTTGAAAATAAGTATGGAACAATGACAAAGAGATCGGTTATTCAAGTCTTTATTCATATATGTCGATATATCATAAAAAATATTCCTCATCTTCTTATTAGAAAAATCGCATGATATAATTGTCAACATAGACTAAAAGATCCAGATATACGTGGCTGCAACCGGCATTAATAAAGTTAATAACGATACTTACCTGCAAATTATTTATTTATCCTTCATTTAACGATATTTATCGCTATTAATCGTTTATGATCCTTAATTGTTATAATCCGCCCTTACAGAGATGCAAAATTAAAGGCTTACAACTAGAAGTGTTGTTTTTAAGTGTATTTTAATTAATAACATTATATAACCATATTACGCAATAATTTATAATACGATAACTATACGCCTTAAAGCAATATGATAATAGTTCGATAAAAAATTTGAAATACGATAACCTTATTATTCACTATGATAAAGTAATTTTGTTACCGTTTTGAAATTATTAATTATTTTTATAATCTTAAATAAAACTTTATTCAGTTAAATAGTTGAATAATGTGTTGAGTTGAGTAACTATTTTACTGTATTCTGTTAAATAGTTAAGTTAACTGCATTCAGTCAACTAATAAATATTAAGTAAAATAAATATTTAAAATTTAAGGCAATGTTTAGAATTAACTTTTCGCCCTTTTGATAAATAATATTTAAGGTGAGAACTATCCAAAGAGTTTTTTAAAGTTACCAAAATTTAAATAAGAAAGAAAAAAAAAGTTTGCTGTTGAAATTTCGATGTTAACAGAGAAAAATGGTTAGGTTAACGTTCCATAAAAATAGAAAGAAATTTAAATGTTACGCATTATTTTTGAAAGCGAAATGAGTCCATCTGGAAAACTGCATAATATTGACGCTTTTATTTGAATGAATAAAAAATATTAACTAATGTTAATAAATTTGAGTGATTTTTTTAATACTATAATTTGATAAAGCATAATTTATAATCATAAAAGAATAATAATTGTGGAGTAAACAGAAAGGCTTGGGATTCAAAGATTCTAGTTTTATTTAAAATATAATATACTTTTATAATTAGTAAGTAATGAAAGTGTTTTTAATATACTGATATATATTATATGCAACCTTAAATGTCTTTTTTTTCATTTTAGCATAAAGATTATCCCCATCTGATGTGGTGTAAATATTATTTCATTTCACATGGAACTTATTGAAGATTTCTATTGAAGATTACGACGATAACTTCGTAAACTTACCATTTTATCCATATTAAAAAATGTGCAATGAAATAAAAGTTTACACTTACTGTTTCATTCAATTCTCTATTGTATTCACTCTAATTTTAATTTGCTTGGCTAATTTTTTTTTTGTTGAAAATACAAACGATAAAGATATAATCGTAGTTGATATAATTATCGTGCACGATAATTATATTGTATATGAAATATCGTATTCGAAGATTATGGTGCAATAATTGCATTCACGAAGAAATTGTCGTATAAAAAATTGATTTTTGTCAATGATTATCACGATAATATTGACATAGAGTGAATAATAATAATATAAATCATAATAAAATTAAGTCTAATAATCACGATAATTAAAAATAATTAATATTTCACGATGCATTGATGAGTTTTGCTCTCTACTGTCCTGATGAGTAGCCTTTTTTACGAATCCGAAAATAATTTACACTAAAATCATCTTCTGTATCTTTCTGGGACATTTTGAGGTTTTCTTATGAACTATGTTTTATAATAACTTGGAAACTATATACTCTATAGGAATTTTTTTTTTCTAACATCCACAGTGCATTTAAATAGGCTACATATGCAGTTCATTTAAATAAGAAAAGTAATTAACAAGTGCAAGTGTAAAAATCGGAATAAAAAATAATATTTTTAAAAACCACGTTTTTGTAGTGGAGAATAATAATTAAAAAATAGAAATTTGATAAACAAAAAACGTAGGGCGCATGAAACACTTAACAGTAATGTTATATTAGTGTGTGTATGTGTGCTCATGAGAATATGTGTATGTATATCTGTAATTGTAATTGCATCTGAATGCGGATGTGTATGTGGAATATGTTTATGTATATGCATGTGTATGTGGATGCATATGTGTATGTGGCTGTGCATGTGTATGAGTAAGAAAATGTGTATATGAATGTGTATATGTACTGTTATGTATTTTATGCGCCCCATGTTTTTCGTTTTTCAAACTATTATTTTTTATTTATCATTCTCCACTACAAAAACGTGGTTTTTAAAAATATTATTTTTTATTTTGATTTTTTTTGTACTCACTTCCAAAATCTCAATTTTTTCGCTCACTGTACACAACACGTTTAAACTGACATGTGACACTAATTTGAAATAATCGAATCGACAACAAAAGACAATCGCGAAAATTTTAATTTTTCTATAATTTTAATTTTATTTTACTTTGTATGTCTTCTGTCTCATCATTTTCATGCATTGTCATCCAATTCTGCACTATGTGCCAAATTTGAAGTCTGCATCTAGTCGGGAAGTTGGTTTAAAATCGATTACAAAATTCCACCCGAACAGACACACACGAAAGCAAGTTAATATAAAAGTGGTAAAAAGATCTTGAAAACATTTTAGATAGTACATAGTAAATTTAGTTCTAAGTTCATGCGTTGCTCTTTTTGATATTTCCCTTTCTCTCCATGTACTTCAGAAGATAAAAATTCAAACATTTTGTAGTTATGGTGAGGTGACCATAGGTCACATGAAGTTTTTTAATGATCTTTTAACATATTTAGCATATTTACACGTAATTGTAAAAATATTTTCTTTTGAATGAAAGGAGGTGTTAAGCTTATTTTCAGTATTTTACGTTCGCAATAAAAAAACAAAACAGTATGAATAACTGTTGACATAATGATCGGAATTGAATTTTGTATACTGCATATTGCAAACTTGATAAAAAAATATTTGCCTCATGGTTTCTGCTTACAAATTGGCTCTTTGCTGCTGCTGCACTTTACAAATTTCAAGTATAGGATATGGGGGAGTCATCTCTATCTATTAATTACGTAGTGAGGACTTATTACATCAAGGTTATAAGAAAAATATAAACTTAGTTTTTTAATGATATCTATAGTTGTAGTTTTTATTTTATGCTTCTTATACGATATTATGTTCATTTCATAGATTTTTCCCCCTGATTTTTGCTTACTTTGGTGCAATAAATAAACGGAAATTAGTTTGAGATTTTTATTGTCCTGAAGAAGTTATATGAAGTACTCAGTACTTGGTCTCTTCAACAAAAAAAAATTTCTTTCCAATCAATTAAGCGATTCAAAATGCTTGGTATTGAATCTGAATATACAAAAGAGCAACCAAGAGAACATTCAATGTTTTTCGAAAACTTATATTAATCTAAAGAATATCCAAAGGAATATAAAGTTTTCTTCTGAACTTTAAGGAAAACTTCAACCAGAAAGATCAGTGATGTGAAATAGAAATAATGCAAAATCAAAACAATTATCAAAGAAAATTAGATTGTACAGATTCCAATGTGCCTCTTTTTAAGATAGTTGGGATTTCCATTTCTTGAAATATCTTCATTTTTTTTTTAAATGTAAGATAAATGATTCTGTAAGTTTTAATATATAATAATTATTTAGGCTGGTATAGCCTGGTTCGTAGGGCACTGGGCCCATGTCCAAGAGTTCCTGGGTTCGATCCCCGCCATCCGAAGACTCCCCGTGTCGTAAATGGTGACTGATGCACGTTAAATCTGCCGAGTCACAAAGTCCTCCATCTTCCCATAACAAATCAAAACCTCTGGGGGTACTGATCCATGAATCTCCTTGTCTTCTGGATTGGTTCAAAAATACAAGGCTACGGAGTTGAACATTAGTAGTCGTAAGCCCAAAATTGGGTTGGCTGCTTAAAGAGGGATGTAAAATAAAATATAATTATCTCTAAAAATGAATAACTTAAAAAATTACTCATTTCTTGGTGAAAATGTGGCTTTAGATTTTTTAGAGGTTCATTATGAGGTTTTTTATAAGGTTAATTTATTTTCGATACTTTCGTTAAAAAAACAAAAGCCTCTTAGATTTGCATTAGGGAATGTGATTCATAGTATACGAACTATTCAAAAAAAAAATTTTTTTTTCGGGGGGGGGGGTAAATAAATTTGATAATAATAATAATTGTGGACAAACTTTAAGTAAAAACTTAAACTAATTATTGTGTCATCTTACCAAGCATGGAATAAACCAGTGACGTATATTTTCATACAAGGGACCTTTTGGTAAATGAAAGTTGACAACATCGGCAATTTAACCCCCCACATTGGTACCTTCGGACGTGATCTGAACACGTCTTTCTCAACAGTAACGCCCACTTTGACTTGGACATGCCTACTTTGATGGATGGGACACATTGAACAGTTGACTTGCTATTTGTGACTGCGACATTGTCCTCCTCGCACTGTTACTACTCAATCTCGTTCACGCACCACTAGAACATGTACACTTTCATTTGCTAATTGCAACACAGGAGGGACCACACTCACAATCGTGAACTTAATACAGATCTTACGACGAACGCTCCAAGTCCGGTAATCTTAATATTGCTCTCCCGGTCTTTCGGAAGGACGGCAGTGAATTAACTAGAGATATTCATCGAATTCTATACCAGATAAAATTCTGGTGGGGGAGTTACGTAGTGTAACTACCAGCACAATAATGAAATTCCAAATCACTAACATATTAGACGCGTTAATTCGATTCAATCTCGGTGTATCTTTAGATAGATGAAGGTTGACAACGTTTTTATTCTATGCCCCCCACCCCAAATACACTGTGAAAAATTTTCAAAACACTAACATAAATCCATACAATCTCTATTCAATAATTTTTATTGAAAGGAAGAGTAAAAACTTACCTTTAAGACGATAAATCAGAAAGAATTATTATTCATTTATACTAAAAATGTAATATTACAGAATTAAACAAAAATATGGCAGCAGCACTGAATTATAAACCGTAGAATGACAATGTCAACTATTCTAATCTATTGTAATAACTAAACGTTTCCTAAAAGTGTTGCTAGAGGACGCAGGGATCCGTTGTGATAGGAAGATTGTAGTTGTTGTTGTAGTTGTAGTTAATTTACGTCGCACTAGAGCTGCACAATGGGCTATTGGCGACGGTCTGGGAAACATCCCTGAGGATGATCCGAAGACATGCCATCACAATTTTGATCCTCTGCAGAGGGGATGGCACCCCGCTTGGGTAGCCCAACGACCTGCACGCGAAGTCGAGCACTTTACGGTAGAACAGTTTATCGAGAACCAATACCGCACACCCTCGGTCCCTACGCAGACTGAACCAACTGGTCACCCACCCGCACACTGACCTCAGTCAGTGATGCTTGACTTCGGTGATCTGCTAGGAACCGTGTCGTAATGATCAGTCCACTGCGGGACGTGATAGGAAGAATCTTCTAGAAAAGCGTCTTGATGATGTCAAGGAGTATTGGGTTGTATTTAAGTATCATATTACAAGATAGTGAGGAAAATTTTCAGAATTCTACATCACTAGTCTCATCTATGCTTGCGCAGATGACGCAATACGCTGAGACTTAACAGTCAGCGTTAGCTGTGAACTAACCCGACTAAGGCTGCGACGGGATTTGAACCCATTTCCTCCACACTTCAGTTTTTCGCAAAAAAGGCAGTTGGCTACGGAAGCTGAAAAAATGTTTATTTTCAAGTTTTAGAAAAAATAGAAGATTTACATTCATCTACTATTTTGGGTTTGTGTGATCAAATTTCATTACAACTGTTTCATGCATAACGAGATGTCCAAGACACAGGTTGAATTCTATTACTTCACTTTTATCATTCGATCAATTGACGTAATATTGTGGTTGTTAATGTAAATCAGTTGTTTACACTATTCTACTTTAAAAGGAAGCGTTTTCCAATTGTTTGCTGCTGGTGAGTGATTGATCATTGATCAATTCAGGTAGGTATATCTATATACTTATTTTCAAAATGAAAAAAAAGGTAAAATATATCAAAAAGAAGAAAAGTGAAAATTGAAAAAAATAAATTTCAAGTATTTAGCCTCGAAAATGTTTTTCAAATAAGAATCGATGGAATTTCAATTTCTAGTTAGAATATTGTTATTATTTTGATTTAAATGTAAGAGCATACTGTAATAAGCAACAAAATTCTTATAAACTTATATTCTTATTCTTATTTTTATCTTATTGAAAAATACCCAACAACGAGTAACTGAAAGTGCCGACACTCAAGAATATTTTAGTTCAAACTCACTGGCTTTTAATTTCAAGTATAAAATTCTCCACTTTTAAAAACTTTTGTGGGTAAAAAAATTGGAACTAAAATTCTAGTCAAGAGAAGCCGTTAGATCTTTGACAACCTTTTCCAGGTCAGTAATAAAGCGATATGTTATATCATTGCATTTTTCAAAATATTAAGTGAAATATTAACAATATATGTTTTAATGGCGGTAAAAATTATTAAAATTTTTTACAGTGTCCAAGAGAAGTAGGGCAGTGTGTATCCCTTACGAAAGGGTTAAATCTAATTCGAAAGTAAAAAATAAAATAAATATACATTAAAAACATTTTATTAAAATATGAATTTTCTCTTTCCTTTTTTTTCACTTTTTACCTTGAAATACTTTTAAATTGATCTAGATTCTTATCACAAAAACGTAAAATATCAAACACATGTAATTTCCCAAAAAACATTGATTTGTTATGTTATGATAGATAACAGCAATTGGTGGGAATTTTTACAGCTATTTTTCCTTTATAAAAGGGTTACCAACCTTTAACTTTTTACCTCGTAAAAAATAAAATTCAGTAACTATGCAGCTGTTTTTGATTTTGTGCTTTATTGCGGGGGCTTTGGCCACATCAGGTAAAAATTACTATATATTACTAGTTATGAATTGACATTTATATATTTATTATTTATTAACATGCATAATTTTTATTATTTATTATTATTTATTACTATTTATTAACACTTTTTATTTGTTAATATTAATTACTTATTAATATTTAGTACTAGTATTTATTTATTTAATACTTTAATTTAGTAATGGTCGAAGTATGGATTATCCTTAGTTTTACTATTTCTTCTTTTAAAAATACGTATTTTAAGCATGAAGTTCTTGATTGCAAGAATAATTTCATACTTTGTTCCACTACACCATTTTTTCTAATTTCTAATACACCATTTTGCCTGTGAAGATGAAATCCTTCGAAATAAATTCCGTATTTTGCACAAATCAAATCGTCTTAAAATATTACGCAGAGACACGTGACTTTGTACAATGGCATAACATTGAAAAGTACTAAAATAATTTTAGACTACATTTAACTATGTACAATATTAGAATACTAGAAGTATGAATAATGTTAGACTACAAAAAACCATGTATAATTTTAAATTGCACAATAGACTTAGCCATAAGAAAATGTTTCGGTTTTATAATTAAATGGCTTGGGGTACTATAATGATAAGCCACATTTTTAATTATTCTGAAGAGAGTTTTTGGAGAAAATCGATTAAATTTCCATGTGAGCAAGAAGATGTTTCTATGTATTGTGCTGTTATTTCATGGAAATTCTGTGAGCTTGCTTGCACAATATCAACCTGGAAAAAATGAAAAGGAACAGTTAGAAAAATTTAGCCTTTATAAAACTTGAGGCTTATTATTATGTTGCTCTAACCATATAATTTTGATGATATATTTTTCAAATACATATTCTCACTCCATTTACTTTGCAGATTGCCCTGATAATTCGCATTACAATTCATGTGGAACAGCGTGCCCAATCACGTGTGAGAATTATTTGAATCCTCCCAAATTTTGCATTTTAATGTGCAAATCAGGATGTCACTGTGACGAAGGATATGTCAAAAACAAGGAAGGACAGTGTGTAATACCAGATGAATGCAACAACGGTATACCTTCGATTTGAAGTTATTTGAATTAAAAGTATTGCTAATTTTATAGATGTTTAAATTCAAAGTACTGTTAATTTTAAAGTTAGTTAAATTCAAATTATTGTTAATTTAGGAATTGATAGAATTCACATGATTACTAATTTTGATCTCTAATCTTAAAGTTATTTGAATTTAGTTAATGACTGAAGTGTTGAAGTTCCAAAAGAATTTAAAATACTTTCCCCGCCCAGATAATTTTGATTTGTTTTTCAGCTATTTGTGGCGAAAATCAAGAATACCAAGATTGTGGAACAGGTTGTCCTCTTACTTGTGACAATTATGACAATCCACCCAAAATATGCAACGCCTTTTGTCTCACTGGATGCCATTGCAAGAAGGGATACGTCCAGACCAAGGATGGACGATGCGTTCTCCCCGAAAACTGCCCAAATCGAGCTGCTGGTAATTCGAGTTGCTCTTATATAGGAATTTTCTGTTGTTGTACAGAATGCGCCATAATTACCTACCATGAGGTTTCAGAATCCTTTCTTAAAATTGAATTATAATAAACTGTATAAAGAGGAAAACAAGCAAATATTTATTAGAAAAATACAGAATAGAAAAATAGTGAACACCTATGCTGGAATAGTTTTGAAAATAGTCGCTGTTTACTGTTACATCCTAAAATGTTAGGTTTGAATTAGGCTTATAGGTATAGGCTAAAAGGTTAGATTTAATATATGCTTATAGGTTAGATTTAATAATATTTACAATGTTACTTTATATTTAATCTAACATATAAACAATGAATGGTTATGCGACGACTAGTATTTATAGCTAAGGTTCTCAAATTAATTTTTATTGCAGGAAAGCTTATAAACAGTTCAGATTTCAGTAAATAGTTATAAATGCATAAATTTCGATTGATTCATAGATGACTATTTCTTTAGAAAAAGTGTTGTTTTCTAATTTAAGTATGTTCAAAAGATTTTCGATATTAGTTTAAGTACTGTTTTCAGCTGTCTGTGGCAAAAACCAAGAATACCAAACTTTAACTTGCTAATCATAAGGAAATGAAAGATTACCTGAATTTGAAAAATTATTACCTGAACTTGAAAAAAAAAATGTTTAAATTAAGAAGAAGTAAATGAGAAGACTCAAGAAGAGAAGTAAATGAGAAGCAATTTTTCTCGTTGATGAAACTTATAAAAATTCGAATACGTAACGTTTCTTAACTCCATTCTTTAAGGTCCCTTACTATTTTTAAATATTTTGCTTTAAATACTAAATCATATAACTGGAAATAAGTTATCTTTTTCACTCTCTTTAGATCGACATCTACTTGAGCACGAGCTTATAAAATATACAAAAATAAAGATCTCATAAAAAAAAATGTTTGTTCAACGTAAGGATAAATAGTTATTATTTAAAACAGAAAAAAATCTGATCCTGAGCGAACTTTAAGATGAAGGTTATTAAATTCCAGGTCTCGAAATAGTAATTAAATTTAAGATCTTAAATTAAGGTAATTAAACTTAAGATCTCACTGATGAAAATGTCTCTTTCAGCACGCCAAATTTTAACTCACTAGTTGTATTTCAGCGGGCCATAAGTGTGAAAGTTATTTAGTTTACAAGTTATGAAATACAGTCGGTATAACTAAAGAATAAATCAGAAAGCTTTTCAGAAGTACTTTTGAATTAAATACTAAAAAAAAAAAATATGAATGCTTTATTGGTAGAAGTAATTATTTGTCTTTATTCCTTTGACGTTCCTGAAAGTTTGTCACAGTTTCTCTGCAAATTAAAACGGCTTTTCATTTACTGAGAAAATTGTATTGTCAAGCGATCAGAACGTGGTAAAATGTACCGTATTTTTGGTTTTATGTGAACACCAAAACGCTAGTTTTTATGATTTTAGTAAAATTAACATTAAAATATGGTTTCGTAATATGTGATAAAATTTAGTAATTTTATCATCTTATAGTAATTGTAATTTTACCATTTTATTGGTTACATTTACTTTTCAGTTTTGAATTTATTGCTAAATGTGTAAGAATAAGAACTGTATTTTTTGAAATCAGAATTTACGGTAAACCGTTATCATAGGAATGGAAAAACTACCAAATGAATAGTTTAAAAACCATATATTTTGATTTTATTAACCAGAATTATAGTTTAAAAATCATATTAATTTAAATTGATTTAAATTAGTTAAATTAATTAATTAATTAAATTAATTAAATTAATTAATTAAATTAATTAATTAAATTAATTAATTAAATTAATTAATTAAATTAATTAATTAAATTAATTAATTAATTAAATTAATTAATTAATTAAATTAATTATTTAATTAAATTAATTCTCGCATTCAATCTAAATCTAAATAATTGATAAAAGTAATTCTGTGAACGAATTTTTCTCATTTAAAAGAGTTGATAAAAGTAATTCTGTAAAAACATAATAGGTATTTGCAAAAAAATGTATGAAAAAAAAATGCATGCATAGATTATAAAGTCTACTTTAAGAGGAGGTCATACTAAATTAATGAAATATTAAAAGGTTAACTTGATTACTAATTTTGATATCTAATCTTAAAATTATTTGAAGTTAGTTTATGATTGAAGTGTTGAAGTTCCAAAAGAATTTAAAATATTTTCCCCGCCCAGATAATTTTGATTTGTTTTTCAGATATTTGTGGCGAAAATCAAGAATACCAAGATTGTGGAACAGGTTGTCCTCTTACTTGTGACAATTATGACAATCCACCCAAAATATGCAATGCCTTTTGTCTCACTGGATGCCATTGCAAGGCGGGATACGTCCTGGCTGAGGAAGGATGTGTTCTCCCTGAAAACTGCCCTAATCGAGCTGCTGGTAATTAGAGTTGCTCTTATATAGGAAATATTTTTTTTTTGTACAGAATGTGCAATAATCACCAACCATACAATGGAGTTTCAGAATCCTTTCTTAAAATTGAATTATACTAAACTGTATAAAGAGGAAAACAAGCAAATATTTAATAGAAAAATACAGAATAGAAAAATAGTGAACACCTATGCTGAAATAGTTTTGAAAATAGTCGCTGTATACTGTTACATCCTAAAATGTTAGGTTTGATTTAGGCTTATAGGTATAGGCTAAAAGGTTAGATTTAATGTATGCTTATAGGTTATATTTAATAATATTTTCAATGTTACTTTATATTTAATCTAACATATAAAAAATAAATGGTTATGCGACGACTAGTATTTAGAGCTAAGGTTCTCAAATTAATTATTATTACAGGAAAACTTATATACAGTTCAGATTTCAGTAAATAGTAATAAATGCATAAATTACGATTGATTTATAGATGACTATTTCTTTAGTAAAAGTGTTGTTTTCTAATTTAAGTATGTTCAAAAGATTTTCGATATTAACTTAAATACTGTTATGTTAACTTTTAAACTATTTCATTTTTTTTGATAAAATTATTATGAGATCATCAATATATTTAGTTTAAAATGAAACTTCACTATAAATTTAAGTATTGTTTTCAGCTGTTTGTGGCAAAAATCAAGAATACCAAACTTGTGGAACAGCTTGTCCTCTTACTTGCGACAACAATGACAATCCACCCAAAATATGCAACATGATGTGCGTCATTGGATGTCAATGCAAAAAGGTTTTCGTTCGAACCAAGGAAGGATAATATGTTCGCTCCGAAAATCGTTCAAATATATCTGGCAATTAGAATAATTTGTAATGTTTTATGAACATATATTGCTAGAATCAACAAATGCTTTTACGTATTTTTTAATAATTTTTTTTTTTAGAGAAATCAAAATAATACACATAAAAGAAACCGTAAAAGTGTATTTAGCTTCGAAAACTTCTGTAACTAATAACTAATACTGCCCAAAAAAAGCCATTATTCAAACATGGGTATTTTTTAAACAGGAATCTAGAGAGAACAGAAGCGAACATTTATTAAAAGAAATCCAGAAATCGAAAGTTAAAGAATCCAACAAGCCAATAAAAAATTCTATTTTAATTAAAATCTTGTAGATGGCAGAGATTGTACACTTGACTAAATATAAATTTTTACGAATGCCCTTTAGTCTCCTCTTACAAAGAAACATGTTTTGACGAGTTTCATCTTTGCTCTATGCTGATTTTTATGATAGTTTTAGTCAATGGTTTGTTAAAGTTTTATAAGTTCAATCTCTTGTATCTAATCTTCTCATCTTCTTATATCTAATCTATATCTAATCTCTTATATCTAATATTAATCTCGTTTATCAATCTCTTGCTAATTTAAACCGTTGGCATACCCTTTTTAGATTATTATAGTGTCTTTCTTTTAGATAAGATGACAAAAAATATAAGTTAAGGAGGTGGTTAAAAAGTTCCTTATATGCGTGACAATAACTGACAAATGCTTTTTTGTAGTACTTACTGTGTAAAATGAGCACCATAATAATTATTTTTATTGTAGAACTTGATGGAGGTTTCCCATGTTTATTGAAACCTGATACTGGAATGTGTCGGGGATCTTTCCCCAAGTTTTACTACGATGCCAAAACCGGAAAATGTCAGAAATTCATCTATGGTGGATGCCAGGGCAATCAAAACAGATTTGATACAGAAGAAGAGTGCTTAAACGAATGCAGCTGTAAGTCAATAAAACTATTTAAATTATATGACTTAAAAAATACACTTATAAACAAACTACTGGGTGTAGCAAAAAAAATAAAAATAAAATAATAACTCGGTAAAAGTTACTGCACCATAAAAAAGGGGGAACTTAACAGACTTATTTTTTATTTGTGTCTTCATTTCTTTTCGTCTATTCATCTTAAATTTAAAAAAAAAAATGTTATAATATCTTAGTCTATTTATTGTTTTCTTTTAGCCAAGCAAAAAACTTGCTAGTTTAGAGATCTTTAAGCAAGAGCAGTATGAAATCGCTCGTTTTCTTGTCATACAGGCGTTGTATAATTTGGACTCGTATGAAACCGGGATAGCCTGGTCGGTAGGGAACAGGGCCCATGTCCGAAAGTTCGATTCGGGGGTTCGATCCCTGCCGGCCGAAGATGATATAGTAAATGATGACTGATGCACGTTAAATGTATCGAGTTGCTAAGTTCTCCATGTTCCCATAAATCAATACCTCTGAGGGTACTGATCCAGGCGTTTCCTTGTCTTCTGGATTAGTTCAAAATGACAAGGCTACGAAGTTGAACATTAGTAGTCCTAAAACCAAAATTAGGTCGTCTGTTCAATGGCGGATATAAAAGATATAAAAAAATAATTTACACTCACTAGAGCAATCGTTTTTCCAGGAATGGGATAGATTAAAGGTCGAACAGTTACGGTCCATTGCTGAGAAGTTCAATAGGCGTTTGCGTATCTGCAGCGCTGCAAAATACGGCCACTTTTAAACAAGTTAAATTTATTTACTTTTAAAAGTCTGCTCTTCTTCTTCTTATTATTATTATTTGTTACATTTTATTAATATTAATAATTATTAATTTATTTATTTTTTTAACAAAGTTATAGTAAAAATTGCTTGTCCAGTTTTTAGCCGCACACTGAATTTAACTTAACCAATAAAAAAACTAAAAATCCAAATTAAAAAGTATGAATATTATTTATTTTCTCGAAAATGTCATTCATAATTTTTTCATCATCATTTCCGACATATTCATTGTTTTAACGGAGCTTTAAAATAAAATGACAGAAATGTTTCACTCACATGCCTTTTTGTTTATGAACAAGCTCGGTTCTCTAGAGTGTTGTCACAGAGCATATACGTTCTGATGAAAACGCTAAATCATTTCAATGTCTAATTGGAACATTTAATTTGTCAACTTAGTTATATAATAGGAAAAAGTCAGTTTACTGCCTGCCAAAAAAAATTCGTCTTTTCATTGCATATTATTACCAAACAATAGGCATAACTAATTGTCAATTTTGTTGCTGGGAAGATATAACTAGTCTTATCTTAAAAAGATTTTTTAAATCATGCAGTTGTTTCCAGTTTAACTGGAAAAAAAAGTGTGAGTTAATAGAAGGTTTCCGCCTTTTTCCCTGAATTTTCAACTAGCAGGTTTTCATTTACCCCATTTAAGCAAGTATTGTTTGTGAACATTATTATTATTTTTTTTTAGTACTGAAAATAGGTTAAGAGAGTACGCAGAGGGAAATGCAACAATATAAATTAAAATAGAGAAGTGGGGAAAATTGGCAAAATTGATGACTTTAGTAGTAGAATATTGAGAGATTTTTTATAAAATTTGTAAAAATCCTAAAGAGCAATAAAAAACTTTTCTTCACAAAAAGAAAGAAAAAAAAAAAAATATAAAAAGCTTTTATTAAAAACGAAGACGGATCTCCGCCAAGTCAATAATTATTAATATTCTTATGTTACAACTATTCCTTACTATTTTATTTCTATTCACTAATGTACTACTTAAAAAATTGAATAAATACTCTTTTCTTATTGTGGACCTTATATATGTAGACAACAGGGCTGTAGAATAACGTTAACTCGAAATAGTAATTCCATTCTTACTGTTTATTACTTTAATAGAGTGGAGTCGATAGTGAAGTAGAATAACCAGGACGAGAAAGTGCTTGAGAGATTGAGTTAAAATACATTCCCACTTCTCACCATATTAATATAATGTTGTTGACTATGTGTAAGAGAATAGCGTTGAAGAATGAATAGTTTAAAAATTAAATTGATATTGTTGACCGTATCTTCTGTTCTTACTGTTGACCCTATTAATAAAAGGTAGTCGACAGTATAATAGAACAGCCTGGAAAGACTAGTCGCAAGATTGAATAAGTATTCCAATGACTACTGTCGACCATACTAAAGTATGGTCGACAGTGTGAAATAATTGCCCTAGAACGAAGATCACATTAGAATATGTTGATCACATTAGAATTTACTGTTCAATAAACTAAAACTTTTCAGTTTTTAATTAAGAATTTTGTAACTCTTGCCTTTTTTTTTTTTTTTTGACTGATGCAGTTGTATCATTTTTATATAATACATGAAAAAATTTAATCGGATTTGTTTTATTTTTATACTTCTTTAGCTTTTAGAGTACTCGGTGCAAAGTCTCCAGTTTGCGATCAACCAATCAAACGTGGTATTTGCCGGGCTTTCATACACAGATATGCGTCCTTTTTTCGGACAAAAACATGAACTTAACGATGGCTCCTCTGGCTAGGTGGCTCCTCTTTCGCTTGCAAACTTCCATAATTGCTTTTTCTTATTGTTGTTTTCATTGTATTTTTCCTCCTTAAACGTCCTTTTTCCGGACAAAAACATGAACTTAACGATGGCTCCTCTGGCTAGGTGGCTCCTCTTTTGCTTGCAAACTTCCATAATTGCTTTCTCTTATTGTTGTTTTCATTGTATTTTTCCTCCTTAAACGTCCTTTTTTCGGACAAAAACATGAACTTAACGATGAACTAGATGGCTCCTCTTCCGCTGGAAAACTTCCCTAATTGCTTTTTCTTATTGTTGTTTTCATTGTATTTTTCCTCCTTAAACGTCCTTTTTTCGGACAAAAACATGAACTTAATGATGAACTAGGTGGCTCCTCTTCCGCTTGCAAGCTTCTCTAATTGCTTTTTCTTATCGTTGTTTTCATTGTATTTTTCCTCCTTAAACGTCCTTTTTTCGGACAAAAACATGAACTTAACGATGGCTCCTCTGGCTAGGTGGCTCCTCTTTCGCTTGCAAACTTCCATAATTGCTTTTTCTTATTGTTGTTTTCATTGTATTTTTCCTCCTTAAACGTCATTTTTCGGACAAAAACATGAACTTAATGATGAACTAGGTGGCTCCTCTTCCGCTTGCAAGCTTCTCTAATTGCTTTTTCTTATCGTTGTTTTCATTGTATTTTTCCTCCTTAAACGTCCTTTTTTCGGACAAAAACATGAACTTAACGATGAACTAGGTGGCTCCTCTTCCGCTTGCAAACTTCCCTAATTGCTTTTTCTTATTGTTGTTTTCATTGTATTTTTCCTCCTTAAACGTCCTTTTTTCGGACAAAAACATGAACTTAACGATGAACTAGGTGGCTCCTCTTTCGCTTGCAAACTTCCATAATTGCTTTTTCTTATTGTTGTTTTCATTGTATTTTTCCTCCTTAAACGTCCTTTTTTCGGACAAAAACATGAACTTAACGATGAACTAGGTGGCTCCTCTTTCGCTTGCAAACTTCCATAATTGCTTTTTCTTATTGTTGTTTTCATTGTATTTTTCCTCCTTAAACGTCCTTTTTTCGGACAAAAACATGAACTTAACGATGAACTAGGTGGCTCCTCTTTCGCTTGCTAACTTCCATAATTGCTTTTTCTTATTGTTGTTTTCATTGTATTTTTCCTCCTTAAACGTCCTTTTTTCGGACAAAAACATGAACTTAATGATGAACTAGGTGGCTCCTCTTCCGCTTGCAAGCTTCTCTAATTGCTTTTTCTTATCGTTGTTTTCATTGTATTTTTCCTCCTTAAACGTCCTTTTTTCGGACAAAAACATGAACTTAACGATGAACTAGGAGGCTCCTCTTCCGCTTGCAAACTTCCCTAATTGCTTTTTCTTATTGTTGTTTTCATTGTATTTTTCCTCCTTAAACGTCCTTTTTTCGGACAAAAACATGAACTTAACGATGAATTAGGTGGCTCCTCTTCCGCTTGCAAACTTCCCTAATTGCTTTTTCTAATTGTTGTTTTCATTGTATTTTTCCTCCTTAAACGTCCTTTTTTCGGACAAAAACATGAACTTAACGATGAACTAGGTGGCTCCTCTTTCGCTTGCAAACTTCCATAATTGCTTTTTCTTATTGTTGTTTTCATTGTATTTTTCCTCCTTAAACGTCCTTTTTTCGGACAAAAACATGAACTTAACGATGAACTAGGTGGCTCCTCTTTCGCTTGCAAACTTCCATAATTGCTTTTTCTTATTGTTGTTTTCATTGTATTTTTCCTCCTTAAACGTCCTTTTTTCGGACAAAAACATGAACTTAATGATGAACTAGGTGGCTCCTCTTCCGCTTGCAAGCTTCTCTAATTGCTTTTTCTTATCGTTGTTTTCATTGTATTTTTCCTCCTTAAACGTCCTTTTTTCGGACAAAAACATGCACTTAACGATGAACTAGGTGGCTCCTCTTCCGCTTGCAAACTTCCCTAATTGCTTTTTCTTATTGTTGTTTTCATTGTCGTTTTCCTCCTTAACATGAACTTAATGATGAACTAGGTGGCTCCTCTTCCGTTTGCAAGCTTCTCTAATTGCTTTTTCTTATTGTTGTTTTTATTGTATTTTTCCTCCTTAAACGTCCTTTTTTCGGACAAAAACATGAACTTAACGATGGCTCCTCTGGCTAGGTGGCTCCTCTTTCGCTTGCAAACTTCCATAATTGCTTTTTCTTATTGTTGTTTTCATTGTATTTTTCCTCCTTAAACGTCCTTTTTTCGGACAAAAACATGAACTTAATGATGAACTAGGTGGCTCCTCTTCCGCTTGCAAACTTCCATAATTGCTTTTTCTTATTGTTGTTTTCATTGTATTTTTCCTCCTTAAACTTCCTTTTTTCGGACAAAAACATGAACTTAACGATGAACTAGGTGGCTCCTCTTCCGCTGGCAAACTTCCCTAATTGCTTTTTCTTATTGTTGTTTTCATTGTCGTTTTCCTCCTTAACATGAACTTAATGATGAACTAGGTGGCTCCTCTTTCGCTTGCAAACTTCCCTAATTGCTTTTTCTTATTGTTGGTTTCATTGTATTTTTCCTCCTTAAACGTCCTTTTTTCGGACAAAAACATGAACTTAATGATGAACTAGGTGGCTCCTCTTCCGCTTGCAAGCTTCTCTAATTGCTTTTTCTTATCGTTGTTTTCATTGTATTTTTCCTCCTTAAACGTCCTTTTTTCGGACAAAAACATGAACTTAACGATGAACTAAGTGGCTCCTCTTCCGCTTGCAAACTTCCCTAATTGCTTTTTCTTATTGTTGTTTTCATTGTCGTTTTCCTCCTTAACATGAACTTAATGATGAACTAGGTGGCTCCTCTTCCGTTTGCAAGCTTCTCTAATTGCTTTTTCTTATTGTTGTTTTCATTGTATTTTTCCTCCTTAAACGTCCTTTTTCCGGACAAAAACATGAACTTAACGATGGCTCCTCTGGCTAGGTGGCTCCTCTTTCGCTTGCAAACTTCCATAATTGCTTTTTCTTATTGTTGTTTTCATTGTATTTTTCCTCCTTAAACGTCCTTTTTTCGGACAAAAACATGAACTTAACGATGAACTAGGTGGCTCCTCTTCCGCTTGCAAGCTTCCCTAATTGCTTTTTCTTATTGTTGTTTTCATTGTCGTTTTTCTCCTTAACATGAACTTAATGATGAACTAGGTGGCTCCTCTTTCGCTTGCAAACTTCCCTAATTGCTTTTTCTTATTGTTGGTTTCATTGTATTTTTCCTCCTTAAACGTCCTTTTTTCGGAGAAAAACATGAACTTAATGATGAACTAGGTGGCTCCTCTTCCGCTTGCAAGCTTCTCTAATTGCTTTTTCTTATCGTTGTTTTCATTGTATTTTTCCTCCTTAAACGTCCTTTTTTCGGACAAAAACATGAACTTAATGATGAACTAGGTGGCTCCTCTTCCGCTTGCAAGCTTCTCTAATTGCTTTTTCTTATCGTTGTTTTCATTGTATTTTTCCTCCTTAAACGTCCTTTTTTCGGACAAAAACATGAACTTAACGATGAACTAAGTGGCTCCTCTTCCGCTTGCAAACTTCCCTAATTGCTTTTTCTTATTGTTGTTTTCATTGTCGTTTTCCTCCTTAACATGAACTTAATGATGAACTAGGTGGCTCCTCTTCCGTTTGCAAGCTTCTCTAATTGCTTTTTCTTATTGTTGTTTTTATTGTATTTTTCCTCCTTAAACGTCCTTTTTTCGGACAAAAACATGAACTTAACGATGAACTAGGTGGCTCCTCTTCCGCTTGCAAACTTCCATAATTGCTTTTTCTTATTGTTGTTTTCATTGTATTTTTCCTCCTTAAACGTCCTTTTTTCGGACAAAAACATGAACTTAACGATGAACTAGGTGGCTCCTCTTTCGCTTGCAAACTTCCATAATTGCTTTTTCTTATTGTTGTTTTCATTGTATTTTTCCTCCTTAAACGTCCTTTTTTCGGACAAAAACATGAACTTAACGATGAACTAGGTGGCTCCTCTTTCGCTTGCAAACTTCCATAATTGCTTTTTCTTATTGTTGTTTTCATTGTATTTTTTCTCCTTAAACGTCCTTTTTTCGGACAAAAACATGAACTTAACGATGAACTAGGTGGCTCCTCTTTCGCTTGCAAACTTCCATAATTGCTTTTTCTTATTGTTGTTTTCATTGTATTTTTCCTCCTTAAACGTCCTTTTTTCGGACAAAAACATGAACTTAATGATGAACTAGGTGGCTCCTCTTCCGCTTGCAAGCTTCTCTAATTGCTTTTTCTTATCGTTGTTTTCATTGTATTTTTCCTCCTTAAACGTCCTTTTTTCGGACAAAAACATGAACTTAACGATGAACTAGGTGGCTCCTCTTCCGCTTGCAAACTTCCCTAATTGCTTTTTCTTATTGTTGTTTTCATTGTATTTTTCCTCCTTAAACGTCCTTTTTTCGGACAAAAACATGAACTTAACGATGAACTAGGTGGCTCCTCTTCCGCTTGCAAACTTCCCTAATTGCTTTTTCTTATTGTTGTTTTCATTGTATTTTTCCTCCTTAAACGTCCTTTTTTCGGACAAAAACATGAACTTAACGATGAACTAGGTGGCTCCTCTTTCGCTTGCAAACTTCCATAATTGCTTTTTCTTATTGTTGTTTTCATTGTATTTTTCCTCCTTAAACGTCCTTTTTTCGGACAAAAACATGAACTTAACGATGAACTAGGTGGCTCCTCTTTCGCTTGCAAACTTCCATAATTGCTTTTTCTTATTGTTGTTTTCATTGTATTTTTCCTACTTAAACGTCCTTTTTTCGGACAAAAACATGAACTTAATGATGAACTAGGTGACTCCTCTTCCGCTTGCAAGCTTCTCTAATTGCTTTTTCTTATCGTTGTTTTCATTGTATTTTTCCTCCTTAAACGTCCTTTTTTCGGACAAAAACATGAACTTAACGATGAACTAGGTGGCTCCTCTTCCGCTTGCAAGCTTCTCTAATTGCTTTTTCTTATTGTTGTTTTTATTGCATTTTTTCTCCTTAAACGTCCTTTTTTCGGACCAAAACATGAACCTAATGATGGACTAGGTGGCTCCTCTTCCGCTTGCAAACTTCTCTAATTGCTTTTTCTTATTGCTATTTTTATTGTATTTTTCCTCCTTCAACGTCCTTTTTTCGGACAAAAACATGAACTTAATGATGAACTAGGTGGCTCCTCTTTCGCTTGCAAACTTCCCTAATTGCTTTTTCTTATTGTTGTTTTCGTTGTATTTTTCCTCCTTAAACGTCCTTTTTTCGGACAAAAACATGATCTTAACGATGAACTAGGTGGCTCCTCTTCCGCTTGCAAACTTCCCTAATTGCTTTTTCTTATTGTGGCTTTCATTGTCGTTTTCCTCCTTAACACGAACTTAATGATGAACTAGGTGGCTCCTCTTCCGCTTGCAAGCTTCTCTAATTGGTTTTTCTTATTGTTGTTTTTATTGTATTTTTCCTCCTTAAACGTCCTTTTTTCGGACAAAAACATGAACTTAATGATGGACTAGGTGGCTCCTCTTCCGCTTGCAAACTTCTCTAATTGCTTTTTCTTATTGCTATTTTTATTGTATTTTTCCCCCTTCAACGTCCTTTTTTCGGACAAAAACATGAACTTAATGATGAACTAGGTGGCTCCTCTTTCGCTTGCAACTTTCCCTAATTGCTTTTTCTTATTGTTGTTTTCATTGTCGTTATCCTCCTTAACATGAACTTAATGATGAACTAGGTGGCTCCTCTTCCGCTTGCAAGCTTCTCTAATTGCTTTTTCTTATTGTTGTTTTTATTGCATTTTTTCTCCTTAAACGTCCTTTTTTCGGACCAAAACATGAACCTAATGATGGACTAGGTGGCTCCTCTTCCGCTTGCAAACTTCTCTAATTGCTTTTTCTTATTGCTATTTTTATTGTATTTTTCCTCCTTCAACGTCCTTTTTTCGGACAAAAACATGAACTTAATGATGAACTAGGTGGCTCCTCTTTCGCTTGCAAACTTCCCTAATTGCTTTTTCCTATTGTTGTTTTCGTTGTATTTTTCCTCCTTAAACGTCCTTTTTTCGGACAAAAACATGATCTTAACGATGAACTAGGTGGCTCCTCTTCCGCTTGCAAACTTCCCTAATTGCTTTTTCTTATTGTGGCTTTCATTGTCGTTTTCCTCCTTAACACGAACTTAATGATGAACTAGGTGGCTCCTCTTCCGCTTGCAAGCTTCTCTAATTGGTTTTTCTTATTGTTGTTTTTATTGTATTTTTCCTCCTTAAACGTCCTTTTTTCGGACAAAAACATGAACTTAATGATGGACTAGGTGGCTCCTCTTCCGCTTGCAAACTTCTCTAATTGCTTTTTCTTATTGCTATTTTTATTGTATTTTTCCCCCTTCAACGTCCTTTTTTCGGACAAAAACATGAACTTAATGATGAACTAGGTGGCTCCTCTTTCGCTTGCAACTTTCCCTAATTGCTTTTTCTTATTGTTGTCTTCATTGTTTTTTCCCCCTTAAACGACCTTTTTTCGGACAAAAACACAGAATATTTGGTTTTCAAAATATACAATTGTTGTTGTTTTGCGTAAAAGTATTTCGTTAACTTGTTGATCGTAAGGAAATGAACGATTACCTGAATTTGGAAAAATAATTACCTGAACTTGAAAAAAAAAATGTTTAAATTAAGAAGAAGTAAATGAGAAGACTCAAGAAGAAGTAAATGAGAAGAAATTTTTCTCGTTGAAACTTATAACAATTCGAATACTTAACGTTTCTTTACCACATTCTTTAAGGTCCCTTACTATTTTTAAATATTTTACTGCAAATGCTAAATCATATAACTGGAAATAAGTTATCTTTTTCACTCTCTTTAGAATGACATCTACTTGAGCACGAGCAATGTACAAAAATAAAGACCTCGTGAAGGAAAAATGAATTTTGTTCAACGTAAGGATAAATAGTCAATATTTAAAACAGAAAAAAATCTGATCTGGAGCAAACTTTAAGATAATGGTTATTAAATTCAAGGTCTCAAAATAATAATTAAATTTAAGATTTTAAATTAAGGTAATTAAACTTAAGATCTCACTGATGAAAATGTCTCTTTCAGCACGCCAAATTTTAACTCCGTAGTTGTATTTCAGCGGACTACAAGTTTAAATGACATTTTAGTTTAAAAGTTATGAAATGAAGTCGATCTAACTAAAGAACAAATAAGAAGGCTTTTGATACTCTTTTCGGCCCGAGTCATAAACCAGTTTCAAATGCTTAGCCCGCACTCCGACTTGAAATAGTTTAACCTCATAATCTTGGTTACACATTGTGCTCTAGATAACTGGTAAGTAGAGTTCTTTCGTTAGACAGGTAGCAGTTTATTCCTTAATAATTAAGATGGCTTAGGAGAAGGAAGAAAATGTAATATATACCACACGTGTTCTATATAGAATGAAACATTATATGTAAATAAAGAATTTAATTTTTTAATTTTTTATTGAGTTGGCAAATATATATATATATATATATATATAATAAATAAATAAATATATATATAATAAATAAATAAATATATATATATATATATATATATATATATATATATATATATATATATATATATATATATATATATATATATATATATATATATTTATTTATTTATTTATTTCAGAATGAAGATGTGCTTGAAATAGTGTAAATATTGTGCTTTTACACGTGTGATTTATAAAACTTCTTTTAAAGTGATGCCCTCTTCATGACTCTACTGTAACTATCTGTATCTAAAGAATCTAATTAAATCTAATTAAAACCTTTCACTTCCTGTTTCACTTTCTCTTCTTTTAATTAAATTAAATGCTATAAAATATGTATGCTATTGTTGGTAGAAACAATTATTCGTCTTTAATCCTATGACGGATCTGCAGATAAAAATCGCTTTTTCACAGCAAATTAAATCAGTTTTTCATACACTAAGGAACAAGTATGGTTAAAACTATCAAAATAGGGTAAAATTTATCTTGTTTCGGACACGATAAAGTTCGGTTATTTTTACCAATTTAAAGATTTTGGTAATGTTAACTGTAAAATATAAGTTTTATATTATGTAATGATATTTAGTAAATGTGGTAAAATTTAGTAATTTTATCCTTACCTTAGAGCAGCTTTTCCCAAATAATGTTCTCCAAAACCTTCGAGCTCTGAGGAAGAGTATAAGGGATACCGAGAGTTAGGACATTTGTTTTAACCAAGAACCTTAAATTACAGTTCGATCCAATTAATAATCTGTCATTTATTTTATATCTTGCTTGCCCTTATTTCAAGTAAAATGTCGATGAAAAACATTTTTTTTTATAGATATAATTTTTCTAATAACAATATATTGAATAAATTATGAAAATATCTTGTACTTATAAAACCTGTCATTAAATTTTCAATCATGCATTTCATATAAAAATAAAATAACCAAATTAGTTTATAAAGATATTTATTAATAACGTTTTCCTAACAACGATTTTCAACGTTTGTAACAGTTCTTTTTAGTTTTCCTTGAAAAAAAAAAACCCCTATTATTCTGCTTATTTTATTCATTTTTAGCTACAAGCATACATTACACAAAAAAGAAATTTATAGCTATACTACAGATCTATACTATAGATACAGTTCTTTGACTTATAATTTAACTGTCGGATATAAACACTAACTTAAGTTTATTCCTCTTATTATAACCGTTTGTTGAACAGCCGATCCAAATTTGAGTTAACCAGAACTTTGAGTTTGTTATCCAGAAAAAAAGGGGACTCCTAGATTAGTGCCCCCAGAGGTATTGATTTATTATGGGAACTTGGAAGACTTTGAGACCCCGACTGATTTAACGCGCACTAGTCACCATTTAATACACGTTAATACACGGGGATTCCTCGGCCAGCTGGATTCGAACTGCCGTTCTCACGACTACCAGTCCAACGCACTACATTCCTTTTTTTATATTTTTATAACCGTCGCTGAACAGCTGGCCCAAATACTTTTTCTACTAATGATCAACTCTATTGCCTTTTAATTTTGAACCCAATCCAGAAAACAAGGGAACTCCTGAATCGAGTATTGGGAGAAAATTGCCTATGTGGAGGAATTATGGATGGAACTAACCCGCATTTGCGTTACATGGAGAAGAAAACCGAGAAAACCTCCCTCGATTACACTGACGGCAAGGGTCTCTAACCCATGATTCGTTTAGAACTGAGGATATTTTACGCCAGCGCCGTAGTCGGCGCGAACCTAGAACGGAATTTAAAACGACCATCCATCGCTGGGATTCAAACCTGGTTCACCTCATTGGGAGGCTAGCCCTCTATCCCCTGAACCACCACGGCTCATATTCCTCTTATTTTATTTTATCCGTCGTTGAATAGCCGACCCAGTTTTGGGTTTACGACTTATGTTCAACTCCGTAGCCTTGCAATTTTTGAACCAGTCCAGAAGAGAAGGAAACTCTTTGATCGGTACCCCCAGCGGTATTGATTTGTTAGGGGAACATGGAGGACTTTGCGACTCGACAGATTTAACGTGCATCAGTCACCATTTACTACATGGGGAGTGCTCGGCCGGCTGGGATCGAACCCACGAACTCTTAGACATGGGCTTAGTGCCCTACCAACCAGGTTATCCCAGCCGTAATTCCTCTTATTAAGTGTTCCTAAAATAATGACTTTTTAATGATAAATATACGTTTACATTTGTCTTTGTTTACTTTATCTATCAAGTAGGGGTTCTGCCGAAAGAGGGTTAAAGATTTAGGGTTCCATTACCGAAAAAAAAAAAAAAAAAATTGGGAAGCGCTGTTTTAGAGTATCACTTAAAAACCATTTAGTTAGTAAAATTTACTTTTCAGCTTTGTATTTCTTACTAACTGTGTGGTAATAATAACTCTAATTTTGAAAACCGGAATTTCCAGCAAATCGTTACTATATGAAAGAAAAAAATACTAAATGAATGGTTAAAATACAGTATGTTTTGAGTTTATTAAACAAATTTAGGAATTTCTTCGGCAGGAAATGTCATTAACATAGATAATTTCGGTAGTATTTATTTTTACCAGTATTTTTTTTTGCCAGTATTCTATTATTTCAGCTAGTATTTTTTTTATGTTGAACAGAAAAACAATGCATATTTTATTTCGAAAAAAAGAAAGAAAAGAAAATGAACATGATGGCACATTTAATAAACTGGATTCATATGATTTTTCATTACACTAGCTTCTACAGAGTTTTGAGTCATAGTATTTACGTGTTGAATACCATAAATGCATTCAAAAATGTATATGTATAGCAGAAAGTTTAACGCAAATCTATTTAAAAATGTATATGCTAGAATTTAACAATTTGTTGGCGTATGAAATTCTGCAATGAACTCAGTTCTAGAATTCCGGTGTATATTTTTGTTTTTTTCTAAGAAATGAGTCAATTGAATATGTTTATTTATTTACAATCTCCAAATATGAGTATTTGTGCGGAAGAAAATCAAGTTTCTGTGCTTTTACGGTCATTTATAGTAAATAATAATAATAATAATGATAAAAGAGAGAGTATAAAAGTAATTGCCTGAAAAAAATTCTTTTAAGACATGCGAAGACATGCCATCGCAGTTTTGATCCTCTGCAGAGGGGATGGCTTCTCCGCTTTGGTAGCCCGATGACCTGCGGGAAGTCGAGCACTTTACGGTATATCAGTTTAACGAGGACAGATATCTCGCACCCTCGGTCCCTACGCAGGCTAATCAAAGTGGTCACCCACCAGCTTACTGATCGCCGCCAGTGATGTTTGACTTTGGTGATCAACTGGGAACCATGTCTTTAAGATTAGTCGACTGCGGGACATGAAAAATATAAAGGAAAACATAAGTGTTTTTAAAAGGTTGTCTTTAGGTTTAATTGACAAAAATTGGGGACCAAAAAGTGTCTTAAGGTAGGACACTGTTCCCTGATATATTGTTGTAATGAATAAACTAATGAAAAAGGCAAATATTTTATTATGCCTTCAGAATTTAGTAAAATAAAATCAAAATTTTAGAATTAATTTATTTAAAATTTTCAACAAATTCTTCACTCACCAGATGTTATCACTGATACCGAAGTATTGGAACATGTGTTTATTTTCCAATTATATCGATAACATTGAATGAAAAAGATTATGATTGTGATAATTAAAACAGATGCATAATACTCTTTATATTTAAAGAGCAGTAAAGGGATTTTACTTTTTTTCCTGCTTAGAAATTGGGCGAAAATGCATTTGTTCATACTGATTGGTTTAGTTATCGGGGCATTAGCCAACGGTAAGTAATTTAATAAGTCTTTAAAAAAATTGAATTAAATGTAAAATATAAATATATTGCCAATTTTATACGTGAGTTTATTTTTTACTTCAGGAATTTTTTTTTGGTACTTTTTCTTTATACTCTTTTCTTTTCACTCTTTCTGGTTTGATGATTTCAAAATAAAATGAAAACTTTTTTTTTAATCTTTAAATTTTTTCGAATATTCAATTTTTCTATTTCTTTCTACCTATAATTTTTCTTATTCCATCCTTTTATAAATAAATAAAAACTATTTTTAATTAAACTATTCTTACATACATAATTAAAAAAGAAATGGGACAGAAAAATTAAAGAAATAAAATAAAAAATAAAATTGAATGATTACGTACTTAAGTTCCAACAATCAATCGAAGTCAATTTACAAAAACATACTAGTTTATTAGCTATTGAGAATAAAATCTTTAATGAAAAAGATAGTTAAAAGAAAAGTAGAATTAACATGTTATTTAAAAACAAATAAAAAAATATATTGAAAAGAACATATTAAATCTGCCATCTCCAAAATCTGAACTAAAACAAGGGTAAAACAAAAATGATTAAACAAAAATGATTAAACAATAAGTTTATAAAAATTTGTACAGGTCAAGAAGTTCAACAATAGTATTTTGTTCATTTTATGAAGTATAGATATTTGATAAACAAATATAATATTTTAAAAAAAGCAAAATGCAATATAAATATCAAAAACTTAAAAAATAAGAGAGAAACAGCCCCTCCGGCATTAGAAAAGTTTTTTTTGTCAACAAAACGGTTGCATGCAATTAAATTTTCGTATTAGAACTTTTCAGATTGTTTACTGAGTTTTTTCTTTTAATAAATAATGTAATTTCCTAAAATATATTTTGTTTCACATTCATCGATAAAATATCTTAAATTATTTTAGAAGTACCGAATTAAGACACGGAGAAAAATTTGTAGACTTAAAGATATGTTGCATTTAGTTATTATTAATCAACGATTCTCTGTAGTTCCTAAAATTAAATTATTTAGCTATTTATGCATTGTTTCAATTTCGAAGTAATTAAACTTCTATGATTATATAGTTGTTAATATAATAAGATAATAAAAAAAAAATTCGGAGCGTGTGAAACCATAATATATTGATTTATCTCAAAAAGTATATTTTTAACCAGTTTAATGAATTAAAATACAACTGAAACATTAGATAAATGACAATTGGAATGGAATTTACATGTTTAACTGTAAAAAAAAATTATAAAATTTTGAAAATGAGTAAAAGGTCAAAAGTATTCTAAAATACTTTTAATTTAATTTTAAAATACTTTTAATTTAATTTTAAAACACCTTAAATTTAATTTAAAATACTTTTAATTTAATTTTAAAGTACTTTTAATTTAATTTTAAAATACTTTTAATTCAATTTTAAAATATTTTTTTACATAGATGAAAAGAATTGTGTGGATTTACCTGAACCAGGATTTTGCAGAGGAAAATTTGCCTCCTATTACTACGATGCAAACAGAGATGATTGCGTCGAAGGATGTGGACAAAATGGTAACAGTTACGATACCTATGACGAATGCAAAAAAGCCTGTATAGGTAAGTTTACACCTCACTAGGCTTATGAACTAACTAATTAATCCAGAAAATGACCCTCAATTTTAAAAACCAAACGAGATAGAAACAGACTGTTCGCTACTTTCTGTTTGGGAAACAACGTAAATAAATCTTTACGTAATTTTAGATAAACAAGCATGTTAATTATCTGTGTAATTTTCTTTTGTTTCTTTTAAAATTTTTTTTAATTAAATTAATATTAAGGGGCCCATGTTTTTTCAATGCTCCTGACTATTAGGGCCATATTTTGTAAATTGTGGTGAACTCCATATTTTAAGGGTCCAAAAATCTGAAACATCTTTAAAATACGAAGTAAACTTTTTTTAAAGAAAGTATATGGGTGATTCTCGCGAAATATGACAATTCACTGTCCCTTGCTCCAAGATCTAATACTATAATACTAAAAGAACTTTTTTTAAAAAAAAAAAATTAATAAATAGCATTGCTGTTAGCATTTTAGAATAATTTTGCACTAGCATTGACTGTTTTGTATATTTAAAAAATTTAATTGAACTTCAAAATGTCATTTTCCTGGCATGTCCCAAACAATGTTTCCAATAATAACTAGCTTCAAAACTTCCTATAAATTTTTCAATATCTAAATTTTTTTTATCTCAACAGGTTTAAGCATTTCTAGAATGTACGCAGAGGGTATTATTTACAAACACTTCGTTTAAATAAATTTTTTCTGTCAATAATTTGTTTGTCTCAAGAAAATCTGTCATTTTCCTGGCTACTTTTATTTAGTGGTTTATAAACAAAATAGATAGAGCCAGCAATCAACATCTTAATAGATTGATTAGATACCCTCCTATATGAACATGTCTTGTTGCATGAATAAAGAACCAATTTTCTGGTTCAAAATCTATTTCAAAAATTTTTTCAAGGTGAGTAGGTTTTTGTGTTGTCATTTTCCTGGCTTCTTGAAACCATTAATAACATAAACTACATAGATTTATCTGAGTTATTTTAAAAAAAACCTGTTGTTTTCTACAGAATATAAACGTCTTAGGCTAAAATATTTAATTAAAGTAAAGTTATATGCTATAAAATGGCAAATTTGTCATTATCCTGGCTGTCATTTTCCTGGCTTATGAATGCCAGGACATTGAAGTGTTACCAGAAATCAAATATTAACCCAAAATCAAGTTTATGTTTGATAGTAATATGCTTGGATGTAATCAAAGTTATTTATTTATTTAATGATTGATTATTATTCACAATTTTATTCTGTACATATCAGCAACAAATTGTTTTTAATTCTTTCTACAGTGGATAAAAAGAATTAATTTAAGCAATTTATGGTTCATCTAATATAAAGGATTAAGTTGAGTTACTTACTATTAACTTAAAATGACTGTTTTTCAAACTTCTAAGCTAATATGTCATTTTCCTGACATTCAAGATTTGGTGAATTCTTATTTTAATTTTTTTCTCGAGCAAATGTCAATAAATTACACTGCTGTCTGTAAGATACTAATAAGTGTAACTAAAGTATACAAAAAAAATTTTAGATTATTTTGACGATTTTAAATTTGAAGAAATTTTTTGGTCCGAATTGTCATATTTCGAGGGAATCACCCATATATTTTCTTATCTTGTTATATCGTCAGCACAAGCTAATTAGCATCTTTAGTTAGGATTTGTCGTGTTCATTAAACTCTAATTGAACATCCTTAAAAACATTTTTTTTTAGGATTTTGGATGAAAATAACACATGATTTTAAAGCTTCAAAGGATATCAGGTCTAAGGAAAGGATATGAGGCCTAAAGGATGTTATATCAGTGAGATCTAGCAAAATGTATTTTAAACTGAGTTGAAAATGTAAATAAAAGAATGCCTGGTAGGAACCGAGCATCTAGTAAATGCTAAGCTGAGGCTAGCCTTTACTAGATAAAGGCAAATTCGTTGCTTATAAGAAATTTGCTATCAGCCTACATTATGATAAAAATAGAATACCCGTTATTTTTTTCTTCTTCTTGTGACGCTATTAGTTAAGAGTTAAAGAACTAACTAAAACGAAAATATCTCACTTTTAGTCAACATCCAAAGAAACCGCTTCCCGCTCTGTCTAAGCTGAAGTCACTTCGCTAATCGTTTGCCCACCAGAAATCCATCCAAGCTGTGCCCACCAGAAATCTATCAATGATCACTCAGTTACAGACAACAACCAATAAGAATACGTTTCTATTGGGATGGAAATATGAATCGTCTAATAAGAATGATGCAAACGATAATTGATTTATTCATTTTACCAGAGTGACATAGTTCAGCTTCTAGCTTGGACATCTTTTCTGTACATCACATAGTTCAGCTTCTAGCTTGGACATCTCTACTGTACATCACATAGTTCAGCTTCTAGCTTGGACATTTCTACTGTAGATCACATAGTTCAGCTTCCAGTTTGGACATCACTACTGTACATCACATAGTTCAGCTTCTAGCTTGGACATCTCTACTGTAGATCACATAGTTCAGCTTCCAGTTTGGACATCACTACTGTACATCACATAGTTCAGCTTCTAGCTTGGACATCTCTACTGTAGATCACATAGTTCAGCTTCTAGTTTGGACATCTCTACTGTACATCACATAGTTCAGTTTCTAGCTTGGACATCTCTACTGTACATCACATAGTTCAGCTTCTAGCTTGGACATCTCTACTGTACATCACATAGTTCAGCTTCTAACTTGGACATTTCTACTGTAGATCACATAGTTCAGCTTCCAGTTTGGACATCACTACTGTACATCACATAGTTCAGCTTCTAGCTTGGACATCTCTTCTGTATAAATCACATAGTTCAGCTTCTAGCTTGGACATCTCTACTGTACATCGTATAGTTCAGCTTCTAGCTTGGACATCTCTACTGTACATCACATAGTTCAGTTTCTAGCTTGGACATCTCTACTGTACATCACATAGTTCAGCTTCTAGCTTGGACATCTCTACTGTACATCACATAGTTCAGCTTCTAACTTGGACATTTCTACTGTAGATCACATAGTTCAGCTTCCAGTTTGGACATCACTACTGTACATCACATAGTTCAGCTTCTAGCTTGGACATCTCTACTGTACATCGTATAGTTCAGCTTCTAGCTTGGACATCTCTACTGTGCATCACATAGTTCAGTTTCTAGCTTGGACATCTCTACTGTGCATCACATAGTTCAGTTTCTAGCTTGGACATCTCTACTGTACATCACATAGTTCAGCTTCTAACTTGGACATTTCTACTGTAGATCACATAGTTCAGCTTCCAGTTTGGACATCACTACTGTACATCACATAGTTCAGCTTCTAGCTTGGACATCTCTACTGTACATCACATAGTTCAGCTTCTAGCTTGGACATCTCTGCTGTACATCGTATAGTTCAGCTTCTAGCTTGGACATCTCTACTGTACATCACATAGTTCAGTTTCTAGCTTGGACATCTCTACTGTACATCACATAGTTCAGTTTCTTGCTTGGACATCTCTACTGTACATCACATAGTTCAGTTTCTAGCTTGGACATCTCTACTGTACATCACATAGTTCAGCTTCTAGTTTGGACATCTCTACTGTACTTAGACACTCTAGCTTGGACATCAGGACTCACACTTCCTTCATTACGTAAGATAATTCGTTACACAATGGAGCTGGTTGAATCTCTTTCCCGAGTATAAAAATTGAGGCAAATGATTATATTGAAAACCAAATATCCATCGTGCATTATCTATTCTCGATTTTAAAAAATTGAATTTTTTTAATAATTTTTTTTTTTTAGAAATTGAACATTTTGTTCTTGTATTCATTCTTGTGATCGCTTGTTCGAAATCTCCTCAGATTCTAAATCTTGGGGATCAGATGTCTGCAACTTACCTTTTGAACCAGGAACTGGTTCGGACAATCTGAAGAGGTTTGGTTTTAACAATGCATTAGGTGAATGTACACGATTTGTATACACTGGAGTAGGTGGGAATGGAAACAACTTCGAAAGTTTAGAAGAATGCCGTGGAGTATGTGGAAAAAGTAAGTGCTTTGTGACTGTTTAAAACTTTATGAGTTTTAATAGAGGGCTAGTGCTAACTAATCAGAGTATTAGTTATACTCGATTACATTGTAATATTTTTAAAGTTGTCATTTTCAACGGCTATATGACGAAAGCCTATTAAATTTTTGCTTACGACTGGTATAACAGGTGCACCAAAATGGCGGGCTTCACCATACTACGCGCTGTTAGTAAAGGGTTCATAAATAGGGAATATTGGAGGAAAAGTAACTAAATGTTAATGGATATACAAAAGATTTTTAAAAAATTTTTTCAACTAAGCAGAGGTAAATTACATCGAATTTCTAATGTGTATAGCACGTTACAAACGAAGAGGTTAGGGGAAATATTACAGACATTTTAATGAATTTCCCGAAGACACTTTAATCGTGCACGTTGAATCGTTAATAACATAATATATGAAAAAAACATTCAAATATTTAAAATTTTTTGTCTAAGCAGAACTCTTTATCCAAAGGATGTTTCCCACTTAGACTTAGATGTCTAAAAAAAATTAAAATAAGTATTAAATTTGAAAGACGTTTAACAAGCATTTGAAAATAACATAAGATGCTAAGCATAAATTTAAAACACAAGTGACGTGCCGCTTAAATCATAAATCTAAAAAGTATTGAATTATTTGAGGTAATTCATTATTGTCGTTATTCCCCTAACAAATCTAGTTGCGATTCATAATTCAGATCAGTGTGAGGCGTAAAAAAACAGACTCTCAAAAAACAATTATAATTTCCATATCAATTTATTTTAAAGTAAACAATCTTTTCTACTCCAGTACTCAATCTTGTAAAATTAAAATCATGGAAATTCAGATTTGTGAACGAAATATGTCTTTTCACAAAACATTTTCCAAATAAATTCCATTTTAAAATAATTAAAATTATATATATATCGTAGTCATAGAATTGAAACAATTACATTCATCAAATAATATCTTAATCCTTGTGTTATTTGATCTAATCAAATCTCAAGAGGAGAAATCAAATCCATATTCATGGATAAAATATAAGGAGATCTTATAAAGTAATGTCTATAATTCAAAACCACATATGTAGATAAAATTTAGCGAGTTTTACAAAAGAAATAACTCGAATACTTTAAAAGGGTAGTTTTGTTATTCTCATATCTTGAAAGTAAAGGGCTAAGACCTTAAAAAAGAAGTCAAAGGGATTTGAATAGCTTACAGTTTGCAAACAGGGCTAAATCAGAAATTAATTTAAAGGTAGAAATCGAAACTAAAATAAAAACTAAAGTAAAAGTCACAAAAGAATAATAAATAAATAAATATTTAATTAAGTATATAAATATTTAATTAAGTATATAAATATTTAATTTACTAAATAAAAATTGAATTGAATAAATAAATACTTAATTAAACAAATAAAGAAATAGAGAGAAAATATGCGATGAACAACCATAATAAGCATTTTATGAAATTTAAATCCCTGTATATGAAAGTATAATAAATCATTTTTAAAAAAAATATATGATTACCTAATAGAATAAACTACAGGAAAGATCATTTTCTTGGAAAGTTTTTTTCAATTCATTGTCATTATTTTAATGGTTGTATAAGAAAAATTAACGGAAAATTTTCCTTGAACTTCTTCCGGCATAGTCTTAAAAACAATGACAAATCTTGATGGATTTCATGTGAGATTAAGTGAAATAAAATGAAGTCTTTAATACTTTTTTGTACTGCAATAGGTGTTATTTCTTGTCTTAATATAAAATGCGGTAAGAGTATATGTTTAATTTATTTCGATTGCGGCTATACTTTTAAAAACACTTTGGTGCGTTATGGTTATAAGTCAGCAGTTTTATTTTTACTTTATTTATAATTAATTATATTTTTAATTATGTTTAAATCATTTATTATCTGATGATTAAATTATTTTAATTATTACAAAAGCATAGCTAAATATTGCTTTATAATTATAAATGTCAGATGGAAAAAAATTAAATATCAAATGCTTTTGGATAAGAGAGTTTTTACTATTTTTTATGATAAGAAAATTTGTTATTTTCAATTTTCCTATTTAAAATTATACCACCCCTTTGTATTTAATAATGCTTTTTAATAAGTTATTTTTAATAACCTATTTCTATAAAAATAATGTTTAATTTTTAGATCTGAAATCATTTGTTCAAGTTTTAAAAAATAAAAAAATCATATTTTTTTTATTCTATCTTGTTTTTATCAATAAAAAATCAGTCGAGTTGTTTAATCAAATACCTAAACACTCTAATTAAATCTATTCAACATCAACATTTAGGTATGTGATGTTATTCTTACACATTTGCTCCTTTTACATCTTTCATTTTCCCCTGTTCTTCCAAGTTTATACCTATTTTGAACCTATAAGCTTATATATCTATGCAAGCTATAAGTTAATCGTCCCATCTTGATACTTCAAGGTTTGTGCTTCAAATCCAACTCTTTCAAGAATTGTTTTTAAAAATCATAAAATTAAAAAAGAAATTATAAAAATTAACCAAAAATGATTTTAAAGCATCTCATTTATATCTTCCTTATTTTATGCAATCAAACAAGCACAAAGTATATTGGACTGGGTGTGCAGTTTTTAGAAATTCGTCAATCAAATAGAATTCGCGATCGCAACGAACTATAGGGGGCGTTGTTGTATGTGCCGAATCCCTGCGATTTCCATATGAACAGTCATTCAGTTACACTGGAGACGTCTTTAATGTAGCATGTAGCATTGTAACGTTCCATCTTTATTGTGGCTGATTAAATTTAAAAAAGAAAAATGTTTGTTTTCTTTCTTATGCAAACGAAAACAAAATGGTATCTCTTTTTTTTAGAGAAGGAACATCCAGAACACATCGGAAAAATATTTGTAAATAAAGAGAAAAAAATAGGTATATTCTTATAAAAGTTCAAACCTAATGCCTGAGAAATAGTTTTACTAAATTTAATGGTATAACATGAAAGGCCCATTTAAATTTTAACGTAAAATAAAGAATGCTTACGAAACAAAAAAAAAACAAAAAACAAAAAAGAACCATTCTTTTTTTGTCGCCATTTTTTAGTGTTATGAAAATGCGTCTTTGGGACTTGCCAAAAAAAAAAAAAACAAGATGCAATTTATTTTTTTAGGAGCGAAATATTTTATGGAGTGAAATATAACGAAAATGTACCAATGTCCATAACATGAAACTTTATCTTAGTAAACGTCCGTTTTGGAAATGTTATTTCATTTTGAATCTTATTTATTAGAGTTCATAATGGTTATAGAATCAGGTGAGAGAAAAGTTTGTTTTGAATCTATGCTAAACTCTATATCGGCCCTTTTTCCACCGAAATCCGATTGACTACTTTGATTTTAAACACAGTGTTTCATTTTAAGATTTTTTCCAAAAATTTTAAGTGTAGATTGGCGGCATTTAAAAATCTGCCAAATCTGTAGCTGTGGTTAATACGTAAGTACCGAATTTTTCTTCCATACTTTTCTGAATCATATTACTTCAAACATTAGAATATACAAGAAGTATACATAAACACATAATGCTATACCATTTATTTTTCAAAAAAAGTATTTTGACAACAATTTTTATCAAAATCTTATAAACTAAAAAACGTAAAAAAAAGAATTCTTTGGATAAAAAAACGATTTTAAAAATTATTTATATTGAAATAAAAACTTTCATGTTTCTTTTTTTTTTTTATTCTTATAGTTCTTAATCAGACGTAAAAAACCATTCTGTAGAGAACTATCATCAAATAAGAAAAAAAAAAAATTACCAGCAAATTTTTTATTATAAAAATCATAACACTCACCTGTTTTATAAATCCGCAGAATTCCAAATGAAATGGTCTTCGTTTGAAAATTTTATTTTCAAATAATATATGCATAGATTATCCCTTCATTACTTTTAGATAACATACCACACATCAAAATTTTATAATTGTAAGATCTCGATATGAATATGTAGCTTGAAAACAGAATAGCTGAATTCTAGTTGAAATTATTCTTTCAAAACTAAAAAATACTTACCAAAGAAAACGATAAAAAAATTATTAATAATCAGCACAAATGAAACTATTTCAAGTAGTTCGGATGATTCTTTATTGTTGTTTTCCGAATTATATAGATACAGAAATATATACTATTCTATAAAGAAGAATATTCTATAACTATTACAGTTCTAACTTCACTTAATTCATTGGAATGACGAAAGCAATGTTGACTTCCTTTTAGTTTGTAATGAATTGAAGACAGAAAAAATTATTTTACCGTAATTCACACATCTGTAACAGCAAGTAATCATGAAATTGGAAGTTATGTTGTTGGTAATAGAAAGGTAAAAATTATTGAGAAATTGTTTTTCAAATGCTTGGCGTGTTCTGCTTCAATGTTTGGCATATTCTGGTTAGTTTTTTCAAGAAGTTCTACCTTTTCCTTAAGGAAATTTTGCTTCCTATTTGCTGCTAAGAAAATGGCGTCCGTCATTGCCAATGGTTATGTGGGAACTAATGCCCGATGTGGACTGATCGTTAAGACACGGTTCCCACCAGATCACCGAAGTCAAGCATCACTGGCTGCGGTCAGTGTGCGGGTGGGTGACCACTTGGATCAGTCTGCGTAGGGACCGAGGGTGTGCGGTATTGGTCCTCGTTAAACTGTTCTACCGTAAAGTGCTCGACTTCGCGCGCAGGTCGTCGGGCTACCAAAGCAGGGGAGCCATCCCCTCTGCAGAGGATCAAAATTGTGATGGTATGTCTTCGGATCATCCTCAGGGATGTTTTCCAGACCGTCGCCAATAGCCCATTGTGCAGCTCTAGTGCGACGTAAATTAACTACAACAACAACAATAACACTAATGCCCGATATTTACAGTCTCCCGCTAGATGGCGTACTCGAGTGTTGCGATCGCGAATACCACTTTCAAATTGCATCACTTATACTACGTAATATTTTTCATCAAAAATGGAACTCACGTCTTTAAATCTATGCGGTAAAATTTATCTAATCATAATCATCAACTAAACACAGATCCCCCATCTATTTATAGATAAACCAAAGAAATTTATAGAAAAAAATATTGGAAATTTATCGTTTGTTTATTGTTATGAAAATTTTAGCAGCATAAAACCGGAAGCTATCAATATGGAAAGATTAGCTTATAGCTTGCATAGAGAGATAAATTTATAGGTTCAAAATGGATATTAACCTAAAAAAAAAAAAAAAAAAAAAGAAAGAAAAAGAAATGAAAAAAAAGTAAAAGTTCTTAATTGGGTAATGGGAAAAATAAAATAAATAGAAGATGGGACTGTGGTGAACAATATCACAAGGTACTGTGCGCAAATGAAAAAGGAACAACTCTCATTAACTTCGGCTGAATAGTTCCTGAGAAATCAAATTTAAAAAGTTAAATTTCTCAGGAACTATTCTACCTATTTCGTTAAATTTTGTATTTTTCTATGTAAAATTATTTATTTCAAAAACTTTCTAAACTTTCTAAAACTTTCAAACAGTTCTAAATTTTTTCGACTACTTCTTAAATAAAATAATAAAAAAATAATAAAAAAAATAATAAATGTTAATTAATATTAAGTAATTTTTTGCATAAAATTATCTTTGGATAAACGAATTTTATAATTCTGCGTAGGAATGTTTTGATTCGCTTAAAAAGTTCTGGAGATATGGTGAAATAAGCAAAAAGTAAAATTAGAATTAAGGGGTCCAAACTTTGGATCACTCTCCTTAACAAAACTATTAGACCCATATTTCCCAGATTACGGCTACTCCCTATAATTTGGGGGTCATTAATCTATATCCGTCGAAAAAAAAGGTAAGTTTATTCAGAGAGAGAGAAAGTATATTTTGGTGTTAACTTAACTTAAAATAAAATATTAACGTAATTTAACGTGACTTAAAATATCGTCTGCATTTATTAATTAGCATATTAGGTCATCCCCTCGTACCATTAGGATTGAATTCAAGAACATGCAGATCCGATCATTAGATCAAAAGTTATTCAGAGTGGTTCTTTTTATTTATTTATTTATTATTTATTTATTTATGTATGTATTTATTTATTTATATATTATTTATTATTTATCATTTATTTTTTATTTATTTATTATTTATTTATTTATGTATTTATTTATTTATTTATATATTATTTACCATTTATTTATTTATTTTTTATTTATTTATTATTTATTTATTAATTAATTTATTATTAAATTTTTTTGCGCTTTGCACATTGAATCACAATGTGAGTCTGAGTATCTTGAAAATCTTTGAGAAGCATTATAATATAGTTCAATTTAGCTTCATATTAAGTTTATAGAGTAAATGGAGGATTTTATAGTTCAACATGTTTGAAAGTTTTTAACTGTTTATGATTGTATTTTGGTGCTCAGCTTCCTGTAAATCTAATAGACGTGTCACGAATATTTTATTGCCTTATTTACTGTGAGAATTACTTTTAACATTAAATCCCAACTTTTACTTCAGCTGAGCATCTTCCATCAGCATGCCAACAAGAGAAAGAAGTTGGAGAATGCAGAGCCGCTGTTCCCAGGTTTTTCTACAACCAAGAAACTGGAGAATGTGAACTCTTTATTTATGGAGGATGCAACGGCAATTCAAATAATTTCAACAGCAAAGACGACTGTGAAGACGTCTGCAAAGGTTGAGAACTCTCTCCATAATATGATTTCAGTTTATTATATAATTTTTGCTCTTAGTACAATTTTCTTGGGTTCCTTTTCAAACAGAAGGAAAACTGCTGTGATATTTTAGCTTTCGTCAGAATTTTTGTTTTGATCTAATTCCGTGGCTTCGTATTAAATTGTATAAAAAAAGTAAAATTTTAACAGATTCTATTCGGAGAAATGACACATTAATGATAAATTTACTGGCACGTGTTGATTTCAAATTCTCAAACAATCGAAAAAAAAAAAAAAAAGCATTTCTACGCTATTGTAACTACTTTGTTATTTTAGTCAATAAATAATCAGTCATAATATGAAATGAGATTTATTTATTATCCATTAGCTATCAAAATAATTTTTTTAACAATACAGCGGACGATTATTTCGATTTGAATAATTTTGCTGTCGTCTTTCTCTTTCCATTGTAAGAAATTAGATAAAAGTAGTTTAAAAAAATTTGTCAAATAATTTGAATTTTATCTCTACTTCTATAGAAACTACTAACTGCAAAATCTGAAGTGAGATCGAACAGATGGCGGTTAATTAGGAAATAAATGCTCTTTGTAAAATAAAAATGTTTTAAATTATATATTTTTTAAAATTGACTTTCATTCATCATCATCATCATCATCATCAATGGCTCGACAGCCCAGGGAGGGCCTTGGCCTTCTCAAGAAGTGTCTCATCTGTTCCAGGCTAACCTATTTCCTGCTAGTGTTTTCCAGTTTTTAGTTTTTAAGACCGAAAGGTCTTTTCCTAGGCCATCCATCTATCTCAAATTCGGCCTGCCTCTTTTTCGTGTGCCATCTGGTCTCGCATTGAAAACTCGTCTTGTGGTACGGTCTTCATCTATTCTGATAATGTGACCTGCCCATTTTATTCTTTGTCATTTAATAAAGTTAATAATGTCAGGTTCATTATATGAGTGATAAAGCTCTAGATTTGATCTTCTAAACCACACAATTTTTTTTAATTCCTCTAAAAATACTTCTCAAGACCTTTCTCTCAAAGGTACCCAACATAGCCTCATCTGTGCAAGATATCACAAGCATATGTTAAAACTGATCTTAAAAGACATTTATATAATAAAACTTTTGTTTTTCTATAAATTACATTAAATTTTATTAATTTTCCAATACCATTAAAACATTTATTGGCTATAGTAATTGACTTTCATTATCACGGTAAAATATTTTCGAAAAATGGTCGAGTGCTAATTTGTCATATAATTTTACAAGGTATTATTCAATTTATATTTAATATTTTTTAATGTTTCAACTATAATGATATAAAAATTTTCTTTTAGCTTAAATTGTCTACATATTTTCAAGAGGATTTTCAAGATTTGGATCATCGATGACGGCTGAAGTTACACTTGGTGCCAGATATGAAATTTCTGTAATCGAAATTTTAAATATTTGATCTATTGCGAAGTTCTATTTTTAATTTAAATTGTAATATAAGATGAAAATCTGATAATTTAATAAATGGAATTTGAGGTTTTTTGTATTGGATGATTTAAAACAATGTTTACAAGCATTTTAATCGTTATTTTCATTCTAAGACACAATTGAATCAAGTGCAGTGAATTTGAGAAAATTAAAAAAAACAATATAAAAAAATAAATAAATAAAACAAAATTTTAAAAAATTAATAAGTAAAGTTTAAAAAAAATTAAATAAATAAAATATAAAAAAAATGATAGAAAAAAAATCGATTTTTAAGGAAATGAAGAAATTTTTTATATAATTATTTTTATTATTAAAACTTTAATAATGAAAAATATTGTTATTTTAATAGAAGATAAACAAAATATTTCCCCCAAATAATCATCTGATTTTTATCATCGTGTAATTTCCTAAAAGTACGAAAACACTGTTAGGGGTAGAATTTAAGTCACAGGTAGTAAGGAACTGTTAAAAAAAAATAATGAGAATATTATTTAACTTTTAAAAATGGGATATTTAACATTATATATATATTGTTGGTATATATAGCTTATTATAAATCGTATATTATATATATTTAGCATAATATATACTAGAAATGCGCTTTTCAACCAGCGGGATTCAGTCTGTTTTTAAGGCTCACTGCAATATGCTTAATTACTTAGCCGAATTTTCTGATCATCTATCGACATCACAATTTATTGATCGGAAATTTATACAAATGCAGTTTGCAAATTTGTAAAATTAGAGGAATGAACCAAAATTAATCACTATACTTCGCTTCTAGAAAAAAAAATTTTTTTTAAAGACAAAAAATGTTTTATTTGCGCCAGGCAGAAAAAATAATTAAAGCATTGAAACACCCTGAAAAACTTCTAAACTAACGAATGCATTTTCTTAAAGTATATATATATATATATATATATATATAAAACAAGATATATTTATATTTTATACCAAAAAATTATGTATTTTAAAGTATTCTTTTCTTAAATAAATTATGAAATGTGAACAAGAAAAAAAACTTTTTCTAATTAATATAATAGTATAATAGTTTTCTAAATAATACAATATAATAGTAATTATAATATGTGAAATTTAAATTTTGAAGGCCAGTTTTGAAGAAATAGTAAATAAAATTAAAAGTCATTACAATTAGTTGACAAAAATTAAAATAGATAGCGCTACTAAGATATGCCGTAAGATCATATTCTAAACTTTTTGGTGCTGTCATCTAGGAAACGCATTTTGAACTACTTAATATTTTCTAGAATATATTTCAAAAACATAATGATACTTTCAAACATTTTTACTAATGAATAATGCATTATTATGAACCATATAAAATAAAAAAGTTCAAAAGTTTAAAAAATATATATATATTTTCTAAAAACACTGGTTTTTGTAGTTTTTTGTTCGTGCAATCAATAAAGCTAGTACATTTTCGGATTGTTTTCAACAGCACTGAAATAAATTCCAAAATATTAATTCATTTAAAAGTTGAAAGTTAGAATTGAATTCAACTATTTAATAAAATGTAAGAAAGTAAACTATATTTTTTAAAAGAAATATCCATTCCTTTATTTGCATTTTTTTTCTATTTTTAAATATTTGGAATTAAGTCACCATTGCTCAGAGCTTCAATCAAATCACTTATTTCAGAAGAATCGGATATCACATTGCTAGACTATTAAAACATATTGCACAAGAATATATACTAATTAAGGAACACTGCAAATGAGAAAAAACGAAATTACCCATTAAGACCTAAAATCTCATTTTACATTTTAAAATCATGAGAAATCTTATTAATCATACATAATTATAAATATTATTAATATATATTGTTAATAATATATAATTTTGATAAGTTTTAAGTGGTAATCTTTTGATTTTCTTTCTCTAATAAATCATTTTTGGAATATTGAAGCATCTTAGCTTGGGAGGGTTGACAAGAATATTTTTTTCTATAGTGCTTTGTTTTATAGGGTATGTTTTAAAAGTTTTAAAGCAAACCAAAAAATGAATAAAAAGACAAATTATAAAATGTATTATAAAATAATTAGCAAAATTAGTAAATAAAATAAAATAAAATAAAATAAATAAAAAAATGAAGAAAAAACAATTATCATCGCAGAATGATAACAAGTTACTAAAGACATTTTATTAGGTAAATGGATACATTCATAAAGGAAAATTTGGAAGTAAATAAATTACTGATCAGAACAATGGTTCAAAAAATCCCCAAGGTTGTCAATAGCAAATTTTTAGAACACACAAAACTTTTGAAATACTCTGAAATAATGTAAAAACTACATTTTTAAGGTTGAAAATATTCCTATTTCTTGGTTAATTTATACAGTACGAAAATTAACAGCTTTTTTTATGTTGACGGGGCAGAAAATTTTAAGTCAAATAATATTTAAAAATTTGTTTTCGGAATGCATTGTACTGATTGTAAAAGCATGAAACACTTAACATTAATCACTAAATGATTATTTTAAATCTACTGATTAAAAGAAAAATATAAATATTTCCTTTTTAATTTTTATAGATGGCAGCACTAAGCATAGTGAATCTATTTAAATAACTACTATGATTGAGGGAAGAAAAAGCATGTTCAATTTAATATTAACTATTGTTTATTTTTACACCCAAAACTATTAAAATACTCTGAAATGAGGTACAACTATTTTTTAAAACCAAAAATAGCAATATTTCTTATATTTTTATATTTCATTATTTCATTATTATTCAGTACAAAAATTAGCAATTTTATTTTGTTGACGGTACAGAAAATTTTAAGGTCAGATAATTTTTTTTGCATTTGTTTTCTGAATACGTTGCATGGTTTGGTAATGATTTTAAAAACACTAAACGAATATTTTAAATTTACTGAATAAAATAAAAAATTTTCCTTTTTCTTTTTATAGATGGCAGCACCAAACTTAGTATATCTAAATAAAATTTAGGAAATTAATTGAGGAAAAAAAGCATGTTTAATTTGATATTAATATTGATTTTTTTTGTTCATAACATTTCTGAATACATTATTATTCCATAACATAGACTAAATTCGTTTTGAAGAGAAAAACGAGTTTCAGATCTTTGTTGTTAATTGAAACGTGAAGTTATTTATTTATAATTTTTACAGCAATTTTAATATATCGGGGAATCAATTAATATCAATCAATAAATAAATAACGAAAGGGATTTCTATCGTCCTGCTTAGGATGTTAGTTTATTTTTCTTATTAAACTTTCAAAGAATTCATAAAATTTATAAATAGATGACGTTGTTGAATGCAAACACCATAAAACAATGATTCATTCCAGCTGAAGAATTATTTACCCAGACATCGGAACATCGATTGATGCTATATTGAAGAAAGCGTTTCCTCGTGATTCTAAAATGCAGGACCATTTCAGTCATAAGCTCTTACGTGACGAGGCTGAATTGATTTATGACGCTAAAGATGATGTTCCCTTTTCTAGTGCAGAAGTTGATTGTGTAGTCAAAAATTTAAAGGTGAACAAAACTCCAGGATACGATAGAATAACGAATGAACTAATTAAAAATTTGCATGTTAGTTGTCCTTCTATACTGATAACCTTGTTTAATGTTTGTTTAAATCTTAGTATTTTTCCGAAGATCTGGAAAAGAGCAAAAGTTGTACCGATTCTTAAAAATTCTGAGTTATCAAGGTCACATATTGATAACATTCGATGTATAAGTCTACTTCCTTGTTTAGGCAAATGTCTTGAAAAACTCTTCATGAATAGACTCAACTTTCATCTACGTCAATCAAGCCTCTTAAGTGAGGATCAGTATGGTTTTACACCTCAGAGGTCAGCTGAAGATGCTTTGATCCGGCTTTGTAATCTAGTTAGACAGGGTAAACATAAAAATTTTGTCACTTTTCTTGTTTCCTTAGACATCAGAGGAGCTTTCGATAATGCTTGGTGGCCTGGAATTCTGCACTTGCTAAGACATCTCAAAGTTCCTAAGAATATTTTTTAAAGTTTCTTGCACGGTCGCTCTGCTGATCTTACTCTGGGCAATATCACAAAAAACTTTGTTTTGGAAAAGGGTTGTCCTCAGGGGTCAGTTACGGGACTTTTTATTTGGAACCTCTGTGGTTTATCAGAATTTCAAAATAGTTATAAAATTGCATTCGCTGATGATCTACTTATTATTGTTCAGTGCAAGAACTTTAATGATGCTTGTGTTCTTTCTCAGAATATCTTGGATTACGTTTTTGAATGGTCGAAACTTTATAAGCTAGAATTCAATCCTTTGAAATCTAAAGTTATGATGATACATAAAAAGTCGATGCCGGCTGATGTTATTCAGTTAACTCTTGGGAATGAACCTATTGAAGAAGTAAAGCAGATAAAGTATTTGGGAGTTATTGTTGATAATAAACTGCAGTTTAAGCAGCATTTATCTTATGTATCCAGTAAAAGTGAAAAACTTTTTCTTGCTTTATTGCGAATTTCAAAAAATACTTATGGGGTTAAAACAGATGTTCTTAAATTAATATATAATCAAGGTATTGTACCACTTATTTCATATGTTTCAGGATCTTGGGGAAACTCTTTGAGAAAGAAGATTAATATTAGAATCCTTAGAAGAACTCAAAGAAGAATTCTTCTACGCATTATTCGGGGCTATAGAACTATTAGTTATGATGCGGTCTTTGTTATCTCTGGTCTTCCACCTATTGATTTAATTATCTTAAATAATCTTGAATTAAAGGAGAAGATAAAAGACAACGATTGTCTAACCCTGGACGGGAAGCTTCCTATTTCATGTTTGCCCCACCCAGCATGTAGGAAACCTGTTATAATTATTCCTTATGTAAATAATGTTTTTCAGGAATATAAAACTATCTGTTTTACGGATGGTAGTAAGCTTGATGGAAGGGTTGGTCTTGCTTTTGTAATTTATGAAAATGGAACAGAGAAGGTTACTGCCAAGCACCGACTACTTAATGAATGTACTGTTTTCCAGGCTGAACTTTTGTGTATAAACCTGGTTGTTAAGTGGATACATAATTCTTTTAGTGAAAACAAAATGTTTAAATATCTCATTTGTACAGATTCTCTTTCTTCAATTTTTCTTTTGCGTGACAAGACTTCTACTGAGAAGCTTGTGGTGGAAATTCACTCGATTTTGAACGCTCTTGAAAACGTAACTATTCATTTTTCTTATGTTCGTGGCCATAGCGGTATTTTAGGCAATGAAAGAGCAGACCAATTGGCTAGGGAGGCTACGTGTGGTGAAATAGATTTAAGGGTGTCTGTTCCAGCTTCTCACTGGAAGCGCATCGCTAGAGATAAAACCATTGCGGACTGGAATGCTGAATTTCTTGCTTCGCCTCGGTCGCTTTGGACGAAAAGGTTCTTTTCATCCATTTTTCACCGTTTGCAATGTAAATTCTTTGCAACTGATTTTAAATTAACCCAAATTTTAACAAACCATGGAAATTTTAAGAGATATTTATTTCGTTTCCATCTGGAGACCAGTGGAATTTGTGCTTGTGGCGATGCTGATGAAGATGCTGAACATATTCTTCTTCATTGCAAACTGTTTGCGAGTGCCCGAATGAAATTAAAGACTGATTTGAGGCGTCTTTCTATTTGTTGGCCTCCTGTCTTATCAGAACTGGTCAAAAGTATTGAAAGTCTTGCTGCCTTGCGGAATTTTGTTTTTAATTTAAATTTGTAAATTTTTCTTCTTTTGTTTTCTACTTACAACTGTAAGCCTCATGTTATACTTTGTGGTGCATGAGGAGTTTTAAGTCGTTTAATAAAAAAAAAGACATCGGAACATGAAAACAATGTTTTTTTCTCCAGTAAATAGTGTCCTCTTTTAGAGATCTTAGTATCTAATTTTTGAAACTTTTGAGGAAGAAATATGTCGTTTCCTAAGTAAAATGCTGTGAAACAAGCATTTCTGTCTCATCGATTTTTTAAAAATTTAATTAATCTCTCAAATCATCGATCATTTATGGGATACGAGGTATATTAAATATGATTTAGTTATATAAACATTAATTAATAATTTTTATTTATTATTTTAAATTTTTTACGAGTAAACACAGTATAGAAGAGAAAATAAACGAATTAATTCGAACAATGGGGGCGGAATTTTTGAAGAAGTGACATTAGTAAGTAATCATTCTTTCATCGTGGCTTATAGCTCTTAGACGGTAAACGCGAAAATAAGCAATACTAACAGTATCAAACTTACGAAAGATCGTTGTTTGAGGTCACATTTTATAAATTCAAATTACATGTATATTAAAAAGTGTTCCAAATTTGTGAAAAAATGTAAATTTCCCGAAAAGTAACGGCAGTTTTAAATTAGTCTCTGAGAAAATTTAAACCTAGTACATAATCATTAGACCAAACTTTATTCAGAGTGTATTTTTTCGTACTGTTTGTCTAAGATAGGTACTCTTCCCGCCACAAAGTCTGCGGCGGTCTGGTGCTATGGAAACAAGAAGAGGGCATTTTAGGGAGGGTAGCTTCGATGAAGAGGTTTCCTTTTCTCTCGCCGAAACCAGTCCTAAAGAGAGACCCCGCACCCCTGCTTGAAATAATCATACCTCGTTAACCTCGTTACCATAGTCACCGCCACAGCTCCAGACGAATGTCTGGAAAAGTACCTATCTTAGATAAACAGTATTTTCAAAAGTATTTTATTATAAAATCAAAAATGGCCGTATGGAATTTTCGATCGATAAGCATCTGGGGAAAAATTTTATAAATTTTCGAAATTTCTAAAATGTGGATCAATCTAATTTAAATTAGGATCAATTGAATATTCCATACGTGCATTTTCGATTGCACGTGTATTATTACTAAATTCAATGTTTGAAAATAAGCCCCTTTAAGAAAATTATGACTATCAAACCATTAGACTAAATATTGCTGAAGGTGATTTACTCCGTACCATTAAATCAGAAATTGACACTGACAAAACAGCTTAGAAAAATGATGTTTTAATAATGAACATAAATAAAATGATCAACAAATACATGCATAAAATTGAAAAAAATGTAAGTTTCCCGAAAAGTAAATACGGTCTTAAATCATTCACTGCCTGAAAATTGAAAATTAGATCACAATCATTCGACAAAATATTATTCAGAGTGTATTTTATCTTATATTTACCATTGTATATAAAATCAAAACTGGACGCATGGAATTTTCGATCGATCCTCATTTGAGGCAACATTTTATAAATTTTCGAGAATTTATAAGATGAGGATTTAAATTACATCGGTCTTAAATTACATACGTCCATATTCGATTACACGCTTATCATTATGAAATTCAAAGTTTAAAACTAAGCCCCTTCCAAAAAATTCTGACCATTAAACCAAATATTATTGAAGGTGTTTTGCAGAAACTGACAAAACGACTTAGAAAAATGATGTTTTTAATAATGAACATAAATAAAATGATCAACAAATACATACATAAAAGGAATTCATATCCATTAAAAGAAAACCATAATATGTCGGATAATAAAAATAGAGACCAGCAACAGTCGTTGGCAACGTGGATTAGGGAATTATCACCATCACAAATATATTCAGTCTTTTTTAGAAGGTGAACACAAAAATGAGCGAATAAATTAAAAATCGGAACTATAAATAAATAAAAATGGATTGTTTCTTTGTCAAGGTGTTCATTCTAAAGTTTCTTTTATGATGAATCCTTGATTCATTTTAACAGTGTTTTGTTTATATGAACATCCGAGCAGAGTGTTTATTCCCATTAAAGATCATACAGTTTTGATTCACTGATTTATCCAAGGAAGCAACTCTAACAGATCATATTTCATCAAGAAATATTCTATTTTCTCTAAATTCTTGGAATGACTTTGTTCTGATGTGGCAGGGTTAGCATCTCGCTGGAAAATAAAATAAAATATATTAATAAAGAGATCTGTATGGGGCTTTTTTAATATTGTTCATCATATATTTTCTCTCTGTACTTTATTTAATATTTAGTACTTTTACTATCATTTTCATCATTTCAGAGAGTTGATTCTTCCGTGTAAGTTTTAAGCTCATACATTATTATGATACCTTGATTCTATGTAAGCTGTAAGTTAATCTATTATTTTGATATCTTCCAATAGTAGGCTCTAAATACTTTCCAGAAGCAAACCAGGGTTTCCGTCATAAAATATTCAGGTTATTTTTTTTTTCCAGAATTTTCTGAATTTTATTAAATAGGGCAATTATGTCAAATTTTAAAAACATTGCATAGAAGATTGGAATCAGATTCAAATATTTTTTCGAATACAAGTTAAGTAATTTACATGATTTTTGGTTTTTATTCGATCATTTTCGACAAAACCACGAAGAAATCATTTTTATGAGTTTCCAAATTAATTTTTTCATAGTGATTGATCATCAAGAAATGAATAAAATACAAACATAATTTAACGCATGCTAAAATAAAAAAAAATATTTAAATTTGAACCATTTCAATTTTGTTTTCACATAGAATAAAAGCAGCAAAATGAAAAATATGATTATTTTAATAATTCTGTTTTCAAACATAAAAACATATCGCGTTCTATAACGCACATTTTTTCCGATACAATGATTATCTTCTGGGAAAAGTAGATTTAAAATTTAGATTATTTATTAGCAAAAGGGGAAAAGAACAGGTTTCTAAACACGCCTTCATGAAAACAAAAATGGATGTACTTATGTAATGGGCTAGGCTTGCTCAGTACCGGCATTATAATACATGATTATACAATATTGGCTAAAAAAGCGATGCTTTATCGACCTTTTTCCTGATTTTGCAAAAATGGTCCACAGGATAATATATGAAGTACCGATTTTCATTTTATTAAACCGAGTACTGTTTGAAAGTAACGTTTTATTATTAGTGAGTCAATGCACCCAAAAATCCAAATTGTGAAATAATTGCTGGTAACTCTGAACTGAGTGTGAGTTTAATTTTCATGGATCTTACATGTATATACATTTTTTAAAATCAAGATACATATTATCGCTCTGAGAAAAAGAATCCTGATTTAAAATAACGTTGCTAAAAAGAAAAGGCAAAGTAGGTATACAAGGAGAATGAAATATTCCACATCAACTTGAGGTTATTGCTTCAATTTTTGACCAATCCTAGGAGATTCTTAAGAATATTTTGCCGAACACCTTGAGATACGCATTAAGCATTGACGCTGCATGGATTGGTGCACCATCTCAAACATACACAACAACTAACCTTCAAACTTCTCTACTGGCTTCAGATATTGTTTGCAATCTCATGTTTCTATGTAATTTTTGTTAATCTGCCTTGCCTTTCCTTTTTAGTTCTGTATGTAAGCAAATATGATGTTGAGGACAATACTATTGATAGGATGAGCCACAGATAATTTTAAAAGCAGTGCCCGGTAATTTTTTCTAGATTCATTTCACAATTTCTTTGACTGATTCAAGAGTTGTGCATTTATTACCTGTACAAGAAATGATGCTTAATATCTTCTCGTTATGGGCTGGGACTGTGAGGGAGGATTGTATGGTACGTCGTATGGACTAATAGTTTCTCGATATGGATTGTCTAGTCCATAACTATTACCAAAAGAACTATCTCCTGAAAAATAAAAAAAATAACTTTATTGCAATAAATAAATTGTTAAATAAATAATTATTTATAACAATTTTAAAAATATAATAATTAGAATGTAAAAAAATGCGAAACTTAATTTCAATGGTAATTTGGCTTAATTGAAATGGTTTAAGATGGTAATATTTGACTAATTTCAAAAGCATAAATCCTATATTTAGAAATATCGCTAAAGGTTATTTTGTAAAGCAATCATCACATTAAAATCCGCACGCTAATGGCAATATTTATAAAGAAAAATAGTGAAAAAAAATAAACACAAAACGTTTAAAATGTTGAAAAAAAATCCAAAAAAGTTAAGTGATTCAAATGGTTTGAACAGAACTAGTTTGGTTAGGTTATTTATAATTTCGAAAGCAATATAGTTTTTTCGATATAAATAAAGTTAAATAAATAAAACTGATATAAGTAATATAAATAAAACTGACAACCAATACTATTAATAAGACAATCACTATAGTAAATTGTTTAAAGGAGGAATTGTTCTTGATTTTTAGTCAACTAGAACAAAATTTATTATTAACTTTCCTATTTAAAAATTCAAGGCTTATGAAGGCTCTAACAAATTGAAAAGTCCTAGTTGTATGCTAATAAGAGTTTCACTTTTTAAGATAACACTAAAGGTCTAGTTTGTAAATGTTTAAATATATAAAATGTTCAAGAATTTTTTTTTTTAAATATATATGTTTAAATATAAAATGTTTAAATATATATTTTTTATTCAAAATGAACATTGTTTCACAAATGTAAATTACAATATCGAAATTTGTCATTTTTTTGTTACCACTTTTTAAAGTCTTTTAGAATATTGGAATCTTGAGATTGCAATCAACAAATGCTAAATGTTTTCTACCTTTCTTGTTACGGTATTCGACTGGGTAAAAATCGGTAATTTCGACAATTCTTTTTTTTTTTCTTATTGCTCATATTTGAACTCGTGTTCATTAGATTACTAAACCTTTTTAAATTTTTGTACTTCGATCTTCAGAATCGAAGTTGTAGTTTTTTTTTTCACTTGCTGATAAACGAAACAGTATAGCTATTACAATGCATTTTCAGAAAAATGTAGATTGAGAAAATGTCTTAACGCTAACACACGTTACAAAAAAAGTTTGGTGTACAATTCTTTGAAACTTTTTATATAGATTTTGTATAGTGTTAGCTATGCTTTGAACTAAAAGCTAAGATTTAAGTGGGGATTTATTATTTTTATTATGCTTTAAGTAAGAATGTTTAGAATATTTACTTAAAAAATCAATACTGAATAATATATTTAGTTATATTTTATTGTATATTTGAAATTTTTGAGAGAATTTATTCAGGAAATCATATTATTAATCAAGGAAAAATATTATTTTGATATTTTGCCATTACAGTTTGTTGTAGAACTCTTAGTGTGACATAAATGTGTAGTTTTTATGCTCAAATTTGCCTTTATTTTGAAAAAAATTTTTTTTAAATTAAAGTTTTCTTTAGATTTATTAAGTTAGGAGAGAGAGAAAGTCGGTAATGGCCGCCGAATTGCAAATTAGCTTCCGGGTAGGAGGATAATCGTCATTTCTAAATTCATTTCCAATTTCATATCATTCATAGTAATGACGGACTATTTGCAATGTAAAATGTTTAAATAAATGGCTAGCGTTAAATGGTAGTGAACTTACTGCTTCTACTGTTGTATATCATATCAATACTCCTACTAGTATCTTTTTGCATACTGGTCTTCACTCTGTTTCTTCTGTGCCAAACATATGCCCACGCTAACAGAACTATCAATTGAGCAATCAGGAATAAAGAACAAGCAATAACCAAACCAGCCATATTTAAGCATGTCGATGAATTAGAATTTTCTGGAAGGAAAGAAACAATATGTAGTTAAAAAATATGAAACGTGGATGTATACTTGAAGTTTTACTAACAACTTTGGGTATGCTCAATTCAAAATATATTTGACTTTTATGAGAAACTTTAAGCATAGTTTAAGAGGAAGCAGGATGACAAATTCTGTTTCACCTTCATTGGTGTTTTAAAAGTTTAAGTTTAGAGAATCAGGTAAGTCTAGATTAAACCATGACGTTTCAAATGCTAAAAATAGGTTTACAAAATAGCAAAATGCGAACTAATTATTGCACTATTACTTACCCTCAGTGTCATCAAGAATAATCCTACCATAAGTTGTTTGAATAAAAATTATTAGCATTTGAAATTTAATGGTTTGCTCTAACTTTACCTGGGCTCACTTTTCTGCAAAATTATAATTACTTTCGCAGCTGTAAGCGAATTTACAATAAAGTATTTCTCCGACAATATAACATTCTTTTGAGAAAAAAAATATTTATTTCAGATCTCGCGTTGTTTCAAAAATCAAAAAGACTATTTAAAACAATAATGGCTGCTATTTTGCTTAGTCAGGCATGGACTTCTGTTATTTTTATCAAACTTTATAACCACAAAATGTCATTTGTTAAATGTGGTATAGTTCCGATGTCACTCGGGTAAAAAAAAAAAAAAAGACCTCAGCAATTATCTTATAATTGAACCTCTCACAGCCCACATTGATTAATTCCATAAAGCAAAAAGTTAAAAATGACATGAAGAAAAATTATCATTATTTCTTAGAATTCCTTTTATAATAGAAATTTTTTTTGTAAAATTTTTGTTATATTAGAGAAGTTTTTCGTTATTATTTGGGAAATTATTTCTAAATATAAAAAGCTGTGACGGATCCAGTAACTTGGACAATGAAAGTTAAGGTATTTCTAGAAGTAGAGTTAGTTTATTTGTAATCTGCAATAAACGGCTCAATTATTGAAGTAAAGTAAAGGTAAAGTAAAAGATAAAAACACACCCACACACATTTAACTGCATCCTTTTAAGTTTATTTCAAATAAAATAAACAGACAATTTTAGCAAATTAAAGTGGTTGAAATTTTGAATTAGAATGTGTTATTATTTTCAGAACGTAACCCAGTGGCTTTTACGTGTATTTTGGAAAGTTAATTTATTGTAACTTGTACCGCCTATTTAGTCGTACATGATAAATAAAAATCTGAAAGTAAACCTTTTTTAAAAAAAAAAAATAATGACTGAAATTAAAATATACTTTTAGAAAGACAACACCAAAGGTTTAATTATTTTCGAAAGATAAACAATTCCATTAATTCTTGAGATACTTCTTTATGCAGGGTGTTTTCAAAAGACCCTATTTAATATGAATTATTTAAATCTTTATAATGAGAACAAAAAATATGCACATTGGGGGTCATAAATTATTATTTAAGTGAGGGAAAAAAAAGAAGCAAAAATGCTATCGAAATCTGACGAATCACAGAACATGAAGGCGATAATAATAAAAACAGAACAGGTTTTATTGCTGGACAAAACAGAGTTAAAATGCATGTAATTTTGCTCTTCTGTTTAAATTTCCGAAATTGTGTAAATCCTTGCTTTAAAAATACTTTATGTATACTCACTGGCACTTTTGTTATGGAATCATTATTCCATGAATATTATTACAGTAATATTTTCAAAAAACTAACTAATAAAAAATATCAATGGCAAGCTTTGAAACTTAACATACTTAATTCATTAAATGAAACTTAGGTTTCAAATATAACAATTTCAATACAGATAAAAAAAAATGCTCATCATTAAATAAACATGCTTGACGTAGAAAATGTATACCTGATATATTTGTAGGACCGAATTCTGAGGAATCATCTGTTTTTCTACTCTCTCGGTCAAATCCGAATTTATCTGTGATATGAATGGTTTGGACAACAATCAGTTCGTCCTCTTCAGTTGATGATCTTTTTCGCCTCTTTTTGCCGAAAGAAGTCATCCTCTGACTCACACCATCAAATGTCCGCACAGAGCAATCAGCCTATAGAAAACATTGCATTACTTTTTAATTCACATTTTCAAATGTTTCTTACAAAGCAGTCAGCCTACGGTAAATATTTCGTCATTTTTTAAGCTCACACCACTAAATGCTCGAATAGCTCAAGCAGCATGTGAAAAAGATCTCATAATTTGGGAACTAACGCAATCAAATAACTCAACCAAATGTATCTTACCAAGCAATCAGGCTACTAAAAATAGTATCATATTTTTTTAAACTCACACCATCAAATGTTTGAACACCGCAAGTAGCCTATGAATTAATGCGAAAGATTTCATAATTTGGGAACTCATTCAACCAAATGTTTATTACAAGGATATCAACTCACGAAAAGTATTTTTTTTTCTAACTTACATCATTAAATGATCTAACAGAGCAAGCATCTTCATGAAAATATTGCTTTCATTTCAACAAGTTGAAATATTTCATTAACATAGTCCAAATTAGCTACACAATACGTTATTAATTTCGGGAGTTCAACATTTATATTTAGGTCATTAAAGTTCATTTTTACTTATAAAATATTTTAGTAAGCTTTTAAAAGGAAATGGTTCAATTTAAAAGGTGCAATAATTTTATTTTTTCCTCTTAATGTTTTCACTTCATGTAAACCCGATTTTCGTTGTTTCATATTTTTTCTACTTTAATTAAAGATTTTTCTTTTTGTAACATATATATATATATATATATATATATATTATTTCTGGTTATGTATTTTTATAAATTTTCAAAGGGAAAAAAAATGAAAAAACCGTAAGAAAAATAAATGTTCAAAAATAATTTAATGAAAAAGGTTAAGAATTCAATTATTAAAATAAAATCTATAGCTAAAGTAATTGGAGATTCGGTATTAAATTGATTTAATTACTTCTTAAAATTATCGCTCTCTGATTCAGGTCAAAATTACGATCTGTGGATGAATGAATGGATGTATGAATGGGTCCGACTTATAAACAGGTGTGACGTATGGTGTGGCAGAAGTCGAATTCTTGGTCATAGATGGCGCCACCGAAAACGAGAACAATCACACCCCCTCTGCCTAAACGGTATACGTCAACAACAACTTCTTAGAATTAAAATAGGATTTAAAATTTAATTATAGAGGCAATGCAAAGCGTGCAATAGACAAAATGATTTTAGCCTAAATTATTTTAAGAATTTGAAAATTAAGCCATACAAAGTAATTTAGGTGGTAGCAATCAAAATAAATACGAATATCTCAGGAGCAGAATTGTCAACTTTTAAGTTCTGCTCTAAGACTCTTAATAATAGCAAACATTCTGCGGATATAAAAACAAACAACTTTCACTAGTTAAATTATGACAGTATGTTTAAAACATAAAATTCAGCATAAGTGTATAAAAGTAAAGTATTAAATTTAAAAAATGTGTCAAAATTGAAAGTGTCGCTTGCATTATAGTAGGGTAGTGTAGCTATTTACCGGTTCACATGTGGGAAGGCATGGAGTGACCAAAGCTTTAAATTGGACTATTTCGGATGTCGGAAATTTGAAGGCATCAAAAGTTGCTTGCAGTATTTTGTTTTCAACACGAGCCTTAGAAAGAGCACCCATAATGAGTGTATCTGTAGGACACCTAAAGTAGAAAAATTAAAGGTTAGAGCAATTTACACAAAAAGTAGTATTTAAGCAAAGAAAATATAAAATCAATTCTACTGAGTTACATAATTTGAAAAAAAGTCCACATTAGGGAGAGTTGGAAGTATTAATAAGAATTTTTATTTCTTAAATTTTACGAAAACCAAAAAAAAAAAAAAAAAAAAAAGAAATAAATAACTATGCTTTATAATTACAAGGTTTTGTGAGACAACATGTTGAGTGATTAGTGAATTCAAGAAAATTAACACCAGAATGTATATAAGAATCAGAAAGCTGCTTATAAAATATTTTACGTAACCATTAACACGTTTGATTCACCGATTCATTATATATATATATATATATATATATATATATATATATATATATATATATATATATATATATATATATATATATATATTCATTTAAAAATAGAAAAGATTCGACTTATTATCAACTGTATTTTTTTTATAAAATCAGAATCCATTTTATTCTAATAAAATAGTCTGCTCGTTTCTATTATTAAGTCATTTTCTATTAGTAAAATCATTTATCGTGTGTTGAAAAAAACTGACGATTGGAACATTTAATTAAGAAACGGACTCAGATAAAATTGAATAGTTTCAGTTTGCTACATTCTATTTAAGAATAGTGGACATTTATTCTCATTAAGTTTCAGAACTACAAAGTTCGATAACGTATGACAAAGTTAACCGAGAGAAATTATAAGATAACATTTTTAAAAATACCAAATATTTGAAACAACGTGATACAGTCTGAGGACAAAATTAAGCAACGCTAATGTAAGTATTGCTGGTAAGATGATCTAAAATCAGCCCCGCCATCTGTTGACGAAATTTGGTACTAACTGCAAAGAAGCTCAGGCGGATTAATTCTTCTGATTTCTTTTAGCAGGTCGTAGCAAACATACATTTATATCCTCTTCTACTTCTTTTTAATTGAATTTTTGGGGTACTCTAGTTTACAGTTAAAAGTTATTTAGCTAAAAAAGCTTAGGTAAAACTAGTTTTCTTTCCTTCAAGTGTAATCAAGTTTTTGCTCAAAGTTATTTTTGTGTTTCAAAATAAACGTTGTGTATTTGATTAATCAAAATTTCATGCCCATTTTAAATCTAAAAAGCACAAGTTTTTTAAAAATATAGTTACCCAAGAGCATCAATCAGTAGTATTTCACTGTTATCTAGACCATCCATAGCAACGAGTTCTCTTACAAAAATATCATATGGACCTGAAAAGAAGGTAAAATAATAATAAACAAAAGCCATTATCACCCCAAATATTTATAGCAGCAAAATTTAAAACAAAACATTATTTTATTAACATGTTGAACAGCTGAAACAATAAAAAAATAAGCACATTAGAAATAATTGAGGAAAACAATAAGTAAAATATCGAAAACAAATAATGATAGACATTAATAAAAAAAAACTCTAGTCTTCATAGTAAGCAGAAATCAGCTATTAATTGATTTTTGCAAAAGTCAATATTCAGGACAAAATGTAACAATTATTAATATTTCAGATGATTTGAATATCTTGTAGAAAATACCACATAGTTTTTTTTTTTTTTTTTTTTTTTTTAAAGTTCTTAAAAATAATATTTAAAAATTTCTATTTGGCTGACATTGATACATTCATAAGCTGTTGTAAACACACCTGAAACTATTTAGATGGCGGTCACAGAAAGGCGAATAAATAAAAATGCTTTTGAGATTTTTTAAGGATGTTTTTTTTTTTAAATGGTGGGCACTAGGAACTATTGTCCATTGGCCACAGAAAGAGCCAGGACTTCTAACTCTCTTTTCGTTACCCAGTGGGCATCTGTGGCGGAGCCACGGCGGTGGAGCAGCGTCACCCACGTCACACTACCACAACCCGTTTATAGGGCGGGTCACATTCACACACAAATGAGAAAGAAACACCCATGCCTTGCCCGGGATTCGAACCCAGAACCTTTCTGATGCAAGGACAGTTCCCTGCCCCCTACACAGGCCGGTAGACTTTTTAAAAATGTAATAAAAAGTAAAACCTATATTTATCTGGAACAAAATTTTAACGTTTGGCAGTGTATGGATAAACATACAGATTTAAACTTTAAATTTAACGCATAAATGTCATTCAAACTGCTAAATGAAATCAGTATTTACATTTATGAACACATATAGAGTCAGATTTAACTCATAAATAAAAGCAAATTCTGACGTAAAATTAAGAGTAACTTTTACGAAACCCAATTACCAAGAAGATTACAGAACAAAGATTTAATTAACTAATGAGGCAGGAAAAAAGTTAATTCTAGCTAAATTTTTAATCTTGTTCTAAGAAACAAAATGCTTTTGATCAGATAACGCGAATATTTTTTTTCGGAATTATTAAATAGCTTAAGTCAAACAAGAATTATATTTAAATTTTTAATATTATAAACTGGAATTTGGGCTTGGAAATATGTTTCGCTAATTAAGTGTTGAATAAAAATTAGGTTTTGTTTACTTTGGAAAAAAAAAATAAGGATAAAAATATTTTGCGAATGCATTACCTTTTAATTAAAGTTTATGTACAAAGTTATAATGCTCTTATAAAGGCTTAATAAGGGAAAATTATGAAGCAAACATTTTGTTTTAATTACGTTATTTAAGGAAAAAAGTCTACCACTTTATAAAAAATTTTAAAAAAATTAAAGAAACTAATATAAATGCAGATTTTTTTAATAACTCAGTCTCCTTTTTGATAAACCTATTGTCGTAGAATGACATAATTTAGTTATCAAATAATATTTTTTTTTATGCTCAAGACAAACGCGACTTTAACATAATTTATTTATACGTGCAGAATCACGGCAAATATGAAAGTGGAAAATAGGCAAACAAAAAGAATCATAAATCATACAGAAACTTGGGGTCAGAAAGCTTTCTGGAACTAAAAGAAGTTGCAAATTGGAAAACACTAACAAAAAAAAAAGGTTAGTCTGGAAAAAACTTCTTGATAAGACCAAGGCTCACCCTGAGCTGTCAAGCCATTCATGATGAGGAAAGGATGTTGCAAGTCCCACGGGATATACAAAGCCAAAACTAACAAAGATCATCATTATATTTATACTGTATTCTCACACGTTACGTATTTAAAGGATGCTCAAATTAAGAAGAACCAGAGTTACACGGAAACACAGAAAGATGATCAAAGGTTTTGCCACAATCCTGCAGGCGTGTATTAGACCGACGTTGCATGGTATGGCGAAAGTTTTCGAATATAACCACCATAACTGCAGCGAAAATCTGGCAAACATTTCTAGTATCTTATCTGGTATATACTATCTGGTAAGCTGGGTATTATACTGGTCGTGAATTTGCAAGGTGAGGAAAAACAATATAAATAAAAGGAAAAGAGAAAGAAGTTTCTATATTGACTTTGTTAATCACAAATTATTCTAGAGGCTTTGAGTAGCTTGATCTTATGTTCTCATTTGATTTTTGATTCTTTCAGTAGATTTATTTCACCCTTTCATTGTGGTTATGGTTTTTAGATAGACTTTTCGAATGAGCTGTTGAAAATAATCAAGAGACGAATATAAAGTGCACTGTTTTATTTATTTTCTAAACAATTTAATTCATTACATACTGTCGCCATAAGAAAAAAAAATCAGTCCGAATAACAACTAACTTACAATATATCTTCAACTTTTTAAAGAGATTTAGCAGTTTCACTTAGAATCCATCAAGTTTATGTACTTATGTACAGGCATGATGAGAATAGAACCAAGATTTTTTAGTAGTAACTCCGTTACGCAGAACATAACGTATTTGCTCACAAATGCTAAATCTTTCAAACCTTGTCTTCATGAGAAAAATTTAGATAATGTGGTAATGCTGTATCATTGCCTATGTGATTTTGTTAATTGTTAGATTATTTCTTGTTTTGATCGCAATTCAGTTGGTATAAAAATGTTTTAAGTTACATGGGATGTTTATGATTAATTACTGGAAACTGACTTTTTAAAAAAATTTTAGTAGAAACATCTTATATTTAGCAAAAATATCTATGCACTTGCTGTTCAAGTTTAATGTAAATTAGAGGAAAAATAAAACATCATTCAACAGCTATGCTATTAAAATGTATTTTGAGTTATATCTTATAAAACGGACCCTGCAATCAGACTTCCTTTCATTAACTATTTTATATATATAATTGTTTATTTCTCTGTAAATGGATTGCATACTATGGGGTATCTATAGATTGCTATAAATAAATTCACAAAAAAAGTATTTTCATTTGGAAAAAAAAAAGTTTCGTTTACAGAAAATGCTCTACGTTTAGTGCAAATCTTAAACTCAAAATTAGAAAATATTACTTAGGAATGCAATTCAAAACTCCTGACATTTCTGCAGTATATATTTATTAGTATGATTGAAATAAATATCACAGCTGTTCTCTTACTCATAAAATTCTCATTTTAGTTCGAGAATAAGAAAGCCATTAAGGGGTGGTGGAGAAAAGAAAGCACATGAACTATTAAGCTTAATAGGAATTCTTACCAAAATAGTTTCGAAATAACGCAATTTAAACTATCATTAATGAATAAGAGTCATTATCAAAACTATATCGTATCAATCCAATTTTTTAAAAAATGTAAGTGATTTGGGAAAATTATAATCGTATTTAATTCAAATTTCTGCATTCTTGCATTAAACAGCAATTATTGAAAACAATTTTTTAAATTTAATTAAACCTTATTTTTATAGTTAACACTTATAGTTATAAAACTTAATTTTAATAGTTAATTTAAGTTAATTTCTTATGATTTTTAAATAAAAAAATGTATATACGAGTAACCTTACTGAACTTTTCTTTAAATGTCTTTTTTTCAGAGGTTTATTTTAGTTATTTAATTTTTTATAGGTTAAGAAAAAATTTTATTCAAACAAATTTTAAGAAATAATAGGAATAAAAGTAATGATGCTTTTTAGGTATATCGAGTGTAAGGTTTATAATGTCTTATATGAGCAATACTACAAATAAACGCCAATCAGGCGGCCAAAAAAAAAAATTTTTTTGGGGGGGGGGGGCACACTATTTCTACATGAATTTTCTTCCTTTTTATACCCTGAAAAGGTAAGAAAAAATCGTGAACATAAAATTTTTTCTTTGTGACATACTTTAAATGTGACATATTCTTTCTGACATACTCAGATAAATCTGAGCCATTTATTCAGATAAAACGATTTTTACATAAATATAATATTATTATAATGTGTCTTTAAAATTTATTTATGGAGACTTCATACTATAAGATTATATTTTAGCATAAAAAACAAAAATAAAAAATTTTAATCGTAATCGTAAAAATAATTAAAATTAAGTTCGTAAATTGAAAAAATCGGGAAAATTTAAAATTGGTATTTTGTCATTTAAAGTATGTCTCAAAGAAAAAATTTCATTTTTAATATTTTTTCTCGCTATTTTAGGGTGTAAAAAAGAAGAAAATTCATGTAGAAATAGCGTGCCCCCCTCCCTCAAAAAAAAAAAAAAATTAATTTTTGTTTGGCCGCCTAATTTGCGTTTATTTGTAGAATTGCTCATATGAGCAATTCTACATATAAACGCCAATTTTTATACTAAAAAATAATCTTATAGTATGAAATCTCTATAAATATATTTTAGAGAGACATTATAATAATATTATATTTATGTAAAAATCGTTTTATCTAAATAAATGGCTCAGATTTATCTGAGTATGTCAGAAAGAGTATGTCACAAAGAAAAAATTTCATGTTCACGATTTTTTCTTGCCTTTTTAGGATGTAAAAAAGAAAAAATTCATGTAGAAATAGTGTGCCCCCCTCCAAAAAAAAAAATAATAAATTTTTTTTTGGCCGCCAAATTGGCGTTTATTTGTAGAACTGCTCATATGTCTTTGTTTTTAAGGAATCATCAGATTTTTTTCTAACGCCAGGCACTGAATTTCTCGCTTTTCGCCTTAGAAAACGCCGTGCTCATTTAACATTACACTATTGGGTACCTGCGAATATTACCCACAACACACTGCGTCAGACTCACTCATAGGGCGGACCACATTCACACATCACACAACAGAAGATAACACGCAGAGAGGAAAATCCATGTCCTGAGCGGGATTCGAACCCACAACTCTTGACTTCGCCTTCAGGCACGAGGATTTCTTATGCATCTCGCCAACACAATCAGATGTTGATTATTACTTTTATAATATTCAAGAAATTAAATTTTTTTTCTTCTTAAGTCTAGAAAATTATTTTATTTCTTTTTAAGTCTAGAAAAGTATAAGCATTTTAAGTCTAGAAAAGTATAGTTTTGTCACTAAAAAAAGGAAGATGGAAAATGGAATACTACTTATTATTATTATAATATTTTGCTTTGATCATAGTTTTAGTCAAATTTTTCATGAGCAATGTGTTTTATTAATTATTCTAAAATTTAATGGAGTTTATAAAAGAAACAAAAATACTTTTCATTCCCACAATGATTAATTAAATGATTTTAGGTACGGTAAATATTTTGTCTGTGACAGTCTGGACATTTTTTATAATGATTTATGTAAAACTTGCAGTCAATTAGAAAAGATTTCCCTTTTGTTTTATTTTAAGAAAAATTTAACTAATTTTTTTTTAAAAATTTATTTAATGATAAGTAAAGCTCTTTTTGAGTTAATAATTTATCTATTTATCAAAATAATGATTCAGGTTCTCAAAATCAAAATTGGATTCAAAAGAAAAACTAACAATTCTGAATAATTTACGACAGAAAAGTTTTAAGCTAGCTGTGATGTCACAATGGCTGAAGCACTGAACTCGTTCATTTGAAAGACAGTGTTCAATCTATGGCGGCAGCTTGAAGCCCCTTCCAGCTTCAGATCGGTGGGTACCAGCTTGTTTGGGAAGTAAAGACGTAAATAAATTGTGAAGCCTTAACCTCTACTACCCTTCCTCTAGCTACCACGAGCTACTTAAATTTTTCAGTCCCTCTTAACTTTGGCTACATTTTATCCGACTAAATTATTCATAGTTTTTAGTTCAAACACTTTTCATGTTAAATTGAATTAAATAAAAAGAGAATAAAAAAGATTGTAACCGAATTAACTATTGATTAAGAAAATACGGTTTGTAAACGAGTTAACAATTAATTAAGCAAATACGGTTTGTAAAAGAGTTAACAATTAATTAAGCAAATACAGCTTATTAAATTTATAATTATTTATTTACAGGAACAACAGAACACCAAAATATAAATTTCCAGCTTACGTAATTTGAAATATTTTCAAAATCTAATTGTTTTACTATTTTTTTAAAGCTGTTCACTCTATAAGAAGAATTCTTGAATAAAAACTTAAATTAAAAAACTCCCTTTTCTACAGGTTGTCTTCGGAATTTCCATTTAATTTAATTTCATAATTCAGTTATGTAGATTTAGGTAACTATTTCATAAATTCAATTAACGAGTCAGCATATTTATTATCAAATTCAATTTTAAGAATAGTTACTGTAAAACTTATAACTTAATAATGATAGTTACTGTATAACTTAATGATGATAATTCTAACGACAGACATTTCTTCAACATAAGAAACATGCGTTCAAGGGACGCTTTAATTTTTAAACTATATTATCAATGTATTTTAAAATTTTACCTGCTAAGAAATCTTAAAAATAATATATCAAGGTTTTTAAAAATTATAAATATGTATTAAATTTTTGATTAGATTATAAGGTATTCCATATGTTATTATATATTTAACAGCTTTTTGTTTTCATAAAACTGTAAGCTAATTTGTCTAATTGTTTTTCCAAAAAATGCTATGTTAGGATTATCTTTATTAGAAATTTATAACTTAAGACTAAAATGTTTTGAGGTTATTTAATTATTAAAATATTGTTGATTTAACTTTTAACACTAGTCTTGAATAATGAAGATTTAAACACAAATATTAACGGGAAAAAAATTCAGATAGTGGTGATTGGTTACAAAGGCATGAAAGATTTAAGATGCTCTTTTTTTCAAATTATAATTAAGTTCTGAATCTTTAATTGCGTTTCAAAATAAAAAAATAAATACATCTATATAAATAAAGCAGAATATTTATATGAGTGCATGCATTCCCTTCATACAAACCCGCTGTTCTAAACCAATCCGCAACAAATTTGGTGTATAGTCTGTCTATGGAAAGAACTCCCCTCGCCATTCATCTGGAGCAGTGGTGATGATTATGGTTACGAGTTTTATTTATTTCATGTACAGTATTGGGTCAATATTTAAGACAGGTTTTGGCTCTTTCTGTAAAAGAAACGGAATCAGGGGAGAGCTCTTTGAAATGCGTTATTTCTTGTTTTCTAAGCAGCAGACACGACTTTGAGTAGAGGGGAGTTCTTTTTATAGACATACATTAGAAGACACACCTGACCTAACTACATACTTTATACGTTCCTCCGATTATTAGTTCATGCTCTACATCCCAAAGAACGAATTTTCCATAAGAATTGATACATATTTTATAAGAGTGAATTGCTAGCTTGCAAAAATAAGTTTTCGTGAATTATTTATTTTTAGTTTGTCAAGTAGTCAAAAGTAAAATCAACGTTAATAATTTCGTAATGCATCGTAATGGCGTCACCGAATTTAAATTTTTAAATGCATATGAACACATGTGTTTCTTATATTGATACTTACGCGTTTAAAGAGTACGGCAATAATGGGAACTCAGCAAAAACTAATATAATAAATATCATAAATGATATTATCTGTATTGTTATTTTTTCTTTAGGTGAGTGGAATTTCTAATTTAAATTACATAAATCTAATAGTACGGAGCCGCAACTGAACGTAGAGTGATATACAGCACACAAGAAAAAAAAGTTATGAATTAGGTGCCATGATGTGTTAGTATGATCGTATTAAGGCACATATCCGTTTTGGAGAGCGGTAAAAAAGCCTATTACTCTAATAACTTTATTAGACATCGATATTGGTACTATGGGTTCTTATTACCACAGAACATTTTACGGCAATAAAAGAAGTATTTGATGCTACACATAGTTAAGCATCACTGGTGTCGAAAATAGGGGAATCTTTACGGCCTTAGAAATAATTACCGATATTTGCTCGCCAAAAATGATTATAAAAATATTAGCCTCGTACAAATTCTTTTTGAGAATTACAGTTTATTAACTTTGGTAATGAATGCAAATTGAAATAAAAAAATAAATTTTGTGTAAAGAAGCTAAATTAATGGAAAAAAGTTGCTCAATCTTACATGAGAACGATAAAAATTGCCACGCTGTTATTGACGTTAAGAATGCCTATTTATTTTGTAATAGGTGCTATTTTTACTACGGCGATTGGAGCTTTTTAATATGTACTAATATTGGTACCAAGTTACCTACTATACAGGTAGTGTGGAAATAGGTTTTTTGTGCACCAACGAATGGTATATTACCAGCGGAAATCGTTGATTATGGTAATTACGGATTATCGACTATGATTGATCTCGAATAATAGCATCATGCCACTTGATACTGAATATAGTTAATCTTTTCATTTATCATATTTTGTATATCTAATTATGACTTCACACATATAATGAACCTGACATTATTAACTTCATTAAACAATAAGGAATAAGAGGAATAAGGAACAGGCCACGTTATAGATAGCAGAATAGATGAAGACCATGCCACGAAAAGAGATTTTAATGCCCGACCAGTTGGCACACGAAAAAAAAGGCAAACCGAATTTGAGATGGAAAGATGGCCCAGAAAAAGACCTTTTGGTCTTAAAAACTAAAAACTGGAAAACACTAACAGGAAAAAGGTTAGCTTGGAAAAAACTTATTGAGAAGGCCAAGGCCCACCATGGGCTGTCGAGCCATTGATGAGGATGATGGGGAATTATGACTTATGGCAGCAAAATGGAAATTCCGAACTATATGTTTTGCAATAATTATTTATATTTCAGTAGGGACGAGGTCAAAACAGTCGTGGCGCAGATAACAATGATATTTTAATGCGTGACAGATACCTATTTCTTTAAGAATTTATAACTTCCTTATAATAAACCAGTCTAGTAAAGAAAATGGTAAAATATATTTCAAAACCAAACTTCACGTATTCATGATACATTCCCAAATTTAGTTGGTACAAACCATAAAAATGGCAACGTTACTTACTATATGTGAATTTCCCTAAAAGCATAAAAAAAAAACAGCAGACTCGTAAATTTTAGATCAAATCTTTTTTCCCAAAAAGAATACCCCTACCATCCAATAACCATTGCATTTGAACTTGGATTTTAAACGGCTAAAAATAGCTATTCTTCAGATCGCTTTCTTACTCAACTTCTCGCCTCCCTGGTATTTCAAATCCTCAGCGTTACCAAATCTCGAAAATGGAAAAAAAAAAATAAATAAATAAAAATAAAAGAAGTGACATTGGGAGGAACATTTTTCGCGAATGATAATGTCACGTAAGTCATTTGTATGGACCATATTTGGCGGTAGAACGGGGTAAAATAAAGCGAAAAAGCTGTTTTTTTTTTCGGGCACAAAAAAAAATAATCTAGTAATGTATGTGTTCTAGGCATTCTAAGCAAGAGATAGTAAAGGCAAGAATAAGAGCAGCAAATAAAGTTTTTGACTCCGAAATGTATTTTTATATACGAAAAAGAATGCGGTAAAACAGTGCCCGGAGTGCAGAAAGAACTTTGTTCTTTTTTTTTCTTCTTTTTTTTTCGGAGGGAGTGTGAGAGTGCATAGATGTTAGGGTCCCTCTTGCGGAAATGGTAAGCAATCAATGAAATGTTTCTATTTTTTTTCTTTGTCTAACAATAAGGATGACTTCTGCTGCTTTTTTTTTTCCTTGCTCGCAGAAGATTTTGGATTATTTAGAATAAAAGATATACAAAAGAACACAGATGTAATGCTGTTCAGAAAGAAATGTTATTTATTGCTTGAATACAAATATAGCTCATTAAACATAGATGAATGCTTACAAGTTGCCTTTTTATAATTCGTCAAAAACTCACTTCTGCGAGTTGTAAAGAAATAAAGCGATATTTTAACTCTTAGTTATGATTGGATATTGAGTCGTGCGATGAAATAAAACAGACATTTATTTTTACTTGATATCGAATTGAAACTGTTTTAAAAAATGCATAGTTCAGAAGCGAAAGAACTTGATGTGGTATTTATCTAGTTTAGAGAGTTAAGACAAGCGGATAATAATTTGTGATTGGCTGTGAGCCAAGATTTATAAAAGAAAATGAAACAAACTATTTTTTCAATAAAATTGCATCGACGAGGCATTTTTATCAGAGAAAATCTTTTAATTTAAGATAAGTATTATTTCTGGATTTTAAGATTGATTTTAACTATTTGTTGTATGCGTTATAAAAAAATCATGTAAAACAACCACACATTTAGTGAACTAATTAGCTTTTGATTATATGGCAACTTTGTTCGGCACTTTTGTATTTACGCTATTATATGCCAAAATATATATTTTCTTTCACTTAAATGGCTCTGAATAATTGTACTAAAATGCTTTCATTCAAATTTTCAGAAATTGAATGCTAAACTGATTTTATTGCCATCTTTCTAAATTCAGTACCAAATATAAATGTGGAAATAAAAATTATTTTAAAATAGATTAAGTTTTTTTTGAAGATTAATAGCGGATGATTCCACAGCAAGCAAATTCGCAATTCGTACACCAACCAATGATAGGATTTTCAAAAGCAAAATATACTATATATAGATAAGCATGTCTTAGGCACTTGAACAAGAATTGATAAGTTTCCTTTCTTTCAGATAACAGTTGCAAGATTTTGCTATTCTCATAATATTGATTGAATCTGATACTTTCTGGTGATCTGCGAATTTTGAAACGACAATTATCTCACGACCAAACACAAAGGGAATCTAAATTAAGCAGTAGTAAATAAAACGACGATCCCTAGAATGCTATTAAATTGTAGAATTTGAATTAAAGAAAGAATGCATACACTTGAGCAAAATAGAATGCTTCATTGGTATTTCTTGCATGTTATTCAATTTGATGAACATATTGCATTGATTCTTTTATTTTTGGAGGCGTTCCTCCATCAAACAACCACCAAATAAATTTAAACAAACTTAGATTAAACGAAACCAGAAGCTACATTTTCAATTCTATCCTTTACTGAAACTCGGTTTCAAATGGAAATGTCAAACTTTTAATTAAAATACAAAACAGTGGGTCTAAATAAAAGAAATATTCCTTCCCTCTGCCCACATCTGCAGAAAAGGATTCACTGCTCCATTAAATTCCACCCATTTATTTCAAACTGTCTCAGTTTGGGATTTTTATTGCTGGAATTTCAACTCTTAAAAACCATGGCGAGCAATGAATCATGGTCACGATGTAAGCAATAACAAGAAATGCGCCAAACCGCAATTTTATAAGGCAATTTCGGCCGTAAATTTTAAGATTTATCAGAAAGCCATGTCCCAATCGTGCTGAAATGTTGAGAGAATACATCTGAAAAAAAAAAAAACCTTCCAATTTCTTCTCAATTTCTTTCCATGTTGGAAAAGAAATAGCTCTTGTTTTTGTTACATCTGCTTGCTTCAGAAGATAAAGTCAATTTCTTTTTCAACTTATTACATATTTTTTTATTTTTTTATGTACTGGTTCTTTTCTAAGAATATTTTTTTCCTGCATTATTATGTCTTAGTCTCAAACACAAAACCTCTGGACGAAAACATGAATAGAGATTACTGGAAATGTGAGCTCTTTTCTTTATACATTTGTCTGCTTGTTTCTCCAGAAAAAAAAAAGTACCCAGAAAAAAAAAAAAAACCGGTATCTCTCTCCAACAGAGTAAATAAGATACAAACGGCAACTCCGTTACTTTCGGTTTGAGGATTATAAATAAGGTTCTATTCAAAATCGTACAATTGATTTTTATGTTTGCAATTCAAATTCAGAAGAACAATTGATCTGAAAAATATTGCTGATGGAAAAATATACGCTTTGAAATATGTTTTCTGTAAGGAAATGGATTTATCGGAAGATTATGCAGTGTAGCATGAAATAGCGTTACAAAAGTTTTTTAATGAATAAATAAAACAAGTCTAGTGTCTCAAATTCTATCTTGAGTTTTGGGTACGGCAAGAATTTTACTTGAAGCGTTGTTTCTGCTACAGTTAGTTACTAATGAAGTTTTCAGTCGAATTTTAGAAGGCAAACATAATAGAAGCATTTTAAACGCTGAAAACAATGTTCAAACTAAATTATAACAAATGAAATTTAAAAAAAAAGAATACTGTAAAATGAAATCTATTTGGGGCATTGCTTATTATTGAAAATGAGAAAAAAAAAGAGAGCTAATTGGCATTGTAGAATGTAAATAGTTATCAATTAATTAGATCGTTAGAAGGAAAAATGGATATATTTTTTTAAAAATAAGTTTATGGAGTTAAAAATAAAATCTTTTATTAGAAAGCTATATTATACTTGCTTATGAGTAGGGCTGCAAATTTGTCGCGGGAAAAAAAGACCCGAAATTCGCGGGAAATTTTGAAAATTACGCAGGTTTTAAACATAAAAAAATTTACTATATAGATGATGCAAAAGACAGAAATTGCGCAAATAATAAAAAAAGCTTAAAGAATACACAACAAAAATGTTTGTTTTAATTTCAAGCAATATTAATATTTTTATTTAAACTAACGGAATTTTGGTACAAAGTATTGTACATTGTCAGATTATTCTTATTTACGCTTCGTCTTTCATCACTTAATACATTTTTATACTTAGAAAACGTTCTTTCTGCTTCCACGCTGTTTGTAGGCGCCGACAAACATCGAATTGCTAGTTTTGGATAGCGTTCGGTCTTTGATTTCTAAAACTCGATCAATTTTCCTTCATCAACGCCCAATTCCTTGACCGTTGATTTGTAAGAAGTAATTGCTGTGAAAACTCAAACATTCTACATTCAAACTACACTAGTTACAAAAGCCTTATCTCCCTCTCATTAACTGATCCCTATTTAAGAAATCACAAGAAGCCGCCATGGAAAAATTGCCTGTATTTGTAGAAAGGCAGTAGAAATTTTAATGCCCAGTGAAATAGCCTGTGTTACAATTTTTCTGTCAAAGATCTGACTTATAACATTTTCCTTCTTTTGTGATTTCAATTTCTTTTGTACTCTTACTGACTTCAGGAAGGTAATCCTATCAGTCTAATACCCTCCCTAAGTGTAGAAAGACCACCTTACATGACAAGATTGTGATTATCCCTTATATACCTCTCAACTATTTACTCCTCATTTTGCTATTGATTTACTCCCCCTAATATCGAATCAGTTTTACATGTTCAATTTAAGGCTTCAGGAAAGTAAAATTTTCTGTTAAATAAAAATAATAAATTAAAAATGAAGAAAAAATTCAAATTTCAAGCAATTTTCGTGCAAATCAAAAAATATTGAGAAATTCGCGGATTTTAGAAAAAAAAAAAGAGGACAATTTCGCGGAAATCATCGCGGAAATTCGCGCCGCGACAGACCTGCAGCCCTACTTATGAGTAACCATGTATTTCTACAGCTTACGGCTATCCTGCTTACGGATCGTGAAAATTAGAAGTAGTCTCTCTCTAAGTTGCAAAAACACCCTTTCTAAATAGTGATTGTAAAAGTTTTTAAGTTAGAATATACCTTGCAATGATGACTTCCTGCGAATAATATGCTATTTACACAACTAATATAAATTCGAGACAGTTGATCAATATCATACGGTCAAGTTTAGCTGATTGTTAGAAAGCGCTTTCAATCTTATTCTAAAAATGGCACAAAACTTCACTATAGAAAAGCCACAGTTTAGTACAAGTTAAAAACATTTGTAATCTAATTTTCTAACATTTAAAAAAAATTTCCAACGCTGCATAATCTGTACTGAAAAGATTTTGCAAAAATTAAGAATTATTCATTGTTTTTAAAATTTTTTTATCTAAAGGTAAAACTCTCGCCAAATTGTCATTCTTTATTTTTAATTATTAACTATTTTTAAATTGGCAGGTAATAAATATTAAATAAAAGTTATTAATCCACTCAGACAAATCTTTATGGCAAGGTAGTATATTCAGTATACATAGTTTGAAGTTATATCTTTGTCTCAAGTGTAAGGTGCCTAAACAGTGGAGTTTTTAATTTTTCTTGTCAGAAGGGCTTCAAAAACACTGTTAAATGTTTAAAAACTCAATAAGTTGGTTCAAAATATGCTAATTTAGTGAGATTTTCTTATCTAAATGAAAATGATTAAAATCAATGCGTAATTCTTAAAATTTGCACATTTTTCGCGAGTTCAAACAATGGACTTCTTGAGTAATTTTTCAAAAATTTTTTTAGAATTATTAACCTCTTTATATTTTAACAAAACTCTAGCTTTTTTTGAGTTGACATTTTTTTGCAAATTTCATAACTAGCACAGAGGGTTCCTTCTAAAAGTTTGACAAAAGTCATCCTAATAGTCATAAATAACTATTAGATACTCTCAAGGGTTAAAAAAAAGAAAAAAAATTCCTAAAACGTGGTATTTCAACTAGTTCTAGAAAATTCGAAATAAAGCATTAGCCATTAATTTTCTTTTCAAGATACGCATGTTATACATTTTTTTGACAGATTTGGCTAGTTAATTTCGAAACAAATACAAACGAAAAAAAATTTCAACTGCTATCTTTTAAAATAGAAACTATTTGAAAATTTAAAACTTTATTATAAATTTAGTCAGAATATAATATTGTTGATTTTTTTTTATCTTAAGAAGCTTGCATACAAGAAAAACAAATTTCGATTCAAAGTTGTTCTTTCAGCGTTTTGTTGAAAAGCATTTTTCCAGTTCTTATTATAACTAAATAACGTTCAGAAGTACCCATTGTGCGTGTAGAAAATCATTTTATGTACTTCAGAAAGAAAGCCACCATCCTTTTCTAAACGTACTTTAGAAAAGTGCTGAAAGCGTTTTTTAAGGACCATTAGTGAGGATATGCTTTAAATTTCCGGGGTTTGAGCAAATTTTCAAAAGAAAAAGTTTGTTTTAGCGTTAGTAAGTAAAAAATGAAATGCTATTAAGGGGATTATAAGTAGAATTATGTAAAAAATAATATGCTAGTAAAAAGAGTTTTGGGCAAGAATTTATCATTATATTTTAAATTTCTTCTAACCCATGTTGTCCGAGTTCATTTTAAAATAATAATTACTTAGACGTGATTATAAAACTTAATTTAACCCATTTGCGATAGCGTCTTTTTAAATAATCGGTTTCTTTAATTACAAAAAAAAAGGGTAAGTGTTTAAATAATAGGATTTATTTTGCAGAAACTAGAAGATACAGTTCGGTTTACCATAATACATTAATAATATTAATATTTAAATTTGGATTTGACGCCAAGGCAGAGTGCTTTTTTGAAGCTAGAGCGATTGGTACCCGATAGAAATATCTACTTGTATTTACAAATATTTGTAGTACATAAATATATGTAGCTGTATATGTTGACCACTTTTGAGTGGGGGAATTCAAAAGTTAAAAGAAAGCGAAAATAGTTTCAAAAAATGAAAGATTTATGTTATTTATTAGAATGAGTGATTTTTTTCCAACTTTTGTACAGACTCTGTTCCATCATTTAAAATAGCTTTCATAACGTTTCGTATCACTACGTAAACGTAGTCTATGCTATCAAATCCCGCCTACAAAAATAATAACACATAAATATGTGCTTATAAATGTATGTCGATGCATAAATATATGTAAACTCCGTTTAGGAGTTGGGGTATTAATGAGTTTAAAAAAGTAAGATATTTATTTGAATTAAAAAAAATTTTTTTTTTCAGTTTTACCCTTTAAAATATCTTTTCGGTTTTACCCTCTAAAATAGCTTCCAAAGAGGTTTACATTTCATAACGTTTAGTCTATGCCAGCAAATCTCGCCAACAAAAATAAATAAATAAATATCTGCCAAAAGTCAATACTCCCCCAAATGTAAAATCTCGATAAAACAATTTCCAAAACTGTTTTACCGTAAATTTTATTTTTTGTGGTGTTAATGTCGGGAATTTTTAACTATTGCAAAAAACAGTACTCATAATTAGAAATTGAATTAAAGAATTTATTCGACTTTCGTTAAAATTCTTTGTGGTTCCATTTAAAATCAGTTTCCGCGGAGTTTCCTGTAATTTTTTTTTTTTTTTAATTTTAGTCAACGATTTTTATTTACTAATCTCAACACTGAAAAACCCATGAAAGTATTTTTTTTATTGCCAACAAAAATAAACTTACAATAATACGATTTTTAATAACGTTTTAATTGTTTTCTAAGAAACAAAAGTTTTTTGACCAAAATAGAAGAAGAAAAAAAAAAAAAAAAAAAAAGGTTCATATTTCTCGCACCTCAAAGGCATTGCAAAAAACCTCACCGTAAGCCTCTTAGCGTCTTTCATCAAAGAGATTTAGCTGTCTGAGCTCTTGCTTCCTTTTAACATTTCCTTTTCTATATAGCAATTTGATAGAAGTTAAACAGATTATATGAGTTTTATTTCAGTGATAATGGTATTTACATTTTAGTAACTTAATATAAAATATACTTTTTTTTAATGATATTTCAGACTTATATTTCTAAGAACAAAAGTTTTGGAATGTATTTGTCCTGTTTCTTTTTATCTTGCATGTAGTTATAATTATTTTTTGCTTCGATATCGTATAAATTGATTTCGGGGCCCCTGAAAGACTGGTCAACAAATCTGGACGAATACGTCTGAATTGACAAAATATCAAACCAGGTGGGCATTGGAAAAAGAAGTTAAATAAATACATAAGTGCGTTTTTGAAACCTACGCAATATTTTAAGTACGAAGGAAATGACAATTAAAATTTGTATTTTAAACTAGAAATAAATAAAGCTTTAAAAAATACCAAAAAAAAAATGACTTAAAAGACTTAATAAAGTAGTTGCCTAATTCGACATTTTTCTTCCTGTAGAATGCTAAGGGAGAACATTAAAAAATTCCATGTCATTGTGAGAGATTTTGAAAAAAAAGAAAGAAACTTACTGTTTAGGTCATTGATTTCAAACTTCAAGAGCAAAGGATCACCAACTTGTGCTGTGTAAAGATCTCTTCCAAGTTTGTCGGTGACTTTCATGGTGACGTTAGGAGCTCCCACATTGACAGAGTGACTGCCGTACGTGTTCACATCACTGAAAAAGATGATAAAATATTTTAGATTAAAATGTCAGAAAAAATCATATATATCTTACGCATTGATTTTCAGTTGATTGAAGTGATAAATTGATCCAAGTTCAATTAAATTTAAGAGTTAATGAAGTTAATAATAAATTTTAATTAAGTAAATCATGAAATTAGGTTTAAGACTTTGTCTCAGAAATTATTTTGTCATTTAAAATCAAATACGTTTTAAATGATTTAAACATCTGTGTATCTTACAATTCATATTTTAACTACTAATAACGATTCATATTTTACATACAATAAAGAATTAATAACTATCGGAAGCTATTTATATTGAATCAGTTTTCAATAAACAAGATTTATAATGGCGTGCATAAGATTTTTGATCAGTTTGAAAAGTAAATATGGAAACTAAATAAAGGAAAAAGTAAAACGAACTAAATATGAAGAAAGTAATATTATTATTAAGGGGTCCAAGTTTTGACAGCTCTCCTAATTAAACTATAGGAACCATATTTTTCAGATTTTTACTACCCCCCATGTTTTAAATTAACATTTTTAAAGCAAACATTTCAAACCACTTAAGTTAGTACAAGTCATTAAAACAACAGTTATTCGTGGTGAATTTAGCTGCTAAATAGATAAAAATAGGAGCACAAAGTTGAAACTATTTTATTATTTAAAAAAATAATAACTAAATAGCTTAATTCACTATAAAAAAAATTCTATAAGAAATATAATTTTATTTAAAAAAAGCCAGAATTAATTTCACACAGTCACAATTTATAATGAAATTCACAGTGATTTGAAGGATCTTTGTGTACCTTAACTGTAATTATCGATTGCTATGTATAATGAGTCATCGGGCACCTTAATTGTAATTGATTATTGATGACAATGTACAGTAAGTCATCGGGCATCTTAATTGTAATTCAATATGGATGATAATGTATAGTAATTACATTTATTATTTACTATACAATTGCGATAAAATTACACTAAAATCAAATTACTATAAACAGTAGACGTAGCAAAACTAATTGAGAAAACAAAAAACCTGAGGATAAAGGAAAAAGACTTTTCCTTAACCTTAGTATTTAATGAGGACATAAGAATATGGCTTTATAAGTAAATGATCATTGAAAGAAAGTAAAATGTATAAATAACTGGCTAATTTCATTCATATTTTGTATTCATCTATATAAGTATTAGATAAAATTCACAATAATCCTGTTTCTACTAAACTGTTTTGAGATTAGGGACTCAATTTTGATTTTATTTTAAACTAAAACGAAAAAAAATCAAGAAATTTTTTCGGCATATTTTAAAATAGATTTATAAAGAAGAAAGAGGAAAAAAAAACAATACAAATAAAGAAACAAATCATTATTAATACAAGAATCAAGATACTTTCCTAAAACCTATTGCTTTTATTTTATTATTTAGGTTTTTACAAAATAGGTGCGTTACTTTTTAAACAATATACCATGTTCTAAATTTTAACACAAATTATATTTCATTTTCCGAAAAAAAATATGAATAATAAAGTTCAGTTTTCATAGTTTAAAGAGGAAATAGTGTAAGGTTATAAAAATAAATATAAACGCTTATTTTTGATAGCGTCTATATAAAACATTGTAAAAATATAATTTAAAAGATTTATTTCAGTTTTAAAGTAAGCACCTGCTTTAATTTATTTTTAATAATGAATACAAATATGCTTTAGACACAAATCTTTCAACATTTTTAGCCAATAGAAATAAATATAATTTTGAAAAAAATATTGAAGTATAAATCTAAATATACTACGTTAGTAAATTTCTAACTCTGTTACAAAGTAGAAAGATTACTAGCCTTATTCCCAGTTAGTTTTAACTAGTATATAAAATAAAAAATTTATTTCGTCTCTTTATTACAACAAAAGGTATTATTATAAGAAATTTTAAATATTCTCGATACAAAATCTAAAATAAATAAATATTTTAAAATTGTTGAAATATTATATATATATATATATATATATATATATATATATATATATATATATATATATATATATATATATATATTATATATATATATATATATTATATATATATATTATATATATATATATATTATATATATATATATTATATATATATATATTATATATATATATATATATATTATATATATATATATATATATTATTTTTCTTTTTTTCACCTGCCTTTCTTTTTAAAGTAACGAGGCGGTTTCTATTTAGATAACGAATTTTTTGTAAAAGTTCTTAACGATAGAAAAAACGTATTGCTGTTTTATATTAACTGCGTCATTTCGGAATCCATTCTTTACATAGTTGTTCATTTACTTTAGGGAGCACGCGAAAACTAATATTTTTTCCTTTTGTTTTTCTATCAGAATTTTGCAAGTTACAATCGCGCAACCTGGCATTTCGTTAATAGTTTTAAATTTTTGTAAATTCACTTCAAAAACTGAGGAAAGTCATTATAGAAAATAACAAATGTCTTAGAATATGTCACCAAAAGAAATGCTCCAATATTAGTTAGAGCTACTAAGGTCGAACGCTCTGTTCTTGAAGTAAAAGTTCGAGCTTTGCGCCAAAGTGACGTCACTATAGAAAATCGGAGGATTGGCGCGGCGAGAGTTTCTTCAAAGGAGTGAACCAGCCCTTCTATTCTCTTTAGCCCTGGGAGAAAAGTATATGCATTTTTTAATAGTTTTTTGAATATGGCTCTTTGAAGACGAAAAAGCATAGATTTTCTTACAAAATGACTGATAACTAAAAAACTAATCCAAATTTTTGAAAAAGAAAAAAAATACTTCTTCATTATGTCAAAACACAATTATGTGACAAGTTTCGTGCCTGGGCGAGGCTTCTGGGGCGATATATTGTGATTACAAACACACACACAGCCGCGTTTATTATTATGTATAGATTAATGCGTTAACATTAAGGCGGACAAGTATTAATTCACGTTTAATTAGTACTTTAGTAGTTAGAACTGGTTTAGTAAGCATACAGTTATTGGGAATTTAAGATTGTATAAATTTTTTTACTAAAGATATTTAATTAAATAGTACTAACAAAATATTCTGAGAAATATTTGTCTTGTATTTTTAATTTTACAGAATATTTATTATGGTAAATATTAATATCTTATATTAAAATGCATTAAATTTAACCAATTAAATGAGAAAGTCTATATGTTTGTCACTTTACCTAAATGAACGAACTATTAAAATGTATACAATGCGAAAAGATAACTAAATTAAAGTATAATGAAGAAAATTATATTTATCTAATTGATTTTTTAAAATCTAAAAAAAATTTTATTTATAAAACTACTAAAATTACGAAATACATTTGACTTTAAATAAGGAAATGTATTCTTTGTATTACAAGAATCTGCACAACGGAGAAAAATGAGACAGTAAAATGAAATTTCTGAAAATGTTATTTTGCTGATAATAAAATAAGTGCATTGTTAGATCTTGAAAAATCAAAATAGAGTTTTACTTTTAAATAGGAAGTGTTGATTTCTTAGTCCCAAGTGCTTTTGAGTTCAAGAAATAAATTACAATTTCAATACCGAATTAAAGACAATTCAAAGGCAATAGAAATGTTTAAGTTCTTTTTTGAGCTCAGCTTAAAAGAGTAGCATTAAGAGCTGATTTCTTAGTCCCAAGTTCTTTTGTGTTCAAGAAATAGATGACAATATCCATCAAAGAAAAAATAGAAGGCAATATATATGCAAGCTTTGTTGCGCTCAGTTTAGGAGAGCAGTATTAAATTTTAAAATTAGTTGAAACTTTGCCAACACATATCGTTTCTGACTAAAATCAATATTTAAACTTTGTCCTTTTCAACTAAATTTTTTCATATTTGTTAATTTTGTCTTCGCGTTACGCTGCGTATTTGTTGCAAATAGTGGTTATTTTGAAAACCTTGTTTTACACCTTTTTTCAGTTAGCGTTATCTATTGACACACTTGGAAACTAAGTTTGAAAGTTTCTGAGAATAATTTTTCTAGCTTCCTAAGCAGAACACAGTCAACTCTTACATTCTTATCTCCTTCCGGTATATAACTCATTTTTCAAATCGTGTGTCAAGCATTGGCCACCCAGTATGAATAACAAACCTGTTAAGTTTTTCCGTAAAATTTTTTTTATAATTTCAAGATATGACATCATAAATCTTTACAAAAATCATGAAATTGCAAGACGCAAATAATCTGGACTAGATAAATTAATAATAACCCCAAATGCTTCTTATTAATAACACTAAATGCTGATTTAGTATCATAAATTTTCACGAACATCGTAAAATTGCAAAACTTACTCGTATAGTCTAGACTAAACAAATTTCTAAAGCAACCCTTCCAAACAATATATCTTCCAAAAGTAATGAGAAAATAACTTCTTTTAAAAATTCTTCAAAATGGGTGAAAAGAAGTTCAAAAATAAAATAAGTTCATGCGAACTTGCCGAACTTCACAAAAGGGATAAAAGGTCGTAAGACAATTTCCTTTTCCAAATTCGACTCAGTTTTTGAGACTAATGCTTCAAGGCAGAGTCTTTTTAAAAAAAACGAGAGAGTCGTAATTGTACAGGAAATAAAAGAAGGGCAGTCTAAATAGAAAAGTGATTTTCTTCAGTATAATTTTTTCTTCTCCGTTTCTTTACGATCTTTACTCGTAGGTTAAAAAAAATGCTTGGTGCGTTTTCTGGATCTCGCTTTTATTGTAGGCAAGGGATTGTGGTCAACCATGCGTTGATAATGGTATTTTTCTAACTCAGACCTTAGCTTTTATCATACTTTTTTGCATCGTTTCTTAAGATAAACATCCGCAATTTATAACGGAAAGTTTAGAGTAATAATAGAGTTAGTAATATTTTTTTTTATTCATAAAAATAAGTAAATCAAGGTAAAGAATAATTGATAAAGATGTGGTTGGTTTTTACAGCTTACATTTTAAGACAATTGAAGTTTTTTTCTAGAGCTACTATGAAATGATGTAAGTAAAACTGATAGAACAGTTTTAGAATACAATAGTACGTAATAAATGATAAAGATGTCATTGATTTTTACAGTTTACATCTTAAGACAACAGAAGTTTTTTTTTATTGTCTTAAGAGCAACAATGAATTATGCAAATAAAAACTGATATTTCAGTTTTGGAATACAATTATGTATGCAGTAAAGAAGATGTACAAAAAGTATGGAAACTGTTAAATATGTCTCGAAATACGCATAGAATTAAAAATTGAAAAAGTAAAGTTCAAAATTCAAAAAGTGTCATGCATACCAAATTCAACTATCATCAACAAAAAGGAGTGACTAGGGTCAGCCTTAAAATCTCCATTTTCCAAGTACACTGTAAGTACTGTGGAGTAATGCCTGTCAGAATTTAGTGTTGTAAAACTCTGAACAATCTGAAAATTTTCAAGTTAATACTGAATCATGGGTACATATACGCTTTAACCGTTTTACGCAGATGGTATAACGGTGAACCTTTTGCGTATTTTTTTACTGACACTTTAATTACAAGCAAAGGTATATTATAATTATAAAAACAGTTTAATAATTACAAAAAAAATCTGTTAGACTGTTGGAATTGTCTTCGTAAATAATATTAAAAAATAAATAAAAAATAAATAAATAAATAAAAAAAGTTTCTCCATTCTTTCAAAAAATCTTTTTTCCATTCATGTTTAAAAATTCATCAATAATTGATTTTGTAAATAAATGAAATTTCAATGATGAATAACTATTTCTTAGATCTAAATATCTGCAAATAAGTGCCAATTTGAAAAAAATATTGTTTGGAAGTGAGCCATGTTTGGAAGAATTTACCTTTAACACAAACCATAAATTATTAAAACGCAAAATATAATATTTTTCACTTATTTTGACTGAATTAATATAAAATAATGAATAAAAGTATGAAAAATATGTTTAATAAAAATTCTGCGTGAAAGGTTTGAAATACTACCTGAATTAATAATTAAGGCTAGATTTATTTATAGCACAGTTTTCAAGAAAACGTGATTAAAAATATAGTTACGTATTCTAAATATATATTTATTTGCGATTATCTTTAAAATGCAAAGTTATAGAAAGTTTATGTTGCAAAAATATATTTTTTTAATAAAACTCTTAAGTTTAATTAAAGAACTCTTAATTAAGCAGTACATTAAAGTGAAGCAACAAACTGAAAGAGCTGTGTTTTCAATTCAGTTTGATACATTATTTCTATTATTAATAAAAAATGTTTGGAATGTCTAAAAAAGAATAAACTCAGTGGCGTGACAGCCCATAAAGGGCTAATGCTTACTGTGCCCATCTCAGTTTCCTTGACCTTGGGCTCTGGAGTGCAGAAGTAGATGTTCCGGTTAGGTAGTCAGCCGAACGCGAAACCCACAGTGTTTAGTTCCCTAGCATGCTTGGTACCAAGTATATTTGGTTTGGAATAACACGCGTCAATTAATAAAGAATTTTTTTTAATAAGAAAAATCATTTGATGATAAAAATTTCTATTTATACGAACCGAGGAAATGAATTTGAACTAATGTAATCAGCTAAAATTTATTACTATCATTGTCTCTTTTGAAAATAATATTTTATTTTGTATAATTTTGAACAGAAATAAAATGCTTTGAAAATATTCTAATAAATGAAATGATGACTTTCTTTATCACCATGTGAGATATATATATATATAATGTAAACGAAATTAAACTCATAAAATAATTTTTTTTTAAAAGTCAATTAGTTAAACTTTTAAAACTTTTTATAATGTATTTCTTTAGATTTTTGTTATGAAACAAATTCCACCAGAACCAAAACAACAGGTTATTTATGGACCATAAAATTGTAGTGAGCAAAAAATAATTTTTTTAAACCTATGGATTAGTCAATATTTAAAGCAAAAAAGCTGAAAAAATCACGACAAAATACTTAAATTTGCAATAACTTTTGGAGAAATTAGAATTTCGAAGCAAAATTTGAGTTACGTTTTTAATAAAAATGGCTCTTTCAGCAAGGTAAATTAAAACCCCGCAGTCATTATGTCTAATTTCAACACCGCATTTGCTTTCTTGCGGCCTGTATAGCAGCCCACATGGTATTTTTTCTAACTATTTTAATAGATAATAATTCTCGAACTAATTATCAAATGTTATTTTTTATTCTATTTTACTCCTTGTTTACTTTTCTACCCACCTCTGTAGTTTCAAGTTTCTAAATCTTATAGTTTGTGCGCAACAAAACAAAATGTAACACCGAAAACAGCGCTGGCGGCACAGATGAATTTTAAATATAGAGAGATATTTAGAGATTATTATTAGAATTACTAATTAATATAACAAATTAATAGAACAATTAAAGGAATTATTAGTAGAATTTGAAATTAAAATATCTAAATCCTTCCATTTAATTTATTAAATATTTTTTTTTTAACTTTCAAATATCGTTATACTAAAAACAAGTTAATAACTGCGTGCAAATAAAATCTTTACAAAAACTAATAGAATAAAAAAATTAACTATTACTAGTTAATACTTATCTTGAAATTAATCACGGTTATTATTTCCACCAATTATCACGATAACACTCCTTTTTGTAATAAAAATAAAACACTTTTATGGTTCAAATGCTTTTTCACTAAGCATAAAAACATAAAAGGATTAGTTCCCCCATAGACCTAATTACACCAAAATATACTAGTAGACTGACATAATTACAGCTAGATAGATAAAATAACAATAGAAAAAGGAGAATAATCTCCAGCTCAATGTTGCTCATAACTGATGGCATAACATCTACAGCACAAAAGAACTGTCACTCAAAAGAAGCTTAAAGAATTAAAAAAAAAAAAAAAATACTTCTTTCTCCAGTGGGCAAAGCCGGCAAAATCTCATTATATCCTTCAGTTCACACAAGAAAGAATGTCAAAGAATTTGCGCGCTTCAATTGCACTTAATTACATCTAATCTGCATAATTCCAAGCGTGTGCGCTTAACTCAGTTAATTAAACGTACAGCCGGCAAAGAGTTTTGTAAAACTCCCAGATGGTTTTTAAAACAAGAAGCCATCACGATCTTCTTCAATGCTCATTAATATTTTTCTGATGTTTTACGTTTTTCATGATTGAATGTAACTTCATTTAAACCTTTCGAGAGTTTAATAAAACATATTTTCAGAAATTTATTAATTGCTTTATTGAGTCACAAAGAAGAAATGTCTAAATTAGAAAGAATATAATGGCGCGTTAATTTTGTCGAGATATTTAGTTTATTGCATTTAACTTAGAAACAAGTTTTGCTCATTTTTGAAAAAAATATTTAAGAACTCTTCCTATATGAAGGTTTTATTATAGTTGGCTCTAAACTTTGAGTTATTTTATGCCAAAATGATTTTTTTTCGCCACATAATTTAGTTTATAGAAAACTAATAGCAATATGAATTTTTTTTGTAATCATCTACTATTATAATTGGATATAAAAGGAATTCTGATGCTTTTAAATTTTGATTTCTTTTTGGAATTATTAAATTTCGAATTTGCGCTTATTTGCAGTTTGGATGTAAGAGAACAGTTATTCATCAATAAAATTTCGTTAATTTACAAAATCACTTATTGATTAATTTTCGAATTTGAAAGACAAGAAAATTTTAAACACTTTCCTTAGATTTTATATATATTATCATAAGTATAATTTCCATAATTTAAAAGATTTTTTTTAGTTACTATTAGAATGATTTTTATAGTTACAGAATATAAAAATTTATTTTTGCTGGCAATTATAGAGTTAGAAAAAATCTGCGGCATAGGCTTAATGAAATTTATATGACCCAAATAGGTTAATAAAGAAAATTATCACTTTTTGAAAATTATTACCGTGTATTCTACTTTTATAAAAAAAAAAGGATTATTTTAATTTGTGGATTGTATGTTAATATTTATGTAATATACATTTTTAAATTTTTTTTACTGGTCCTACAATTTTCGATGAATCGATCCTTGTGTTTGAGCAAAAGGCAATTTCTTTTACTTTTGAAGCAAGATAGTTAAGCGGCTTGCTCTCTGTTACTTTACTTAATTGTAATTAGCAGTAAAGTTGGCTGAAATAAATTTTTACGAATTTATCCGTCTTCAGTTTATTTCGCACTAAGTAACCTAAACATAATTATCGGTTTTCAAGATAAATTATAAATACATTTTACTCATAAAATTTGAACCACATAAGAGGATATAATTATTTAGGATATAACTATTTAACTATAACTATTAGAGGGTATAACTTTTGAAGGTTTAGAATATACAATTTATCTAAGAGCCTCATAGTTTAAAAAACTATAAGCATACAATATAAATAGTTATTTAAATACCCAAGACTACATTTTAATCCATAATTAACATAGCTCATATCATCACGGTTAACAATAATCGAATTATAGTAGTTTATTCATAAAACAGGTAAGACGAGCTAAGGGCGTTGCACAGTATTAATTTGAATTGTGGTTAGAGATATTATTTGAAACGCAAAGCTAAATGACATTAGTTAAAATTAAGGAGAAAAAAAAACAACAGATTTATAGCACATAACAACTAAGGACAAAAACATCAAATATTTAAAATCTTCTCATTTCTTCAAAGCTGAATAATATTTAAATTTTATTTTGCCAAAGATGCTATTGATATTACTTAAATAAGAAAAATAAAATGCGTTTAAATTTAGATATCTACGAAACTACAAAAAAAAAACTAAAATAAAAGTTCATGGACCATGATTTTATATCAGTTTTAAGATATTCTACAGTCGATGTCTTAACAAGTAAAATTATATGAACATCTTAACAAAATTTTTTCATTTTAAGATAAAGACACTTTTGAATGTGTGAATTTTCTTAGAGCTATTAGCACTCTCTGAAGGACGTGGTTGCTATGTTTATATTAATAATATCCATTGCAATAATAATGCAATTCGCAATACCATTCGCTTTCAAGCAGTCTTTAAAGTACTTTAAAATATTTCTGATGCACAGAATTTAAAGGTACAATATTTAATACTTCGCTTCCTTCACTTTTAACAACAACATATCTCATAAACGTACGAATAGCTAATATAAAAATAGTATGAACGCCCCAAGAAAATTGAGCAAATTAAAAAAAAATATTACTTTTTTTTGAAAAAATTTGATTTTTAAAAAAATTATGATTAAAATTTTTTTTATAAATATGATAATAAAATTAATTTTATAATTTTTAAAAAAATTACGAAACAAAAGTTCTTGTCGTAAAGTTAATTCGTATACATAACATGTAACTAAAATCAGTTAAAACTTCCAAAGCTGAGGTCTCTGGATTATTCTAAAATTTAATGATTTTAAAATTAAAAAAAGTGAATTAAAACTTCTTCAAAATATTAATAAAATTTAACAAACCTTTATGGTAACAATTATTAATTTTTAAACTTCTGAAAAATAAGTTAATTACAAAGTTTATATTTAGACGTTCACTACAATCTTAAGATAACAATTAATTTGCATGTCCGACTTAATTTTTCTAATAAAATCGAAGAAATATTCTGAAATACTTACAAAATGAAGCAATTCTTTTTTAAAAAATAAGCTTTTAAGTGATTATTAATATTTGATAGCCATCAATTAATATTTATATACGTTAAATTGACACAGAATTTCATTAAAGTAAAAAAAAGGTTATGACAAAAAGCTGTGTGACGTCAATTATTTTTGTTTTATTACTCCTTTTTTAAAAGCCCCATTTTATCTGACGATAAAAGATAAATCACATTTTATAAGAATTAATTTATTTTTCTAATTTTTTTTAGTAGAAATATAATTTTAGTTAAGTGCTTTTATCCTAGACAAAATCACATTAATAAGTAACTAAACTGCAAATTGTGAAACTTAAGTCAATCAATATTTGCTAAAAATAAATGTTTTACACTAATCAATAATTTAGTCCTCGGATTGTTGTCATTTTGAAAATTATTTTGCTGTAGTGTGTCAGCAATTATTAATGACGTCTTACCACTGAGTATGGTCATTAATTATTCTCAGCAATGAATGTTCTACCTGCAATCGATAGTAACGTTTTATTTATTTTCACTCTCACGGCGATGAGTTTATATCATTCTCAGATTGCTTTTAAAGTAAGGAATCATTACATTATGTATTGTTCATTAATATCTTTTCTCCACACCATTAAAAATGAGACTTTTAGAATAAGTATTGTAAACATAAGTAATTTTTAGATAAGTAGTGTTAGACTCTCTTATGACCTCAGAATGAATTGTGCTAGAGTGCTGAAATTCAAACAGTGGGTGAAGCGGGCAATGTTAACCTCTGATCCTAAGAATCGATCGAATTGTTTTTTTTTCCCGAGAGAAGTTTGAAAAATGTTATTTTCTCATTAATTTAGAAGTAACCATTGTTCTTAAACCAAAGATAATTCTGTTTTATTAAATCTTTTAAAGATAACTGATGTTTACTAGCTTAAAGCTCGCAATAATAAAAAAAAAGTTTATTTTACGTTATTTAATATAAAATTATTTTTTCTTTGTTATGGCAGAAAAAACTCAATGATCAGCATGAGCGTGGTTGAATTGGCGGAATAAGGCGCCAAATTATCATTTCTAAAGTTACCTGAAACCACGTGTTTATTTTGTTTATAGTTCTTTTAAAACGTGTTTATAGGAAACTAAATGATTTAGAATCAATGGTAATAAAAAAAAAAAACTATGAATTTAAAAGCAAAATTAATTGGGAAATAGTTCTAATTCGTTTAGAAGAAATGTAAAAAATTGCTTAACTATTTTTGACACCAAAGATGCTTTATAATTTTGATAATAGGTACTAATTGAAATTAAAAAATAGATAAAAAGTACTTTTTCATTTAAGAGAAGATTAAGAAAGAGCCATACGATGCTTAGTTCTGACGCAAATAATGCTTAGTTAATTTTGGTGATGTGTATTAATTGAAATGGAAAATAATCTATTTAAATGCACAATTGAAAGAGAAATTTTAGAAATCTTTCTCGAAAAATGGAAAAAATATCACCTTGCTATTAGCGACACCAATGATACATAATAGTTCGTATTAGGCATTACTGGTATTATGATACATAATACGCGTAGTTTTACCGATACCGTTGAAATAAGTTATGGCCCTTTGGAAGGGATAAGTACAGGAAAAAATTGTTTGATTGGGGTAAATTTTGATTGTTAATAGTTGGCTTCGAGTAACAGAATTATGTCGAATGATACTGAATACCGATAATTTTTATTTTAATTTGATGAAATACTAAAAATGTTTTTTTCTTTGTCTAATAACATACAGCGACAGTGAAGCTCAAAAAATAATTATATGATATGGAATTAATTTTGTATTATAAATTTTTTGGCATATATCTTTCAGTTTGTGTATGATTTTGTAGTGTTTTTTTGCATTGATTTATTATTTCCTTTTTTTTGCAACTCGAATAAAAAAACATGTTTGTTTGTAGATTATAAAAATAAAATAAAAAACAAAATATTTTATTTAATAAATGCATAAAATTTAAGTATTTTCAAATTATAAATATTTTTTTGAATTTCTAATGCATAAAATATTATTTATATACCTGCATTACATATATGAGTTCTATTAAAGATGCAAATTTCAGTATAGTCTAAAATTGTATTTTTTTAAAACTTGCATTGAAAATTTTTTTGTTTTTTAAATACAGTGGAAAGTTTTGCATAGACATCATAAATAATGTATAAACTATAATAATAATATAACAATTCATGGGATAATAAATATTTTACAGAATAGATAATTTATGGAATAGATCTGTAGACTAAAAGGTATTTTATAAAATAATAGATTGCTAACACAATTATAAATATATTATTTAATAATAGATATATTATAGAAAAATTGAGAAATGGTAGAATTATATATATATTTTTAATAATAGATTTAATTTAATAGAGGCATAAATTTAAAGTGCTTCCAAATTTAAGATAATGTATGTATTTCTAACGCATTAAATCTAATTTATAAACATTAGCGATATTTGTTCTATTAAATATTCAAATTTCAATACAAGCTAAAAGGATTTATCTCAAGACTTTCATTGAAAACTTTGCTTTTATCCTCTAAACATGGTAGAAAGTTTTGCATAGTCTTGATTTATCCCTAGTTCATTACCGACAGAGACATCAGTATCTTAGTGAACAAAGGCACCTCTTCTCAATCAATATTTTTCCCTTCTAAGGCTTTATTGTTGAATGGAAACAAAGGCAACATATTCTCTCTTCAATCACTTCGTGCCAAGACTAGCCACAACCGTTAGAACAAAATTAAGTAATGGAGTTTCTGCTGCAGACGATGGAAATTAACCCAAAAGAATATTGTTTAAAAGTAGGAGAAGGCATTGTAACCTGGGGCAGTTTGAAAACAAATATTTTTATTTGAGTAAAGAAAGTACACATGCAAGTAATATCTTATTGCTTACAATTTAAATAATCTATAAACACTTAAAAATTAAAAGTAGGTTATTTTATAAGGGAGTAATAAATAATTTTACACCCTTGAAAAACATACCCAAAGTACATCATGTTGTACCTTGGGATGCAGGGTATTGCATCTCGGTACTAAATGAAAAATAAATTACAAAAAGGCTAAATGAATCTTATTTAATGAATATAAAATGCAAAATATTACAGAAAAAGTGTAAAAACCATTGGCATGCCAGATGCTCTGAAATTCAAAGGGAATTTCAGTGATTTCTTCTGACTCACTGAAGAATCTGCTGAGGGTGAAGGCAATTTACATATTATTTCTTCTTCATCTATTTCATACATAGTTTTATTTCCTAAGAGAAAACGGTTTGTTCCCGTTTTAACAACCACAAAATTCTTTTCATTTCCGTTTTAATAATTTTATCCTGAGTTACAACACATTGAGAAAAAAAATTAAAGTTTGAAACACTATCTTTATTAACAGGAATCCTTTATCCAGGTTCCTTTATTATCAATTAGGAAAAAATAGAAAATATAAATATAAATATAATAGAAAAATTAATGATAATTTACATCTCAATGAAATTTTTCCTTTTATTTTCTAGCTCTCACAAATCTTACTTTAAAGTTGCCAGTTACTCTACACTAACTCTTCTTGCCTAAGGGAATAACTATGTCGAGTTAGTTTTGTTAGTAGGCAATTGAAGGCATGGTTTTTCCCGAGGCACGATTCTCCAAAGAAACAACGCTTTATTCTATATTTTAAATTAAGAAAATTTTCTTGAAAATGGTAAAAAAAGAAAAATAAAAAAAAAGGAAAATTGAAAAGAAATCCTATTTCAACCATTTCATAATAAAGATAATTATTCTTTAAAGAAGGGTCATTTTTAATAGAAAATATTCCTTTTAATTAATGAAAGCAGACGATGTATTGGCGGAAAAGAAGATAACACAGGAAGTTTTCCCTTTGCATTCCAGAAAAGATTCCACGGTGGAAAAAAAAATCATTGACGTCAAAATGTTCTATCTCATTAATAATATTCGCAAAAGATATAATATTTTGTCCAGTATTTAAGGCGTACACGAAAGATCCTTTGTGAGTCGTTCCTTTTTGTTAAATTGAAGTTCGGGTAATTACTTATGTTAAATGAAGTTTAATGTGACGTGAACTTCGGTGGTTTAAATAGAAGCCATGATTAGAAAGGTAAAAAAAAGTGCTGGTCGTTTTCAGAAAAAGATGAAAATTAATTTTCCCAAAAGAGAGATGAATCTAAAAACTAAAAAGGAATTGACATAAAAAATGTAGAGTATTACAAAGTTATTTGTCCCTAACGGATGTAGAGTTTTTTGATCTTTAAGTAATTGTATTAATTAAATGTCCGTTATTTTTATTTCATATAAATTTTTTTTTCTCCAGAACTGAATAGCTAGATAGTTTTTTAAAAACTTTTTATTATTATTTTGTAAGAATTAAGAACTATACAAAAAAATGTATAGTCAAACCATAAAGAAATGTATTGAAGGTTTCAAATTTAATGTTACAGCATGTGAAAGAAAGAAAAAAGAGAAAGTTTTTTTTAAAAAAAAGCGTATTAGTTAGTGTTAACTCTTTTCAACTGAATAAGCACAACACCTTGTTGCTGCAGTAAAGTAAACTACTCTTTGCTTGTGTCATAGAACAGACATTGCAGATTATTTTTTATTCAGGGGAAGCAAAAATGATTAACTTTAGCACTGTTAATATAATCGTAGCATTGATAGAAAATAAATATAAGTAAACAAAAATATAACAGAGACATTAGATAGTAAAGTCTTCGGTTTTTATTCATGGGTCAAAAGGGTTCTGCTATAAATAAAAAGATTTTTTTTTTTTTTTTTTTTTGTGAATAAAAGCGTAATGATGACGTCAGAATGGAGTTCTTTACAATTTTATACTGTTTTTAGAACAATAATAAAGTGTAGGTACATTTTAAAATCATCTTTGTTCTTTTAACCCTTGAAATAAATTGATTCAGTTGGTATTTATTATGTCAAGGCCAGGTAACGCATCGAAATAAATTATTGATATAATAAAAGCAATAAATATTTATAAGAAAGAGGAGCTTGATTTAATAAAAAATAAAAAATAAAAAAGATATTTTATGTTATAAAACTCTTTTTTTTTCAGTAAAGAGGGAGCGTTTAAAGTTTTTTGAACTGGGAAGTGGATGATCCAAAAAGGTTGCTAACCTATGATTTAAAACATAGAGCACCCCTATTTAGATTCGTTAAAAACCTTTTGTCAATTTAAACAAATTAACCAAACTTTACAAAATTTAATACTTTTATACTTTTTGTGGGAAAGTTTCTAGAAAAAAATTTTAGCATACAATTTAAATGCAAAAGATATAAAATACTATAGATTAATATATATATATATATATATATATATATATATATATATATATATATAAAATATTAAGTAGGGATCTAAAAGGGTTAACTATGTTAAAATTTGTTCGCCCGATAATTATTAATTATATAGTATAAAAAATAATTTTGTCTTCATAATTATTCATAATTAATAAATTATCTTCATAATTTAATAATTTTGCCTTCATAATAGCCTTCATAATTGTCTCACAAAATTCGTCATGGAAGCACAAAGGGTTAATTTTGAATTCATAATACGTATGTTAATGCAAAAAACGAAAAAATAAATAAAGATAAGAACAATTAAAATATTTCCTAAAAGATGCTAGTAATTTTTGATGAAATATTCAGCCATTTAATATAACGTAATAAATGTTTTAAAGAAAAGAAATGCCATTTTACGTAAATATTATTCCAACAAAGTGTTTTATGCAATTTAAAAATCTGAATTCTTGTTCATTCTTTTCTTATTCGATCGCTTACAAGAAAAGAAAAAAAAAACGTATGCAGATGAGAAAATGTGTGGAATTCATTTAAGCGTTATAAACTTATAAACAACAGATTAAAATTGCTTCCAGTTCGTTTAACTCAGAAGAAAAGTATAAAACAATTGTTTCAATGCGTCACATTCTTTAAGCTTGTGTTTTAACTCAAGACGGGTTTTTACAAAATGTTAAGTTTTTAATATTAGCTTTTGCTTTCTTTATGTTTCGATTATTTTAAAGAATTTCAAAATACACTGTCTTTTAAGCGTATCGCATACCGCGATAAATACTTTGAAGAATAATTATTTTCACCACTATTACAGAAAATTATTATTTTCATAAATTTTTTAAACTATTTAGATAATAAGGAAAGCAAAATAAATAGAAATGAAGTATACACAAATACCAATTTTAAAATACAAACTAACAGAACATTTATTAATGTTTAAAGTTTATGCCTGCGGATAGTGTTCGTTATTATAACTTTATAGTACTTAATATTTTCTATAATCATGATAAATTTAAAATTTTGAATCGATGTAAACAGAACATATGCCTATTTTCAATCTATTAATCTGAACGAAATATATTTTTTTATGGTTATTTAGTATTGTTTCTTAATAACACTCTCAAGGGATTAGGAATATAAACAATAACAATTTAGTAACTAATAACCAGGAACATAATTGGAATACATTGCAGCAAAGATGGCTGCTGCAGTTGGTTTACTTTGTTTTTTGCTGCAATCAAATCATCCGAGTTGTTAAAAAACTATTAAAGTTTACTTTCGATGCTTTACGTCAGCGCCCTCTATTGAGTTTTTTAATGATCAAGGTCTCTCCTCAACAACAAATAGAAATATGCCCGTAAGATAACTTATTAGATTCTTATTTTTGATTTCATATATTTATAAGATCAGTTTGAAGGTATTTTTTCTTTGCAATACAAAAATTTAATACGAAAAAATTTTTTAAAAGTTATAAATCTTTGACAAGTTAATAGGCTGTTTTAACAGTAAATATTAAGACCGTAAGTAGTAAATTTTATTAAAAAAATAATAATCCAAGTAAATGTACCTTGAGGTACATTTACTTGGATTATTATTTTTGTGTGAATGCAGATGTTATGCAGATTTCTATTGTTAAGAGTAATGTGAAAAGCAACGGTAGTTAAGATTTAATTTTATTGTAAAGCCTGCAAATTTTTTTTAAAGCACATCATGTAAATTGTAAGTCCTCTTTGTCTTCTAACAAGTGGATCGTGGATATTAATGAAAGCTTAAAGGCTATGACTGATTAATATTACTGATGCAAATATATATATTTCAAATAACGTCATCACATTTGTAGTTTTTTTTATGCATGTAACAAGCAGAACGTGGACAATATTTTTGAAAGCTCAAAGCCTATAACTACTTAATAGTTTTCATAATAGTAAGTGCTGAACTCACCTGTTGACCTCCAGACGGACCCCATGGGCGACACTCCTGTTTGAAAGGTCATACTGGCAATGAACAGTGACTCCAAGATCTTGATTCGTGACGATCATGTCGTGGTGCTGGATGACTATGTCGTTCGAAAATTCCCCGATGCTCTTAACAAGAGAAAAAGAAAAATAGAATTACTTTCAATCTTCGATTGTTATTTTCTTGTTTCAAACATCATTACTAATGTGAATAGTTTACAAGAAAACAATTTATCGTGACATGGTATAGAATCACTTCTTCGATTTTTGGGTTGAAAAATGTTTATATTTGATTCTAATCAAGGCGGAAAAAGAATGGGAAGGTGATTTCTTCAGAGCAATAAACTCGTTATTGGATTTATTGAAAAGAATGAGGATTTTTTTTTCTTCTCTCCACCAGAAGTAAGTAGAAAGCCGTTACACCCCACGGTACACAGTTCTTTGTTTTGGATATAACAATGAGGAATCATAAAGTCACGACTGTTATAATCAGGATCAGTGCCCTTTTCAGTGGCAATGTCACCAGTTCCATAAAAAAAAAGTGTCAGGCTCTAAAGGCTTTATTCAAACAAATAAACATAGCAGATTGTGGAATGCTTTCTATGACACGCCACTCTTTTGAGGTGACAGGTTCCTGTTTAAAAAAAGTGTTATTTTTATTTATTCTTTGTAGTACAAATCTCAGAATAGATTTCTATTCATGTTTTACAAGGAAAAAAGGTATCATTCAGGTTTTACAAGAAAAAGTCCTATTCATGTTTAAGAAAAATTTCTATTCATATTTCACAAATAAAGCAATTTAATGAGGTAAAAATGCATATAAAAAGGCATTAGGTTAGATTTGTTGAACTCTTTAATTTGAATACTTCAGATCTGTTCATTCAATCAAAGGTATTATGTATTTTATGTAGAGGCTTTTCAAATACAAAACAGATCTCGACACTAGTTTTGATTATGAATATGTTTCTCACATTCTAATGAACTCTTATTTTAATTAACATTTACTGGTTTAAACAATTTATTCCTATATTGGCAACATTTATGTCATATATTTTTTTAATGATTATCTTTCAGTGTTTCGATATTTTAAGTGATTGAACACATTTTAGACCATAAACATATGCTTGTATTATTTTAGCACATGGTATTGCTTAATTATTAATTTGGGTTGCGAATATGAATTATAATTTTTTTTTTCGCCTTTAGAAAAAACGTCAGAATAGATTTCTATTCATATAATATTAATTTTTTTCTTTCTATAAGTTTGATTAAAAAAAAGCCCAATGAAGGCGAAAAATGTCTTTCTTTATTCCAAAAATAATAAGATTTAATATGATGAAAATGCTTACAAAAAGGCATTTGATTTGTTGAACTTTTTAATAAAGCAGATAAATGAGTACTTCATATTACTTGAATATTCATTTAAATTGAATATATATACAAACAAAGATGCTATGTATGCATTTTATTAAGCTTTCAAAAAGTGAATAGATCTTTAAATTAGTTTTAGGTTTGAAATATTTTTCTTTCACAAAACCTAATTAAGTCTTTTTCATTCTAATTCACATTCTCTTTTTTTATTTTTTGATATTTATACGCAACATGTAAATCTTATCATATTTAAAAATTAATTCTTCAATTTTATTTATGTTTTTTCGTTAGAGACTTTGCCCTGGAATTTATCTTGAATATATTTAAGATAACAAACACTTCGAAATATTTAAAAGAATGATATTGATCAATTTTTAAATTGAAAAAAGATTTTTTTTTATGTTTATTTATTTTTCGTTGAACAAGTCTCAAACTAAATTTCTTTTAACTTTTTAATAAAAAAAGGTTCACTTTACATTTTTTGAAAAAATTATCATATTCATGTCGAAAAAGAAAAATGCTTTTTTTTTTAATAAATTAAATAATTTAATGAAGCTGCAGTGCACCCATAAAATTACATACCAATTCTTTGATGAAGTATTTATTTGGAAAATATAAGCATAAAGACGAAATGCATGCATTGTATTTATCGTTTCAAATTCAAAATAGATTTTAAGCTTATTTAGTTTTGGTTAATAATGTTTATTTTTCCGTAAATTACTTAGACAATTCTTTTTAATGGTATTCATAAATTTTAAAGACATAGTAAAGATTATCTAAGTAAAAATAAATAATACCAAATAAATTTAATTATTTTTAATTTAAAAACAGTTTCATCTATAATAAAAGAATTTTTTTTACTTAAAATAACAATTAACTTATTAGAATAAAAGTCACACATAGCAATATTTTGCGTTATTTTTCAAAACTTTAATTTTTAAATATTTGCGCCTTGATTAATCAAGTATACATTTGGCAACATTCGTCCAAGTAAGTCAATAATAATGTAACAGGAAAACTCTGTCACAGAAACAACCCTGAGGAACAAATTTTTTGTTTCATTTGTACAAATACGTGATCTTGCCTAATTTAGGAGTGGAGATATGGAATCTAAAATTAATTTTGCTCTTAAAGTTACAGATTGTTCTTAAAATGACATTTTATTCCATTTTTGGAAGAAATATTTAAGTTTAAAAGCGCTATATATAAAAAGGGGTCGCGCAAATTTTATGACTAACTTCTATGACGATTACGGCAGATGATTAAAATTAAAATTGCGTATTTTCCAATGCCCGGAAATGTTGTCGAACATGGCTAGATGCACTTCCATTTACGATCTGTTCTGAAGCACATGAAGAAACAAATCATAATAGGGACAGCACCCCTAGCTACGTATGACGGCTTTTCCAGGCATAGGTTTCTCTGCAATTTTAACCTTAATGACGTGCCTTAACACCCCAGAAATTTGTAGGGATATTTAGGCATCCCCCTGTCATATATAACATTTTTGAACTTGTACATTTCGACAAAAAACTAAGCTAAAAACTAAACTTCGACTGAAAATCTCATTAAAAAAAATTGTTGCTCGAAGAAAGAAACGGATTGCAGATTTGAAATCAATCACGTGAAAATATCCAAGATCCGTTAAAAAAATCTTACGATTTTTTCCCCCAGTGTATTCTACTTAAACAATGAATTTATTTAAATAAATAGAACACACGTGTAACACAAATTAACTTACCTCTTGCTTAACATCACAATTCAGATCATGATAAGCCATTCTAATTTCAAACTCCATGCTGTTTATGACGTCGGTGACACAAGAGTTAGGTCGCGATTTCACGTACACTTTTCCATTAAATACTTTGGTTGTTTTCACGAAAGCCACCATTTCTCGGGAGCGGCACTGAATTGTTACTGAAAAATAAATAAGTAGATGAAAACTAATTTAAAAACAAATACGAAATATATACTGGTTATACTAAATTTTACCGATGGTTTTTAAAAAGTTGCACCAAAAAATTATTATTATTATAATTTTTTTTTGAAGTGAAACTTCTTATGCGACTTCCAACAAGGTTGCGTTAAACGTTTAACGCTACCGTTGTCATGAAGACTAGATTTCTCTTTACGTTCGTTGAGTGCACGAGGTAAGAGAAAAATATAGTAGGTAATATTGGCGTTAAAGAAAACAAAGCGATATTTTTTTAAAATTCGCCAAGAATACCTTACTGAAATTTAGAACATTTAGAAATAAGCTGATTTCTTAATATAATTTTTTTAAAAAATATATTTTATTATTAATATTTTTTAACTAAGAGAAATTATTTTTAAATGAAACAAAGTATTGTATTTAAAAAGTTAATAAGTATATTTTTTTTATTAAATACAATTAAAAAAATACTTTGATGCACATACATACTCTGCTTTAGATACTTATTTTTCTATGTTTTTTTATTTTTGCCGGTTATTATTTTATAAGTGAAACTTCTAATGCGACTTCCAACAAGGTTGCGTTAAACGTTTAACGCTACCATGGAGGGGGTATGAAAGCATTGTTGCGTTAAACGTTCAACGATCCTGGGGAGGGGGAATAGAAAGAGACAGAGCGAGAGTGAATGCGTGGCACTCGAACGCATGCGCGTAGAAAATGATAATTAAAAGATGCGATCAATTGTGAATTGTAAGCAATGTTAATAAAGTTTGTCTCAAAGAAACAATACGATTTCACAAAAAATCAATTTCTACCCCCTTCCTATTTTCATTTCCACATTACGAAGATTCACTTCTTCCGCGCGGAGGGACTCCACGCAAAATTTTTTTTATTATTAATTTTTATTTATTATTTATTTTTTTTTTAATATATTTTTTTAATTGATAAGGTTCCAATCTTTTTTCAGACTCAACCCAGGTTTCAGTCTTTATAGTTCGAAATTTTATTTTCACAAGTGGAACTAAAAGTGATGAACATATAACCAAAGATTAAACCAATTAAAACTCCATCGCAAGTTTTCAAAGACTTTCAATTAAAGAAAAGCACATGACGATATTTTCGAAATGTCTATCATTAGCCATAACCACACGTCGTAATCAAATGAGGAAATCTGCATACACCAACGTAACGGTGAAAAGTACCTGCAGTGCTATCTGTTCGAAAGTTTTTGAACTAAAACTAGGAATTCTGGGACAAAAACTGTATGCTGGGTTGCATGAATTTGCTGAAGGTCTTTTTTGTTACCTTTTTTTTTAGCTTATCTGTTTCTCAGTTATACATTTTTGAAAACCCTTATTTTAAGTTAGGACACTTTGCACAGATAAATATATAAACTCACTAATAGACAAAAGAGGAAATTTCGATAATTTTTTATTAATTTACAATAACAAAAAAAATGTGGAAAGCTTTTTTTTGACAGAATATTTATCATTATTTTTAGAACAGTTGGCCTAAATAAGGAATGCCAATAATATATTTTCTACACTTGTAATTTCAAAATTAATTTAAAACAAAGAAATTCTTGGATCAGGCAATGTGATCATGTTTTTGTAGAGGACGTTTTGAATAAAACTGACCAGCAGTTGAATGCAAATCCAGATCAAGGCAAAGGGACTTTAATCGATGGTTTAGTTACCATTGTTGATATTTTGATTCATATCGGTGGTTAGACTTTAATTGATGATTTAGTTACCATTGTTGATATTTTGATTCATATCGGTGGTTATACTTTAATCGATGATTTAGTTACCATTGTTGATATTTTGATTCATATCGGTGGTTTGAAGTTTAGAGTTGTGTACCTGTCGTAAATTTATTACATTTTCCAATTCAATATTATTTTAAAATCAAATTCTGCCATAAGCCCAGAGTAAAGAAATGTAATTGCAATTATCCTAATAAGAAAGTCTAAAAAAATTCAGTCTGGGTAATTCTTTGTAGATTTACAAATAAATCTAAAAGTGTATAGAATGATCGTAATTAGCTTAAGATATTACAGGCATACTAAAAAACACTGAAGATTTTTCCAATTGGTCTGGCGCATTTCAAAATACCAGTGGCATTTGCAAACAGTTAATTTAGCCTTCGATATACCTATGGACAAGCCATTCTCAGAATTTCGAAAACTCTTTCCAGGTTTATGAAATGTGTTAATGGAAAGTAGGGCTTTATCCTCCAAACAAACAGTTCTGACTCATTCATTACGAATACTCTTAGAATATTCTTTATTCTAAATGATTGGGTTGCACCCTGGTTTCTTAAGTTTGCTAGTTGTAGAAGCGTTGCAAGTCAAACTAAAATTATGTTATTTGCTCGTTTGTCATTTTCAACCCTTTATTGCGAGGCTAATTGCAAACTTTCCAACACTTTGATAAGGGGTTAAATTAAAGCATTTTACAATGCTAATTAGTTTTCTTTTAAAACTAGATAACAAGATATGATGGTCCTAATTTTAAGCCAACGTGACTTCATACAACTCTCTTAATAATAAAACAGTAAGCATGAAAAATATTATTTTTAGTAATGTGGTTCAGGATAAAACCTTATTTTTAATAGTGGAAGACGGTAGCTACTTTGGACTTTTTGAAGAAGTTTTAAAAGTTACTTTTGAATTCAACACACAGATTAAATTTTAATTTGCTCTGTAATTATTTAAAATAATGTAAGTGGTTGAAAGCATAAATTTTCTTATTCAATGATGTCGATATATTTTTTACATTTAAAAGATTTATTATCATCTAAATAAAAGTGTGATGCAATGTGGTGTATACGTAGCGCACATTTAAAATAAAATTTTATGGAATATAATTTTCTAAAAATTAAAAAAAATGGGTATACAATCTCATATAATTAACAGAGACATAAAAACAGAGATTCAGTTCGAAATTCAGCTCTTAGAAAAGTAAAAAAGCTAAACTAATTAAAGTTTTTTTGTTAACTTAAAATACTCTCAACTGAGTATAATTGAAGATCAAACATTGCTAACTGAGAAAAATAGTTTTTTCTGTTTTAATTAGAATAGGTTTTAACAAAAAGTTTTTTAATTAAATCTAGTAATTATGAATAACACAGTATTTTCTAAGTTTTGTGAATTGTCTCGTGTTTCAATACAAACAATATTTTTTATCGTACTTTTTCCCTAAAACTTAGATAAAAATGAAACTCTTAGTTTATAATTAGTTTACTTAATCATACTTAAAATTATTCAAACATAGTTTTTTCCCATTTTTCTCGAAAATCAACGATACAAATATAGAAGTTTGGGTAAAAAAATATTAAATGAGAGAATTGAGAGCATTTTTTAAAAGGAACGATTGAAAAAAAAAGCAAATTTCGCTTCGCAATTTAGGCGTTAAATGTAATTACATTTGACATAAAAGTAATTACGCAAGCAATAATTTTCTCTTTGTGATAAGTATGCTTAAACGTTTCAATATTTTAATAGATCATCGAAAAAAACTTTAAAAAAAATGTTTAATAATTGTAAACCAATTTTGTATCATTTTAAAATACATTCCATTATGTAGCATTTATATTGTGTACCATCGAGTAGCATTATGAAATTCTTGAAAATTATGTTTAATTTTGAAAGCAAAAACTCAGCTTAATCAACGATTTCTACTTGTATAAACACTCACATGAATTTCTAACTTAAAAGTTACATAGTTCTGAAAAAACTTTTGCGTCATTTAAATTAATTGAAAGAATCATACTCCACACCGAAAACTCAATCTTCACCAAAAGTTTTCTTACCTTTCATTAAAATTAATCAATAATTTTGAAACCCAAGATTTGAATACAGAAAATAATGAATTCGAAAAATTTAGAGTTTTACATTATAAATATGTCTTAGTGTCACATATAAGATTTTAAGACAACAATTCATAATTGATATTGGTGTGTAGCTATGCATCGAAAGTAAAGTCAATACGTAATAAATAAATCTATAGTAAATAAAAATTTTAATATTAAATACCTCAAGTATGCATAGTAATATATGGTGTACCAGATTTCGACTTATGACTCGACGAAAACATATGACGAAAACACTTTTGTTACTAATCTGGGAGTTGCATATGATAAGGATAACCGTCACATGATATTAGATAGAATATATGAAACATACCTTATTAAACATGTTTATCTTTTTTGTTAAAACTGAAAGTTAAAAATAAATCGATTGCTTAGTTCCCAACATCTAACAATTTTGTTCAACCGTCGTTGAACAACTGACCCAATTGTGTTCAATTCCAATGCTCTATCCCGCAGCCTTGTAATTTGAAACCCAATACAAAAGACAAGGAAGCTCCTAGATCAAGTATTGGGAGAAATTTCCCTTCGTGGAGGACTAGTTAATGGAACTAATCCGCATTTGCGTTATATGGATAGGAAAACCATGAGAACCTCCCACAACTAGTCTGACAGGAAGGAAAGTGTTTGGATATTGTTGTATACCTGAGGAAATTAGTAGCTAAACGATGGGTTTAGTGGAAAGCTATATCTGACGCACTCGAGAAGAAGAGCCTTTCTGTGGCTCGCTTTACAAACCTACATTGTATTATAAAAGTTGCTTCTTTTGACAATTCAATCATCTTTTACACCTGATGCCCATTTGCTTTGTGAAATCAGGTATTGTTTTTGGTAAACAAAACGCAATTACAATTTAGTTCATTGAATTAATTATTTACCGTTATAGCAAGATGCAATTTCGAAAGTGGATGCACCATGCACTTCCAGGTAAGGATCTTCGATGTTCGCTAAAGATGGACTAGCTAAGTGACTCAGACGACACACGCTGTTAGTCGGATCTCCCATGTCGAACGAATGGCACCTGTAGTTGACGCTAAGACACTTTTTTCGACATTCTTCTAATGTTTTGACTTCTTGAAACACTGCATCCACCGTCTTCAATATCTTACCTCCAATTTTTCGAAATTCACAAAGTCGTACTGGAGCTTAAAATATCAAAAAAAAAAAATATTATATAAGTATTTATATTTCATATAAAATATTCTTTTACTACATCATTACATGGCTATTTTAGTATTATACAAGGATTTTTTTAATCAACACATTTTACCTGATTTTAAGTATCAGCAAATGCCACATACTGCATGACATGTAAAATAGACTGTTACTGTTAAACAACAATGAAACTTATAGTCTTAACACTAGTTTAAATGTATTTAAAATATTTAAATATTAATGAATAATTCGCAGTCAAATCACATTAATGTGATCCCGGGTCAAAAGCCAGATTAACTAACTTTCGCAAAGAGGACTAATGTGAGACGACCAAGAAGAGAGTCAATTAGGCTCTTGAAGGTGTTCTAAAAGATATTGAGCCATGTAGTCTCCAGTGCCTTGACCAGCAGGGCTAGGTTACGCCGTTGAGGATCCATGACGCAAACAACTTAATAGAAGTGGTCCCACAGACTCTTGATTGAGTTTAAATCCGAGGAGTTTGGTGGCTAAAGCAGTAAAGTTAACTCATCCTGGTGCTCTTCGAACTTCGCACGTATTTTGAGAGCTGTATGACACGTCACATCATCCTACCGATTGATGCTATAGTCTTAAGGGAAAACTATTCGCATGTAGTTGTGGACATGGTCAACAAGAATAGATACGCACTAGAGTTGGTCTATTGTGCCTTCCACATTGAGGAGTTCACCTAAAAAATATTACGAAAACATTCCCCTGATAATAAGGTATCCTCCACCGTAGACTCTTCCGACAATTGTTGCAGGGCGTTTTCTTTTTGATGCTTCACGCCGTTTACGCCAACAACCATCTGTCCGATGGAGCATAAAGCGAGATTCATTGGGAAAAAGTTGCTTGTCGTCTTTCAGAGGACGTTCAGTTGTTAGCGTAGGTGCATTACACAGGCATCTGCTGCGGCGGCCCACCCTTATAAAAAATGGGTGTTTTTTTAAGTCATTTTGAGATTGACACGAGTAAAAATATACATCTGATGTTGAAAATGAAGTTTTGTTTTACATCAAAAATAACCACATCAATAAAAGCCTCATGTATAGCTCAGATATACTTTTAGCTGAAATCGGATGATATTATTAAAACCTAAATTATACTTATTTTCTTGAAGTGTAGAAAAAATAACCTGTACATCACCTCAGAAACAACCTCTCTGAGCTGGTTGCTTGCTCTAAATTAGATTTCTATCAAGTGAGAATGAAACGATTTCGTATACCTTGATTATAAACCTTGAAAAGTTGATTTTTTTAAACGTATTTTTCAAGCCAACTTCAAATAAACCTCAAATAAAGCTTAACACCTTAAAATAACCTCAAATAAACTACTAAAGCAACTTAAATTTTCGTAAAAGCCTATGCTGCAACGTTCACTGAACTGTCGTTGAGGAGATACTGTTGGTAGACTCTTGGTTCATGTAGATGGTTTGAGGCTCAATGGTTGAACGTCTATTTACCCGAAAGCATCGCCGCAGCAGTCTTTCACCCCACTGTTTTCTATGGCCCGTGGTGCAACACATTTGACGCGTTGCTCATTTTGAATAGTGCTATTTCGCTTGAACGGTAAACTTTCATCATGGCTCCATGCAAACTGTTAACATTATTAGTCATTTCGAAAATGCTTTCACCCTTATCCTGAAAGCCAAAGATCATGCTTTTTTTCGACTGCGGATAATTTGCTTCATTTCCGCATCACACCAATGATAGCGATGTGTTTTTTTAATTTCTTTAGACACCCTTTATATACGCTCTACTATAATGTGCCTTCATTTATTTTCTTTAGATTGATTATTTCGTGTTGACGTCGTAAGTTGATTATAGTCACATTAATGTGACTAGACTGTCTAGTTAGACGTTATGATAAATAATATTTAAAAATATATATTTAAAATGATAAAAGTCATGATTGTTATCGTATAACTATATCGTATTATACTTTTATTGTTGCCACATCACAAACATTTTTAGTATATAGAGGCAATGTTAGTGCAAACGAATTAAAAAAAACTGCAATTATTTTAAATAAAATACATAAAAGTAACGTGTGAAGTAACTGCTAAAAGTGTAGGTAGATTCAGCATTTATAAGTAATTACCTATCACAAAAGAAAGCTAATCCATTGGTGCATATTTCCTTCGTGTAAGACAAAAAAATAGACTAACAAAATAAAAAAAATCTGTTCGACTTTCTCTGAAAGTTCTTGAAATACAAACTAAACATTTAATACCATATAATTTCAAAACTAAAATTTCTAGGTTAGTTTCATATTAATTAAAAACACAAATAAATTAGATAATTAGATAAATAAATTTTTAAAGGTGGTATGTGTATACAGATATATAAAAACTCTGTATATCTCCAAATCAAATATTTTTTATAAAATAAAAAAATTTAGAACATTGGTTCGCTTTAGATAGAAAAGAAACTTTGTGCATTTCTTTTTTATTCTGAACTAAATATTTTTATTTAAACATTTCACTTTTTAAAATATATTTCAGGAAATTCTTGGATAAAATTCGATCAAAATAGTATTAGAACTTAAGTACAGTTTTAAAAAAAACTCTCTAGATGATGAAAACAAAAGTTCAACCAGAAAATATATTTGAAGAATCGATTTCTTTGTTAAAAATTTTTGCCTCATAAAATTGCTCAATTTTTTTCTGGGTTTAATCTTTTACCACATATTTTCTTATTTCATTACAGAGTATTATTATAACTACCCTAAAAACTAAGTAATTAATTATTCCTATACTTATAATTTATTTTTATTTAAAATTATTCATCAAAATTTTATTTATATTTTATCTTACGATTTTTTTTGAGATAGAAAAAAAAAAAACATTATATTTCATTTTACAACCGATTTAATACTGAGTTTACGACTATCAATTTTGAACCCAACCCAGAAGAAACGAGAACTCCTGGATCAAGCATTTAGACAAATTAGCCTTCGTGGTGGATTTTTGATAATCCGCATTTGCATTATATGGAAAGGAATACCACGAAACGCGCACATTTACCCTGACGGCAAGAGAATTCTAAACCATAATCCGTCTACCTTTGAGAATATTTTATATTAGCACTGTGATCGATGGGAGCGGAATTCGTATCAACCAGCCAACACTGCAATTTGAACCTGGGTCATCTCATTGGTGGAAGAATGCTCCATCTTATGAGACACCCTAACTCAAAGAAAAATGCTTAAAAAAGTATAAATAAATTGAAGAAAAAAATTATCGTGTTCTACAATCTGGTATATTACCGCAGAAACCAGGCCCCGGTATTATGTTTTACGTAAAATAATCGGCATCTTCATATTGACATTCTTTCACTTATTTTTTTTAAAAGCCAAATGCGTTATGCTTTTATTTATGCCAAGTGAATGTTGTCTTTATAATTTTATTTTTAAAAAGGTTTGTTTTAATGAACATTTTTCCTGATATTTATTTTAGAAAATTAATGCATCTTGTTCTTAAGAAAGATTTGATAAACATTGTTTATATTTTGATAATTACAGATAGAATCGATAACTCAGACGAGAGGGTGAACAAGTCAAACTGCAGTAAATAAAGTTTATTAGTGAGTACGGACACTGTTAAAATGTCTTTTGGTCTCATTTAAAAGCAAAATATGTACTATAGTATAAGATTTTTCTTAGGCTTATGCGTTTTTATAGATGTGAATCTTGATCTCGGTTAAAAAGAAGATCAAGATAGTTTTTTTTTTTATCCTGGAAGAGCTAGGTAATGAGAAAAATGCTCTGATCTTTCAATAATAATGCAGTAAGGAGAACTAAAAATAATTCAGAAATAGTGAAGAGGAAGTTAAAAGACATTTATAAAGTCACAGAGACAAGTATAAGGAGACTAAATAAATATTGACAGAACTGCTAAAAAGGTCTTTGATTCACTGATGATTCAAAACCACGTGGAAGACCAAATAAAAGATAGGAGGATGCGGAAAGAATTGCAGAAGAAAAACATCCAGAAATGAAAGTTCCCAAAAACAAGAATAATAAAGGTAGGCTCCAGCCTTCAAGGGATGACTCAATCAATGAGTGAAAGACAGTGATATTTTGACGAGTTTTCTATTAGAAGCTCGAATTTTATTTCACTAGTACTAGAAATCACTTGATGCAAAAATCACAAAAGAGTAAATGAAGAAATCTGCATAAACATTTCTTAATAATTTTTAACTGTACTTTTTAGAAAAATTTAATCGTCCTTTCTCAAAATAAATCTAAACCGAAGCAATATTTATGACGGTATTGCAAACAGCGATTTTAAAAACTGTTTTCATTTACTGTATTGTTGTGTGGTATTTTAACTTACTACGCTACCATTTAATAACAATAACAAAATAATGTAAAATATAAAGTCATCGTGAACATAAAACGTGCATTAAGGTAAGCAATCTATAGTACTTACGGTCAACGCAGTTATTTTCAAGGTACTGGGTACCGTCCTCAGCAGTCACGAAGAATTTACTTGAGTGGACGGAGTGACGATCAACGTCACTCAATTGACATTCCTGTCGATGAGCATGGTAATTGGCACTACGGCACTCAAATTCCTTCTCTCTCAAGCACAATCCCATGCACTGTTCTTTCGTGGACACATTAGATACACTTTTTCGTGACCGCTCCAGAAGCTCATGGTTCGAAACCCGTTCAAACACCCATTCTCGATTGCAAGGAACATCTGTAAAAGATATATATAACACATTATTTTAGGAGAATAGCGTTTACAAATTACTCACTGAAATAATTTACAATATGGTAGAAACCTCAACATTCTTAGAAGTGCTAATAAAACCTTGTTTAAACACACTATAAAAATGCTTTTTTTTTTCAGACGGAATTTAGAAGTTTTGAAGAGTTTCTTTTAGAGCCTACCGAATGTCCCAAAAAGGCCGATGATCTTCATAACCCAATAAATGAAAAACAGTAGGCTATAATAGAAATGCACTGTTTACTGTGGTCTGCTATTTTGCTATAATCAAAGTTCGAAATTCGCTCCTGAGATTAGAAAGTGTAAGCTGAACAACATCATAATGTACAGTGCACGAAAAAATAAACGGACCACCCTAATTAACTTTTGATATAATGATCGGATATTTACGCTCTAGGACTCGATCTCAATAGTTCGTGGGGGTGATCTCAAATATGCTAATTGATTAGTGCAGATTATATTTTATATTACAGAAGCAGGCACAAAAACATACTTTGTCAGAATAAACATACCTTTATGTTGACGAATTCGAATTTCTAACCCTCAAAATGTAAGGGGTAGCAGCAAGAGTGGAAAATATGGTCCCAATAGTTTGGTTAGAAGTGCGGTCCAAAGTTTGGACCCCTTAATGTTAATTTTACTTTTAGTGTATTTCACGATACGTCAAGAACATTTTAAGCGAAGTGAAAATTTTTTTTTCTCGAAATTATTAAATTCGTTTATTTAAAGATAATAATATAACTTTTAGTAAATAATTAATTTTTTTTTAATATTTTATTTAATAAGACTAAAAAATTTTATTAACTGTAGAGTACACAAGTTTCTATATTATTTTAAAGAATGCAATTTTAAATGGCAAAGTACAAAATTTGAGTGAAATCGCTTGAATACTTCCTGAGAAATCGAATTTTAAAATATGGCTTTTTCAAAATTCGACTTTTCAACTTTGTCAATGAAATAATTTTTCCACTATTTGGCCACTTTCACTCAAATTTTGTGCTTTGGCATTTAAAACTTGTATAGGTACTACTTAATTAAAAATGTTCTCGACTATTATTAAATGAGATAAAAAAAAATTATTTATTTAATAAAAGTTATATTTTGTATTGAATTATCATTGGACAAACATACTCTAAAATTAAAGTAATAATAGAAATTTTTTTCAATTTTTTAAAGTTCGCAAGATGTGGTGAAATACTCAATAAGTGAAATTAGCATTTAGGGATGCATCCTTTGAACCACTCTCTGACCAAACTATTGGGACCACAATATCCAGATTGCTGTTACCACCCATGTTTTAGGGATCAGAAATCAGAATCCACCAACAAAAAAAAAGTACTTATATTCAGAGAAAGTAAGTTCTTGTGTCTGATTTCATAACTTTGAATGTCGTCTGCACTTATTAATTAGCACCCCCTCGAGCCTTTAAGATTGAGTCCTAGAACTTGGAGATCCGATCATTAGACCAAAAGTTTTTCAGGATGGCCAGTTTCTTACTTTGCGCATTGAACATGTTTTATTATGATTTAATTACGGTAATTTCTACACTAGTGCTTTCTTCCATTTTTTTTTTTTACTGATGTTATTTTTTATAAGTTTAAATGCAATTACTAGGTATATAAGTTACAGGTGTTCCCTACACTGCTGTTTTTCCTAATCTATTCAAGTAAAACATTTGTATCATCAACTTAATTTTAAAATATCTATTACCTTAATGTAGCAAATATTAAGAACGTTTATATAAGCGACTATGTACACGTCGGTACTTATCAGATGTTTTTTTAAATTGACTAAACTAATACTTAAAATATTTAAATGAATTTGAACCTTATAAGTAAATTGAATCATTTGTAAAAAAATGATTAAAGTGCACTTATTTTTATATCAAAAATTAATTCGATTTTTAAGTAAAGGCAAAAAATAATCGGAAAAATGTTTCTACACTCAGTCTTTTTGAAGTACTTTGCTAAGAAGATCGATTAAGTAAATTTTGAAAGAATTTTTCATAACACTTTAAAACATATTTTTTGACGTTGAACAAACTTGACTATAAAAAGAAGACACTGTAAACAGTTTTAGAGCTACTTTAAGAGAATCTCGTCAAATAGGATGTAAAAGTTTATTTTCTTGCAAGTCGTAAAAATTGATCTCACGCTTCTTTGAATTTCGCAAGCTTTTACGGCTACTATTATCTAACAAAATTTCAAACTTGTTGTTGGTAATAAAAAAAGTGATTCCAGCCTTGTGTTGGACTGAACTGATTTTAAAAGCTTATTTCGTCTTTTTTTTTTTTTTTGGAAATTTATATAGTTAATAATTAATTACGTTAAACTGCTAGGTGTGGATAAACAGAATAATTTCCACACTAAAGTTAATTATTATAAATTTTTTCTTGTTCTTATAGAGATAGTGTTTCCTATATGTAATAAATATTTTGTAATCCTATATGTAATAAATATTTTTAGTATTTGCGTATTACGTATTATGTACGTATTTTCAAAAAAAGGATTTTTATCTTCCAAAATTTAATATTTTCATCTTTTATAAAATGATCTAAGAAATATATATTTTTCATATTTAATGTATATAGAGTCTTACAATATAAAAAAAAAAGAAACCAGAGTAAAAAAAAAAAAAAAAAAAAAAAAATAGAATCAAATAAATTTTGTACAGCAAAGAATGGAAACCGGTGGTATAACAAAAGAACCAATCAAGACAAAGGACTTTTCGTGTGTGGACAAAACTTTTCCATTATAGCTCGCCTACAAGCAGCCAATAGAAACTGTTAGAAGAAGTCCAATAGATCAATGAATTCCTTTATGTTTACCTTCATTATCTCGCTCAAAGACGAAAGTAAATATGCCAAATACGATAGTTTCTGCTTAAATTGTTTTTTTCTCTTTTTCTCACATTTGAAAATAAAAGCGGAAAATTGTATTTCGCAAAGGAATTTTTTTTGCATGCAGAATGAAACTTTTTTTTTTTTTGTAAGAGGTTTGCTATCATTAAAATCTTTATTTTATGCATTGATTGTTACGTAATCTCATTTCTTATTCTGAGTTTTAAATTTTTGTCAAAAATGAATTAATAATGCAGCTATAAAATAATGTTAAAGCGAGTAAAACTTCAAAAACTTCACCCATAAATTTGACGAAACATTATCGAAGTCTATTATAATGAAAGCAAAATTCATAGCATTAAATTTAGTAGAAAAATGCAAGGAATTGTTTACAAATTAATAACATAATGAAAGAAATTAATAAAATAGATTTGATGATATTAATAATTTCTTTATTGAAGTTTACTTCCAGAAAGAGGGGCTAGAATTTTATTAGTTTTTATTGTTCCGTTATTATGATTCTAATACTAACGAAACATATAAGTTTGACTTGTCTTTCTACGAGGAGCTTTAAAAAAGTGTATAAAAGGCGTCAATTAAGGAACACTCTGAATATAATGAATTAATTCATTATATTCAGATTGCTATTCAGAGTGTTCAATTGAAAGAAAGTAATATTAAGCATAGAATATTACTTTCATGAACTTATATGAATTTCATGAAGTCTGCTATTTATAAATTTGCACACGCTAAATTATAAAATAACTAATATTAAGTTTTATATAAGTGGCATGCATTTGAATCTGATTTTTTAAAAATTATATCCCATTATTCTGCTATATTCACAGTTTATCGACAGGGGAATATTTCACGATATGAACAAGAAGATTATATTTCTGTTTCATTTTGAAATTGATTCCTTTTTAAACAATCAAGAGCAACAGCATTTAATCCTAACATAGAAATAAGTTTTCCCTATGTTGCAACTTATGAATGAATGCAATTATCCAATGAAGGCGTCCATTTTTAATGTTCAACAATCGCCTAAAGCTAATCTTATTTAAATCACTTATAATATATAACTAGCTCTGAACCAACACCCAAATTAACACCCAATTCTGAGTTTATTACTCTCAATAAACTCCGTAGTCATATAATTTTGAACCCAAAGCAATAAACGAGGAAACTCCTGGATCAAACAGTGGGGCAAATAAGCCTTATGGAACTAACTCCCATTTACGTTACATGGAGAGGAAAACTACAAAAAACTCTCACGGTTAGCCCAACTGTTTAGGGGATTCTAACTCATGAAATTGTAAATTAAAATACCCCAAAAATGTTATAATGAAATAAAATCGAAAGTAAGACTTCAAGCCACGTATGCATTTGGATCAATGTTTATTATTTTAAATTTCGGTTTGCTATCGTTTTTCCAGAAATCAGCACACAAATGTACACATAAACATGTTTAGTTTATCAATTAGTTAATATTGTTCATTTTCAGTAGTATTTAAGCATTTTTCAATAAACATTTAGTTACTTATGTATTTTGCCAATTAATGAGATTAAAATACAGAATATACAAAGGCTTATAAATTTCATCCAGAATGTCTTTATCCTTAATATCTTTAAAAATATGACAAAAATATTCCAAAACTCACAAAACACTTTACATTTGTAAAAAAGCTTTGTTTATTTTTTAATTCAGACTATTACCAAATTCATTTTGAAAAAAAATATATCTTTTGTTTCGTACGTATTTTGCTAAGTAATAAAAATAAAATACAGAATGTAACAAGGTTTATAAATTTCATCAAGTTCTTTATCTTTAATATCTTTAAAAATACTAAACAATTTTCCAAACTCACAATATTTAACAAATATTTTGCTACTTATGTATCTTGCGAAGTTAGGAATTTAGAATACATTAAGATTTGTGAATCTCATCAAGAATTTCTCATTCTTTAATGTCTGTAAAAATGTCACAAAAGTAGTACAAAACTCACAAAATAATATATTACTACATTTGCAAAATTTTTTTTTTTTTATAATTTTTAGTTGTATTTAACTGCAGCGAAATTTCATTGTTTAACAAATATTTTTACGTACGTATCTTGAAAAGTACAATATATATCATGATTTATGAGTCTTTATCAAGAATTTCTTTTACTTTAATATCTATAAAAATATCGCAAAAGTACTTCAAAGCTCACAAAATAAGATCCAAGCAAACTAACAACATGGTAATATTTTCCAAACATAAAAATGACGCTGAAGATTTTTTTTCATCCGTCATAAATCATCGAAACGACAGAAATAAAAATACAGGATAGCACAGGTCGTCGTTAATTCTTTGAAGAGACCGTGGACGAGAAATAAAAAAGACAACTAGCAGCTGGTATTAGATAAAGACGCAATCGATTGTGCGTCCCCACTGCTGCTTCCTTTGTAGGGAATGTATCCATCCCCTGAGAATTCGCGGTTATGCACTTTGGCGAAGAAGAAGGAATAAAAGACATCTTTTGAATGACGAAAGGAAACTCATTTCCTTAGAGAAACCCACATCTACAGACAGATGCCAATCCGCAGTTAAAAGACGCAGATGAAAATGAAAAAAAAAAAAATCATCGACTTTTTTTCCTGCTTTTAGCTCTAATGGTATAAGCAGTTTGGATTAAGGTGGCGATGAAGAAATGTCAAACCATAAACAGATATTGAAGAAAAGCTTCTTTTAAAAATATTCGCAATGTGTAATTTTGAAGCACTTGTTTATGCAGAGTTTCAGCTCTAATTTATTAAAATTTTTTTTTAATTATGTAGTTGTTTCTATATTAATAGTCTGCAAAAACAAACTGAAGAACAATGTATCATTTTCAAGTTTATTTATAATTATAAACTGTATAAATGTACTTTTATAGTACACACTGCTTATTTAGCAATAAAAAAACGTTTTCTGAATACAATACCGTTTGGTAAGGATCTAAATTTTAAATACCTGTGCACAAACTGTAAATCCAATGTGGAATTTTTGTTTAATATAGTAGTTGAATATTGGTTCAGAATTAGCAAAAATTTTTCTATTCATTGTAATAAAATGCTTAATGAACTTTCTCTTTCAAAAATAAAACAGAATTACGTGAAAAAAATAACATATATCAGACAAACAAACATACTGTAGAGTTGTATTTCTCGAGAAGAACCTTCAGAGTTCAAACATAATGTAAACGGGAGAAATTACAAAGGTGCAGAAGAAAATCACAAAAGCAAGTTAAAACGAGGAAAAAAAAGATAAACAGAAAAGATAAGAACAAGATTGAACAGAAAAGCGTAATGTGATATAGTGATGGCGGAGCCCCAGATAATCCAAACGAGATATCAAAATTAAAAGAGAAATAGGTTCTCAGATATTAAGGAAGAAGAGAATGCTAGTTAGGCCATTAAACTATATTGGAATTTTTCAAAATATGAAATGGTTTCCAGAAATCTAAGTTAGTGGTTGTGGACCAGTATGAATGATTTAGGAGAAAAAAAAAACTGAAATTTATGATTAGATAGAAGTTTGTTTAATGTCTGGATTTTTAGCATGTATTTATTTCAATGGAAATTTAAGGGTTCATTCAGCTTTTCCAACATACACACGAACACACAGACAAAAAATTCAGTTGATATTCGAGTTAATAATGTCGAAATATTGATTTTTTTAAGAAAGAATTTGGGACGTAATTATTGAGATGCATCGATATTTCTGGAGTCTATAGAAATTATGCTTGTTTAGCCTTTAGTAGAATAATGTTCTAAATCAAGTATAATTTGCATTATACGGGAATGATATATTTTATTTTGGATTCTTGCTAAGGGCGAAAATGATCTTTCTATCATATATTTCAATTTTACTTTACTTAAAATTAGTGTAAGGTTAAAAAAAATAAATAAATAAATAAAAAAAAACGACTTCAGTCAAGATAATATTTCACGTTTATAGACAATGACGTGAATATTAAATTTCAAATTAGTATTTATTGATTGTAGCTAAGGTAAAGATATTCACAAAATATAGAAGCTTTTTTATAATATATATTAGGAATTAAAAAATATTTATCAATACATAGAAAACTATTTATTAGTACATATAAATAGTATTCTGTGTATTCTTTAGTCTTAAGTATTAAAAATATAGCATACTAGTTTTACGAAAAACACGTGTAAGCAATATCTGAGATACTGTAATTGCAATGGTGTTGTAAAAAAATACGTTTATAACTAAACAATGACTTCAATAAGAATTGACAGTACGGAAGTATTCAAGTACAGAACTGATGAAAATAAAGTATTAAATAAGGTTACATATTATTTTGATTTTATTTAATTTTGTATTGCTTATTGTTATCTAAAACATAAGTAAAAATTATAAGAATGAAATAATTTTCAACTGTTATTGCAACTCTCTAAGTTATATAACTATCTTTCTATTCTAACTAATCTAACTTTATCTAACTAAAACAGTTATTAATCACCGAAATTTCTTTAATTTATAAAATTAATCATTGAAATTTTTTTGAATAGGAAAGAAAAAAAAATTATTCTCCAAATTACTTTTTGAATTTATATTTTGTAACAGATTTAATTCCGATAATCTAACCGATTTTTTTTTACTATCAGACTGTTTTTTTATAATTTAAAAATATTGAAATTTAATTTTGCTAGTATTTAGAATGTCAGAAAAAACATATATAAAAGCGACACCGGTGTCTCATCTGCGTCCAATGATTAAAAAAAGACAATGACATGATAAGAATATTTGAGAAATAATTCTATTTTCTCCAAGCTTTTAAATCAAATTTTATTTAAAAAGGCATTCAGAAATAAAATTAAATATTTCAAGTTCAAATAAAAGAAAAGATACAATTAGTTTAGAGTTTTTGAAGTTGCTAACAATCTCTAATCAACATAATTAATGATTTTCCAAAGAAAATTTACATATTTTGACAGATTATGGAAAGGTAAATTAACAGAAAAAAAGTCTCACGGTAAAGAATTAATCTTATCAATTAATCATAAAAACGTAAAAAGTTTCTGAAATGAATATTTATATTTTGGTGATAAATTATGATTTCTTGAATATTCATAAAAACATAACGCAAAACAACACATGTAAAGGCTTAATGAAAGCGTTATTAACACACTCATAAGGTTGGGTATAGATATCATCACCAAACTTCGGTTAATTACTTAGAGCAATTTATGAATAATGCATGTTCTAGCAATTTTTTTAAAAATTTTTTATTCCTAGAAACTCTGATTCTTTTAGCTAAAATTAGTTATTACCGTGCGAACAGCATCTTGAACAAAGAAGGATGAAATTTTCTCGAATAGACCTGATTACTGGCAGCTTTAAATGTTAATGCATGAATAAATTTTTATACCGTACCTACAACTGTTTTTTGTCTTTAAATTAGAGGATATTTTCCATAATTAAAGCGCTTAACTGCAAAACAAAAACATGTAAAAATGTTAATTCTTCTTTAGATTGGTTATATGTTTAAGATATGTTCTTTCCTTTGGTTAAATAGTGTGATTAAAGAGGTGGTGACTACGGGATAGGATGTTTGCCTCCCAAGTTTGAGTCCCGGGGATGGCAGGTCGATATGAATTTCGCGCACAGCTCGCATTAACCATAGTGCAGACGTAAAATATTCACAGTGGTGGACGGAGCATGGGTAAGTGTCTCCTTCCTTGCCAGAGAGATTTTCGTGGTTTTACTTCCTTTGTAACGCAAATGTGGGTTAGTTCCATTAATAAGTTTTTCATGAACACAAATTTCTCTGAATACCTAATCCAGGAGTTACCTTGTCTTTTGGATTGAGTTCAAAATTACAAGGCTGCGGAGCTGGTTGTTATAAACTCAAACTTGGCTTGACCACGGTTATAAAAAATAGTGTGAGTGGCAGCCTGAGTAATATAGTTGCATGAAGTGAACATCGAAATGCTGAACATATTTTTGTAAAATTTAGCGATTAATAATGATAAAAAATGTAAAAAAAGAAAAACTGTTTTGCTTATTATTGTTTTCATACTACTGTTATTATGTATATTATATGGGTTCTACTGTCCTGATATATATATTTTCTGAGTTTCTAGGTCGAAATGAATTCAATAAATTTGACATAGAATTCAATAAGCTTTACAAAAATGCAGGAAAGACAACTGCATCTTTACAAGAATGCCAGTTTGTACTGATGGTTTTCTGCAGTCGTAGAGAAGATAATTTATGTTAATACTGTAAAAATTAAAAAATAATAATTTGATTGATATTCCATAATAATGATACGTTTACGAATGTATAAGTAATTGAATAAGTATATAATTTGTAAAGTAATTAGTTACGTAATTATTAACAAGAGTCAATATTGCATAAAAAAAATAAGTTCACCTCTAGTTAAAGAATAAAATTTCATATTTCAATTAAAAGATAAAAAATACTTAAATAAGGTATCATTTATCATCAAAAAAATTGTATCAGACAATTAGAGACCCCTGAAAAAAATTGATTAATTGACCTTTTTTAGTGATTTCGGACGCCTTCAGAAATCAGAATGAAGTAAACATAGAAATATGTGAAAAGATATTCAAAGTGATTAATGTTTGTATAGTTTTTCATTTGGAAATTATCTGCATGGGAAAGGACTCTTAAACAATTACATAAATGTATGATTTATCTAATCTTATGAAAGAGACATTTTGTTTTGAAAAAGACGTCATGTAACTACACACAAGTATTACAATAACCACAGTCTAAAATAAACTCAAAGCAGTGAGTTTAGGTAGTTCTTCTTTATTATGTTCATGGAATATAGAGATATTAAATAAATATATTTAATTCAGAAAACTAATCTATCCTTACAGTTACGAACAATTTCTATCAAATTGAATTATGTCAAACATTCAAAACTCTTTAGCTTCCCTAACGACGACAAATTTGAAATTCTCAGCAAATGAATCAAACAAGGTTTTGATCTCAAATTATTCTCATTTGAGCTATTTTAGGAAATGATTTTTCCAGGAGTATGTGTCAAGACATAATTTTTGATGGAGATGGGCACGGCACTGTACTACCAATCAAAAAAACCCATTGAATGATTTTTCTTTTATTTTAGCTATTACGAATTTTTTTTTTCTTATCTCGAAGAAATTATCCTGGTTCCAATGTGAAAGATGAAGCAAAGAATAAAAGTTCGAAGATGGAAGATGACTCTTCGCAAGAAGAGTCAAACGATTGAATTCGTCACGGAACGATTTTTTTATTACGTCAAAAGTGAAAACGATACAGTCTTTATTGTTATTTTTTCCCCCTAGTTACAGGGCAATTGACAGAAGGTAACACTTTCCAAATGGCTTTTTCGGCGTAATGAATGATTGTTGAGTGTTGTACAATGTCATTTTTTTTAAAAAGCCATTTGTGAGTGATGGATTTGTACTTTTGTTTTATTAAATAAAATACAACTTCTGTTTCGGAAATGACTGTCATCTGTAGACATGATTTGTAATAACTGTCATTGAAATATCAGGACACAATTTAGAAATAAGATTATAAAACTTTCAGTTTTTCAAACATAGAAGAGCTATCAAAAGGATTCTAACTACGCGTATTAGACCTTATCGCTAAATGTTTTTATGATTGTATTATTATTATTATTAAAAAGAACATCAGAATTCTTAATATAGAATAGCTTTATCTATCAGTTTATGCAATAATTCTTTTTGGAATCTTTATTAGTCAATACTTCTATGTCTCTTATTTTATTTTATTATTATTATGATTTTGCCTCATTAAGATTTGGTCATTGAATTTTATAAAAATAATCAATATATACATGCCAATAAAAATTCTTAAAATGTATAAAAATCATTTAGAATTTTCTTATACATTTAAAATACTAAATACATTAATAGTTCATTGCATTAAAAGTTCGAGGATGAAAGATGGTGTTTTGCAAGATGAATCAAATGAGTGAATTCGCCATGGAACGATTTTTTTTATTACGTTAAAAGTGAAAACGATGTAGCATTTATCGCCATTTTTTCTTCAGTTGTTGGGCAATTGTCAGATAATACTTTCTAAATTACTTTTCAGAGTAATGAATGATTGTTGAATGATGTTATGTTGGGTTCTTATCTTTTTTCTCATTTTTTAAAAAATATCATTTGTGAATAACAGATTTGTATTTTTGTTTTATTAAACAGAATGATGATGTTATGTTGGGTTATTTTTTCTCTCGTTTTATTAAACACCATTTGTGATTTCTACTTTTGTATTTTTTGAATAGAATACACCTTCTCTTTGGGAAATGAATATCATCTGCAGGTATGATGTGTAAAAATAGATGGGACATGATGTGTAAAAATAGATGGGGTAAAAATAGATGGGATACTACAATGCAGGAAGGATATTATAAAAGTTTCAGTTTTTCAAACCTAGAAGACTTATCAAATTGACGCTAATTACTCGTATTAGACATTATCATTACAATTAGTTTTTGAAAAAATGCATCAATATAGTTACCGTCGAAAATTCTTTGAATGTATAAAGATATTTAGTATTACATCAAATTCTTATTTTAATACAATATATTAATTTAAATATTGAATTAGCAAAAATATTTATTACTCTTATCGTTAAAATTTGCTCTCTAATTTGAGGAACACCGTGAAACTGTTCTGATATTTTTTACACTCTGAATGTTTTATTTTTATTTCATGTTAGGATAAAAATATGATGCGTATAAATTTTATTCATATTATATTTTCACTAATATAAAATAAATAAAAAATATTAAAATATAACTGACAAACTGCAGTATTTAATATAATATTTATTTAATTATACTGTCTATGTGATCGTATGGTAGTTATTGCAGTAAAAATTACGGTGTATCAGGGTTTTTTGTACCTATCAAAATAGGCAACTGGGATGAGCACAGTTGGCCTTGGCCCAAATGGGTTTTAGCACCACTAAGTTTGGTTTATTTTATTTTTTTGAAATGGAATTTATGGTGTATTTTAACATTCTTTCATTTATCCATCATTTTATCTACAAAATAATTCCAAGTTTATCTTGACATAAAAGTTAATATGGATGCACTTATATTTTTGAGAAAAAAAAATAATCTAGCTCATTGCAATATTCTAACTTCGCTGGAAATTGGGAATTTTCTCATATTTCTAGCAGGAGAGAAAAATGAAGAGATTACAATCATTCGTACAAATATAGATAGGGGAGCGATAAAGATCTGCAAATAGCAAAAGCCGGGGTGTATCGAATCGCTTCGAACTAATATTGATACAAGATATGACATTTCTCGTTGCTTTCAACAAATATCAGCACTTCGGGGAAACGTATTTATATAGAATCGAAAGAAAGTTTCGTTTTCGATTTAAGATTACTTTTGGTATTTCGGGATTCTGAAATTACGCTAGGAACTAGAAGGAAAAGCGGGATTACGGTACAGTTGAAAGAAAATTGAGTTATAAATGATTTTTTTGAGAATTATTAAAAATAAATATTTAATACTTTCAACAATTTTGAATTATTTAAAATAAACAATAACTTTTCAGTATTATTAGTGAATGATTTTTCTACTCCTTCATTTTATTTATTTCTATACTTCAGTCGAAACAAAAAGTGTTTGCATTATTAGTGAATGATTTTTCTATTCCTCCATTTTATTTATTTCTATACTTTAGTCGAAACAAAAAGTGTTAGCATTATTAGTGAATGATTTTTCTATTCCTTCATTTTATTTATTTCTGTACTTTAGTCGAAACAAAAAGGGTTAGCATTATTAGTGAATGATTTTTCGATTCCTTCATTTTATTTATTTTTACACTTTAGACGAAACAAAAAGGATTTTATTCATATAAATTTGCAGGAGAAGTAGAACGCGTAATAAGGACTGAGAATTACATTGCAACACCAAAGCTGGACATGTTTTCGTACGCTTTTCTGTTATAGATTAGTTGTTCCATCTTATTTGAACAGGTACTTAAATGTGTCAAATTTCTCTTAATCCTGTCTTGATTTCATATTTTTAAATAATATTTGTAAAAACTGTATTCAAATATGCACAGAAATAGCTGTTTATCATAATTTAATTTAACAACACAATTTGCAAGATCTAAAAGTTAAGACACACAATCAATAAAATCCGAATCAATAAATCAACTAAATTGGTAATATAATACTGGAAAGGGAAGTGCAACGTGTCATAAGACCTCTGAATTGCATAGCAATTTATGGCTTAAATGTCATTGTATGCAGCTAGGGGTGCTCTCTCATTGTAGAATGGCCGTTCCTGCGTGTTCAGGTACACTTTAACCTAAGCTTTTTTTTTTTTTTTTCCAAATAGCCTTCATTGTTTTTTTAATATTTTTTTTTTAAAAATTGCATTTTACAATAAGCATTAAAACGCAATATATAGAAAATGCTATTTCATCAGCAATTAACGATTTTGCGAAAAAAAAAGATAAATTTGGAGAACTGATTACCAAGAAACTCAATTTCAAGCAATTAACAGTTTCGGATCAAATGTGGTGTAAATACGTTGAAAGACATAGCACACCTAACTTTCATATTTTTAACTTTTTCCTTACGGATCTTTCGCTACATCCCTAAGAGTTTTTCATGCGATTTGTTAAATGTTTTATAATGAGTGATTTTCTAACTTTCAGTTAGCTTCTAATGAATCAATCAAAAATTAGTTTAATCACACGTTTACATGAATTTTTTTTCGTTGGCTTCCTATGTTAGTTAATAATTACGCAACGCATGATGCTGACGTCCAAGAGTTCGTACTGTAAAGAAAGTATGTTAAATCCCGTGTTTCTTATACTTTTCTTACACTTTTCAAATGCATCTCTATAAACCCAAAGCTTTAATAATGGAAACTCAACAAGAACTAAAAAAGTTATAAAATAAGCATTAGAAACATTGTGGTAAATTCTAAATATTACAGGCAAAAATGATACTATATAAATGGTTTATCTTTCTTTTGGAAAGTTAAACTTCTAACGCATATTATCTTTTTCTTTACTGGCACTGCAGCACAGGGTGGGCCTTAGCCTGCCGCACAATATTTTCTTTCTGTAGGAGAAGTTTGAAAAATTTATAAATCATTCAAGACATTCATCTATCCATCTTTTTTTTTTGGTCGGCTTCTTGGCCCCTTGCACATGGGCTTCCAATGCAAGATCTTTACCACTCGGTTTTCAGGTGATCTCTCAATGTGATTAAGTCATGAAAGACACTGTGCTTTGATGAACTTTACAATGTTTTTATGCTTTATAAGAGCTTCTAGTTCATCAGTAGTTCTTATTCTCTAATAAACTAGTATTACGGTAAATCTAATAGTATGAAGTAGCATCAGAATTTATAACAAATAGCAAAAAATAAAGGTTTTTCATTAGGTTCATATTAGGATACTTAACTGTCCTGGAGAGCGATAGAACACCTCTAACCACAGTACCTATATTGGTTTAATAAGTTATCATCTCATATACACCTATAACACCACATTCAATTAAGCATCGCTTGAGTCAAAAATAGTTTCAGACTTTAAATAAAAAGTATTGATATTAGTTCATCAAAAAAGCAAAAATATTAACATTATGCCTTATTATTTTCGAGTATTAAATTTGGTAATATGTACAAACTGAGACAAAAAACAATTATCTTAAATAGATGTAAATTAATAAAGAAATTATATTGGTATATGAAAATTGCAAAACATTACATTATTGTCGCTCATGATGCTTCATTTTGGTAATAGGTACAAATTGAAATGAAAATTGTATATTAATGGAAAAAAGGTACTTATTCGACTAGGACAGCCATAAGAAATCTCAGTATAAATATTGACGTCAGAAATACTTTTGCAAAAGGTACTACAGATATCATGTTAATCGGTGATTTTAATAGATAATAAATATACTAATATTAGTATCAAGACACCTATTTTAAGTTCTGTGGAAATATCTTTTTACGGCCCATCGAAAGTAAACCGATATGTAATGATTATGATCAGTTTCGACTGAAAGGAGTTGACCACGAAAAACAGCGTTTTGCCAAGTGATATTGAATATAGTTCATTTCAATGTTGATTGAATGGACTTTTGCTGAATCTAATAACGTAAAGCTACCAGAAAAAGGAAAAAAATAATAATAAGTTAAAAAATAGTATTGTTTTAGCTAAATTGTGTTGACATGTCTTGCAGTTTTGTGCATGATTTCATAGTACTGATCAATAATTTTATTCACTTTCTTTATTCACTTTATTTATTATTATTCACTTTTTCTTCACCATGTACGATGGACGGGTATTCTAGTATAAAACATTTCCCATTTAGGACGAGTAACCGAACTACATACACATTTATTAAGTTATCAAAAAACAAAATACCGCCACTAAATCAGCTTAAAAAACAAAAGAAGTTCGAGATAAATTTTCATTTATTTCATAACTGTGAGCCTAAATTTCTTTCTTCTCTTATAAATGTGTCTGGTTTCGGAAAATATATCTCTGAACTTTAGAATGAATAAGAATCATTTAGAAAATGAAAATGAATTAGAAACATTTTCTGTTTTCTCAATTCGAAAACAAAGCAATGAAAAGATTTTGCGAAAGAACGAAAAGCAATGCGAGTGAAAAATACATGTTAGCAAGAAAATAATGTTAGTGCGAGGGTAAATATTCCCAATTCGTCTTAATTCAACAGGCATCGAGCATTATTTTCTTTTACGCACTTTGAATCTCTTTGTTATCAGATTAGTACAGCATTTGAATAAAACTAAAATTTAATATTTCTTTTGAAAACAACATTTAAATTTAAAAACAAATTAGGATATAATGAAACATAATTAAAAAATAATATATCAAATTGAGTATGATTTTGATAAATCAGTTTTTCTTTTTAATTATCATTAGAATGTACTCAGTTAAGTATCATTGTGTTTCTAAAGAAAAATATAAAAGAATAATATAGTAAGCAAAAATATACGTAATTAATCTTTAAATTTATATCATATATATTTATTGTAGGAAGGTGATCTCTTATAACCGCTCCTCCTGGAAAAACGCTTGTTGAGAGCTGAATTGTAATTACGTTAAAAACCGGGTTCACAAACAAATATTTAATAAAAATATAGGGTAAAAAATAATCTGCAAGGTCAAAACACAACAATATGTAAATATAAAAAAAAAGATAAAAAAACAACAACAATAAAAAAACAACAAACGTTGGAAAAAAATTACTTTGACAAAAAGAAAAAAAAACGTTGGTACCATAAGTAAATAAATAAAAACACCTCAATGTTCCAATTTCGTCATTAACGCAAAAAAAAAAAAAAAAACCCTCGAAATTTCACTTTTTTCTTAATATAAAAACGCTTTGTTTCTCAAACATCAAAAAGATCTCTTAAACATCGTAAAACATTTTTGATTACAGCATAAATACAAAAAATGATTAACTTAAACACAAAAAATGAAATGACGTATAGCATATAAAATTGCATTTATTGATCATCAAGACAATCTATTCAACAGCAAAGAGTGAGAAGCAAATATAATTCATTTTAGTTTGCATTTAGTAGTCAGTAAAACTTTCAGACTTTACTTACAGATCTCTTAGATTAAATCAAATTATTTACAATGAAATATTTTGCAGTATTTTTTGTCGCTAACAGTGTCGAATTACTGTTTGTAAGATACGTGAAACTTATATCTAAACTAAAAAAATAATTTTTTTAAAATTAGTACTCTGCCATTTAGAAGAAAATACATCTTTTAAATCTAATAATAATAATTATAATAAAAATTTAAAAATATTTGCCAAAATATTATTTTTAATATCAGAAATTTTCATAGATTATAGACAGTTTATTATGGGAAGTCGCAGTTGAGCATATATCACTAATTCTTAAACTAACTTATTTTCATGTATTTCCTCTAAGGAACTACTTATGATATCGCTTTGAAATTTTTTTTGTTGGGATATTTGAAACAATATCAGTTGTATACTGTGATAATATTTTAGCCTTAACAGAAATACTTTTTGAGTTATGAAGCATTTTTGCTCAAAAATGAGGAAACGTTTTAGAAAATTAAAAATTCTCAGTTCATAATTCTGTAAAAAAAAGTCTCCCATAGATATGCATTAACAGTTATCAAAGTGTAAACATGTATATTTAAATATTTTGTGAAAAAAAAAATTGAAGCATTATCTTGTTTAGATGCTGAGGTAATGCATATTGAAAAAAAATCCAATTTTAGAATTAATGGTATATGCCCTATCGAATACCGTTAAAAATCGTTTTAGGAGATATAAGTAATTAATAACAGAGACATATTTGAGTGTATGAGATCTTTTAACTAGATTTGACTTTTAAAACACTTCATCAAAAGTTTGTTGACCCCAACGAATAATTATTTTAACGAATAGAAAATTCTAACACTCACGTAATTTACAAATAATGAAGGGAAGTGTCTTTCTTTTCTTCTTAATTATAAGAAATGTTTGTAATCTCTAATCTCTCTAGAAGTTTTTATTATTCATTAAAATTAAAAATATGCAATAAGTACACGGATGGTAGAACTCTATGCATGACTCAACATGAAATGAGAAAATATTTATGCTATAAAAATTTGTAATAAAAAGTTTATAGTTCAAACTGTATAAATCTTTTGAGCGATCGTTCCTTGAAAGTTTTGAACAAAAAGTTGGTAAGAATAATCACGAATTAAACCGCTGTTTTACGAATTAATTACAAATTAAACACTGAAATATCCCGAAAACTTTTCCGGGTATATGCTCTGAGAAAAAGTTTCATAAAAGTAATAACTATCGGCATTTTTTCGGAGAAACAAATTTCGTCAAAATTAAGGAAATATTTCGCCATTCCACTTTTAAAAAAAAGAAAAAAAAAGAACTTGTTGTTTCTAATGTATGGCGGCGTAACACCAAAAGGGCAACAATAAGAGAGAGATAAAATTACACCCATGCCCGAAGCGAGACTCGAACCCCAGATCATCAAATCATGCGATTTCATAACGAAATGATTCTCCAAATTAGCGAAGTACTGATGAAGGATTACTGAATTGTTAAAAGTGAGAGTTTTATTTCTGAGAATGTGACAACAACTTAATCTAAAAAAAACAAATTATGATTATGGTCTATTGTCTATATAATAGACATGCTTTTTTCTTCAGATTTATGGCACCGATCAGAAAAGAAAATCAGAAAATAGTTCTCTGTTCAGCTTTTTAAAAAAGCAGTTACCATGCTTGAAAATAAATGATAGTCGCTTCATATTTACAACTAACTTTACTTCTTCTAATTAATAAATAATAAAAACAGATGTATCATTCATTTATTTCCATCAAAACTGATGTTAGTATATTTAAATTAAGGTACAATGAGTCATTAATATTCAAGCTTTCATATTTCCCAAAGGAGTACAATGACCAATTAATTGATCTAACAGTTTGCATGCATTATGTTTGAGAGTTAATTAACGATTCGTTATTCAGCCATTTATAAAATGATTAATGATGAATTTTGCAAACATTGATTTAGTTGAACTGTTCAATGCTTCTACTTTTAAATTAAATAAAATTAAATACTCATAAATGTTTACGACCGTGAAGGTTAAAAATATTGAGTTTATTCGTAATAAATATAACGGGAAATTAAATATCTTGCATGCATTATTGACTAAATAGAAAGCTAATTGCAATCAAATTGGCAAAAAGAAATTAATTTCAAATATTCATTTTGAATAGTGTATTAAGTAAGTTTTGTTTTAATTTTTTATTATGTTCAAGCAATGCACTTAGGAAAATGCTTATGTTTATTACAATCAATTAAAAAAAATCACATAATACTTACTGCCAAGTATTTCATGATAAGTACTTTCAAATGAAAGTTTTTTTTTATATTTTCCAAGATTAAGTAGCGGACAATGCTATTAAAAGTAGAACAATATGAACAATATTACTCCAGCATTAATTTTTTAAATAACTAAAAATTTATTAATAATTAAAAATAAAATTTTTTGTTTTACTTGTTCTTAAAAATGAAAGTTTTAAAAGCTTAAAAAAAATTGAAATATTGACTTGTCTAGGAATATTCCTGTTCCATCAGTTATAGAAAGATATTATTTCCTCAAAATAGTGGTAATAAGTATACTTAAATGTTTCATGCGTAAACATTTGTTCCAAAAGATTCTTAAGAAAATGTAATGCTTTTTTATTAGTTTACTAAAAATAAAAAATAAATAAAAAAAAACTATTAAAATTATCACAAATAAATAATAATTATAAACTTAATAATTTTTTAATAAAATCAGTCACTTAAATCTAACTAATAAAATCAATCATTTAAAAGAATTTGGCAAAGAAAGGAAAATAGATAGAGGAAAGACGCATAATACCCCTTGAATTTTCAGATAAAAATTGTGTTAGGGCAAAAGAGATCTTTAAAATCTTAAAAATGAATTATTTCATTTTTAATGTTTTACTGTACGCATTAATGCTAAAAACTTAACGATTTTTGTGTTAACAGGTTTAAGGTTATTTATGAGCAAATTTTTAGAGAATGTAGGAAATTTTAAGAGATATTACTTCTATTTAACGAAGTCGCTAAATCCCGATAATATGTTCATTATATAGAAAATTCGCTAAATAGAAAATCACCTTTTGAAATACATAAACGACACAAAACAAGTTTTAAATTCATAAACACTAGACATAATTAAAATAGCAATTATTACACCTTTATCTTGCAAAGTAATATCTACAATTTATTTTACAAATCTTAACCATAAAAGAAATCTATATGGAAAGCAAGAATAGAGCAAAACATTATCCAGTGTTACACTATCATGTTACATACATCTTCAGCTAAAAGAAGCTAAATTTAGGCATAAAATTATATCTGCATTTATTGTTAAAACAATATTAAACATGCATTACCCAATGCGCTCTTAAGTTTCATATCTACTGATAAAATCCGCTAATTATGTTTGAGTTTTTCGTTTGAAATGCAAACAAAAAGGGAAAGGGATTTTACTGCTTTCTTTAAAAGTGGCTTCAAAAATCAATTCATGGGCATTTCCCCCATAAAATATGTTAACAAGTATAAAATGTTCTGAAATTTTTTTGGGAAATAGGGAAGGTGGATCTCAAAGAAAAGTTCTTTAAATAGAAAATTCACTTCGTTATTTGGAAGTTATTTTACGAAGAAATTTCCAAACTGTTCTTGGTTCCTCGAAAAAATTCGCAAAATAGAGAAATTCGTTAAAGGGAAGTTTGTTAAAAAGAAGTTCGACTGTATTTGATAGTGAAAATATATTTAATTAAAAACGCCCCTGGCACAACATTTTATTTTTCAAATTATTATAATTTTAAAATTATTATTGGTCACACATAAATATTACATGAAATTAATCCAACATTTATAATTTGAAACGCAAATGTTTAAAATATGGGTGTTTATTTAAAAAGTTTTCTGAACATTTTAAATTTAAATCTTGATATTTACATATACCTATACTTTGAAATCATTTTAACACTTTGACAGCCTCGTCACCCATATTCCGGGAAAGCAAAGTTTCTGATTGGGCCACGTCGCCCGTATTGGGGTGACTCTTATTTGACTACGCGCGAAGGATATTCGTATGCATTTGAAAAGATATTTCACAGGAAGTAATAAAACTATTGAATTGTTGTAAAAGTAATATAAAAATGATTTATTATGAAAATTATTCTAAGCCTCGTAAAAGCTTTCTTGTTCACTGTTCTTTAACTCACTAAAAAATAAGTTTTCCATTTTTCTTTTCGAAACTTCAACGAATTAAAGTAAAGATTTTAAGTTATACTCCTCTTTACTCGGCAAAGATTCAAACTGATTGTGTAAAGTGGCGAGATGAGAAACAAATGCGAAGCAAATAAATAAACATGATCCATGGAAAGAAAGGGATTCATGTGACCATCAGAGACTCGCATTATTAAAATATCGGTGGAAGTGCTTATCAGAATACCATTCGTACAACAGTACAAGTCCCCTGAAGGAGATAGAACTGTAAACGCGTGCTGCAGTCAGCGTGTTAAGTAACATTAAGTCAATCTATTCGTGAGCAAGTTTTTTTTAGAAAGATGTTTATTTAAAATTTTTGAAGCGCAAAGGGAAATTTAAATAAAGTGTTCGCAAAAATGCCTTTTAATTGATATCTTCGTCACCTTATCATTTTTTTAAAAAAAATTTGGTACATATATGCATAGCTGACTTCGAAACAATTAGGTTTCTAGCATCAAATACAAGAAAAATCATCTTTTCCACATTTTACAACTTTTCTTTACGTTAGAGGGTTAAAATAATTGAATCTGATTTTAAGGAGAAATCCATTATTTTATTACTAATTTAAAATAAAGCCAAAAGAATTGGAAAAGAGAGTTAAATTTAAATGATTTTTTTTAAAAATAAAATTTTAAGGGGTCGGTTGGACATATATCAATAATGCAAAAAACTGACCTTTTTCGATGTACTTTTTCTAAGAAACTAGTTATGATACCGTTTTGAAATTATTTAGGGATATTTGAGATTATATCAGTTGTATGCTGTTATAACGTTTTAGCGTATCACTAATTATTTTTGAGTTATGAAAGATTTTTGATGAAACTTTTAAAAAAATGAAACTTTTGATGAAACTTTTAAAGAAGTTTTCAGTTCATAATTTTTTGAAAAACTTTTTGCCAACGATATATATGAACAATTTTCCCAGAGTAAACGTGTACAAATAAATATCGTGTGAAAAAAAAACTGAAGCAATATCTTGTTTAGATCCTGAGAAAATGCACATGGAGAAAGGTCAGTTTCAGCATTATTGGCTATAAACTCTAACCACTCCCTTTAACTAAGAATTTAAAACTTTTATATATTATGGTAAACCTGATATTCTACTGCCATTGAAAGTATTTATATTTATCGATTAATATTTGTTAGAATTTATTTCAAGAATATTTTTTTCCCGTTAAAAGTTGTAATAGACGATTAAATAAAAGTTAAGGAATTAAATAATTCTAAAAAGCTTGATGATATATAATGGTTATAAATGGCTCGACATTTTAATAGAGGATTAAATACAAGTTAAAAAATTAAATAATTCTAAAACGCTATGTAATTTTCATAAACGGCATGTCATTTTAATAGAGAAATAAATACAAGTTAAATAATTAAATAATTCAATAACGCTTGATGATATGTAATGGTTATAAATGGCACGACATTTTAATACAGGATTAAATACATGTTAAATAATTAAATAATTCTAAAACACTTGATGACATGTAATGGTTATAAATGGCATGGCATTTTAATACACGATTAAATACAAAATAAAGAATTAAATAATTTTAAAACGCTTGTCCCGCACTTTGTCTCTTTTACACTTGTTCTTCCTTTAATATGAATTTAAATCAATTATTCAATTTCTCGTAGTTGTTTTCGGAAATTTAGTTTTGAAAGTTGAATACATCCTTTTAAAAATTTTACCCAATAAAAAATGGCAACTTGACAGATATAAATTCAACTCGGCTTCTTCTTTTCAATAACGATAAACAAATAAGGTATAAAAAATATCAGAAGCAATGTTTTAACAATGAGACGTGTTATCTAAGATTTTCATCTGATATAAGGGAGGAAAAAAAGTACAGCTATTTCTTTGACGTGTACGGTTACCGCGGCGGTTTTCTTTCGATTTTCCATCAGCCAAACAATCGTGACTTATATCGCCGCGGCCTGTCTTCCAACTATAAAGCTATTTCCATGCCTTCGAGACATAGCCAATCCCATCTAACATCACTTCTCACAATAGAAGCATCGATTTAAATCCAGGAAGGTTTGAAGATAATTCATCACTTTCCACGAATGACAGCTGACTCTGGAAATAGTAAAGTGATCTTAGTCGTATAGCGCATTCTGAGACCGATTCACTCACGTAAATCACAGCCGAATTCCCAAAGGAATAGCCGCGTGATTTATAAGTTGAGTGCTACATGTAACCAAGGTGTGAATAGTTTTATTCATTTTTTGTCTTCTAGGAAAATTTTAAAGGTTATTTTCTTAAATATGACTCATATTTAGGGTGTTCTATTTTAACGATATCTGTCATTTTATTAAACTATTTTAATTAATTTTTCATCATTTAAGGTTGTTACCTAGAGATAATTATGAACCATTTCACCCTTTAGTGTGCAAATAAATTAATGGTTTGTAAGTACACTCTATAACAAAAAAATCGACGCACCAAAAAGCAATCATCAGATTGCTTTGCCGAGCCAGATTACAGTGGTGCATGGCTCGATCAGGCTGGAATGATGCCGACTGGGAACGTATAGTCTTTAGCGACGAATCCCGCTTCCAACTGTGTTTTGACGATCATCGAAGACGTGTTTGGAGACGTAGAGAAAGAATCCTGCCTTCACTATTGCACTACACACCGGCCCTCAACAAGGCATTATGGTTTGGGGTGCCATTTCCTTTGACAGCCGGGCCCCTTTGGTCGTCATTAGAGGTACACTTACTGCACAGCGGTACGTCGACGACACCCTAAGACCTGTTTTGCTACCGTTCCTTTTGCAGCGCCCTGGGCTGGTTTTTTAGCAGAACAATGCCATACCACATAAGGCACGTGTTGATATGAACTGTCTGCAAGCTTGTCAAACTCTTCCTTGGCCAGCCAGATCACCAGATCTCTCTCCCATCGAGCATGTCTGGGATATTATGGGAAGGCGATTGCATCTGGCACGGAATGTTGATGACCTCGTTCGACAATTGAATCGAATTTGGCAGGAAATACCGCAAGAGACCATCCAGGAGCTTTATCGGTCTATGCCACGCCGTGTGTTTCAGCTTGTATCCAGGCTAGAGGCGGGTCAAAACCTTATTGAACTTGTTACTGTAACTCTGCAATAAATTATTCAATTGTTCTGAAATTTTCATCATTTACTATTCTGTACATTTTCTTCCTATCCACCAATTTTCGTTTCAATCGGATAAATCCTTCTTGGTGCGTCGATTTTTTTGTTATAGAGTGTATTTTGAACCAGTTTACTCACGAAAATCACACCTGAACTTCCAAAAGAATAGCCGCATGATTTAGACAGTTGAGTGCTATATTTAATCAAGGTGTGGAATATTTTATTCACATTCAGTCTTCAATAAAAAAGTTTGAAGCTTATTATTTTTCATTTTTAAACAAAAACTATATTTGATGATTTATATGTCTGATTGATAAGTCTGATTGAAGGCAGAATGACTTGAAAGTCTGAGCAAGAATGATTATTCTGATCCATATGATTTATAACGAAATGTCTACATATAAGGGAGAGTGGGGTGAGACCATGTACCTAGAAAGTGTGGAAATTAGTTCAATTTTTAAGCGGACAAACTCTGAAGTACACTTTACTAGTCAAGAAGAAGGACCAACTATAATTTGCATGTTGTTGTTGGTTAATTCATGGTGTCTGTGTAGATAAGTTCGTTTTCTATATTAAATCAATGTGATGCCATGCTAGGCATTAGTTTCCTAACTTTCATAAATTTAAATTTCAAAAATATTATATATTTATTTTTTTCTGTGCCTAACCGAGATATAGGTAATGCCATAATAGGCATTACATCTATCTAGTATCTTTAAATATAAAAGAAAAATGTCGTAAAACTTATTACAAAAATTATAAATTTCTCAGCTCTTGCAAAAAGAGAATGAAATGAAAGAAAATTAATAGGCATGTGTTTTCTTCCTGTAACTGGTATTTTAAATATTAATAGTTTAAATGAAGAAAAATTACCTTTATTTCAATTCAACATTTAAGAAATAAAAAATATATATTTTATTGCGGAAAGCATGTTTATAGAATAAAAATATTGCAATGAAATTATTATTAAACACTAAAACTTGTTATTATTTATGTAATATTAACATTAGAGAAATTATATAATTCTATGAAATGATCTATAATATAAAATTATCTATAATATAAAATACGTTCGATAAATATTCTGAAAATAGAAAGATTAAACTTATAAGGCAGACAGGTAAAAGCTATCCTTACTAATTGTTATTTTCTTGTATTTAAAATTAACTAATCATGTCTTTTGATATTCTTCTTGATTATTTTTACATTTTACAAATCTTAAATATAGATTGAATTATTTTAAATTACATTTTCAGTTAGTAAGAATGAAACAATTTAATGTAAGACGCAATATGCTAATTCCAGTTTTCCATTTAAGAAGAACAATTTCTGAAGATGAAAAAAAAAAAAAATGCACGTCAAATCTAAATTTCAAGGATTTCGCTCTTTTCCGAATGTAAGAAAAACTTATTAGGTTTTAATTAAATTGGAGTCTTTTTGAAAAATTAAAAAAAAAGAAAGATGCGATAATTTTTTTAAAAACAAACTAAGTCTAAATTCGGAATTAAAATAGCAGATAAGAATTTTTAACAGACTCAAATTCAAATTTTGTCAAATCACGCTTTTAAATTAATAATTAAGTTACTGACAAGAAAACACCGAATTCATCTTAAGTTTTGCTAAGTTTTGCTTTCATTTCAGAAAATTTATTGACTTCAGAAAAAAAAGAGACTATTTAAAGACATCTACAAAAATCTTAAATGTCTCAATTAAGTTTTAATTGAGATAATAAGTATCTCATAATAAAATCTTCTTATTAATTTTTTTTAATAGTTACATAGATATTTCAGAAATGTGAAAAATGTGTTTAAAATATAAATAAAAACGCTTTTTTTCTCAATAGTGAAATATGCCTTAGATATCATTGTTATTTTAATAGTTTCGAAGGCATCATCATTCATATATATTTCCAAAATGACTCTAGCCATTTAAATTTTTGGCAACGTTTTAATGTTGTTTGTACTTAAAAAATTTACGAACTTTTATCACTAGAATAATAATTGGATCAAATAGTTTATTATCATTTTTATACTTATTCAAATTTTATAATTTATAATTAGTTTACTTAAAATTTAGAGCTGTTTACCTAGCTTGAAATAATTGAATATTTTAAAACAATAAAAATATGACATGAAGCTATGATATTTATTGTAAATGAAATCCACAATGAAAGTTACGGGTAGCAAAATAATATGAAAAATAAAAAAAAGTGAAGAAAAGCAGAATATAAAAATAATAAAAAATAATCAAGTATTTTTATAACACCAAATAGTAAAAAAAAAGAAAAAAAAATACTGATGACATCAAAAACGGCTTATCAGTATTCGTTTAATAAAGGAACTGTGTCTGATTTAAAAATGTAATAAAGGTAGCGACAAACAAAGCATACGAAAGATTTTAATTCTTCTAAAAAGGTGAACCAATAAAAAAGTAGCAGTTATAATAGAAAATTGATCAAATATGACTGTAATTAAATACATAGGTAGGTATATTTAAAATGATATAACTTCTGTTTCAAGTTTTTCTAATAATTACATACCTTTCCTCAAATATGTTTGTTATTTAATCTCTTCTTTCTGTTTATTCATTATAATTTATTCATTTTTTTTTTCAAAGCTCCTCTGACGTTAAAAAAAAAGATTTTGAGATTTAATCATCGAATTAAAATGTATATCAGCTTAAAAATTTCTTCTGGCAATTTGAATAATAACCCCATATTTGAATAATAACCACAAAATACCCCATTCTTTAAACCAAATTTCGAGAGTAAGAATTTAATCCCTTATGTAGGGAAGGGAAGGTCAGGTCTATTTAAAAGTGAAATTTTCTGAAAGGTTTGCAAATAAATACACCGATGCATTCAATTTGAGTCCAAATTATTCTCTCCTTTAAATGATCAGAAAAGGTCTATATCTCATGCATATAAGCTATGATAAAGTCCTTAATATCAAATTTGGCATTTAGAATCTAAACTCAATTCAACACATCATATTCAACACAGCCAATCATATTCAACAAACACTCGTGACGTCGCTTGCAGGTTTCTAATTAAATCTGATTTACATCACATGCTTAGGCTTAATCATTTCACTTCTTTCCGAATTGCAAATTCTCAATTGTAAAATACGTTTATTGGGATAGTTATGGTATAGAAGATAAAAACATTTCTTAAAAACGCATTAAGAAATGATCTTTGCCCATAGAAGAGTTTCAAGTTTTTTTTAAAAAAGAAACCCCAAAACCACAGCAAAAAAAGAAATTCCCTAACATCTTCAAATATATTTAAAAAGTGACCCTAAAATTAAAAGATGTCTATTAAATTTAAATATTCCCAATAAAACATCAAAAAAGACTAAAATATAACAAAGAGTGAAAAAACCGCAATGATTTTCAAAAGCAATGTCTTAGTAATAGTATAATCATTGTTATGAAATGAAACTGCGTAACAAAGTTTAATGAAAAAAATAAATAGATTATAAACTACGAAAAGGATAGCATTCATAATAAAAAAAGATTAAGCATGACCGAAATTGAAAGCATCAGTTCATATATTTAAAATGCTGCTAGATATTCAATCTCTATTTTTAATTCATTCACTTTTCAACAAAAGCTTTTCAAAGTTTCTTTGACATTAAAAAAAAAAAAGATTCAGATATTTAATTATCTTAACTTACTGATTAAAATGCATAGCAGCTTAAAAAACCTCATCACGTAATTGGAATAATAACGCAGTACCATTCTCTGAACCGAATTTCGAGAATAAGAATTTAATCCCCAAACGTAGTCTGATCACGTAGGGAAGGTCAGGTCTAATTAGAAGTGAGATTCCCTGAAAGGTTGGCAAATAAATACACCGTTCCATTCTATTTGAGTCCAAACTATTCCTTCCTTACAATGGCCGGGGAAGGTCGATTTCACATTCATAGAAGCTACGGTGTGCCAAGGTGAATTCTGCATTTATAATTGGCTTAAAGTTTCATCATCCGTAAGTGCTTCCCTTCGAACAAGGTGAATAGAGACTTCTGGATCAGGGTATTCAATTCAGCGAGTTTACTAAAATCGTATTGTATTCGTAAAGATGAGTTAATGCAATTTGAAGTTGAGGTATAATGTTAAGGAAATGCAGGCGAATTTTGTGTGAAAAGGAGTGAAGAGCACCTCGATCCTTGAATTCCCAGGTTTGATACGAGATGCATTGATAAAATAGGTTTATAAAATTGATTTCGTTTGGAACGGAATTATTGTACAATGGGGCTTAAAAGTTGTATGTTATATCCTATTCCGGTAATGACATTATTTATGGCAAATAGTAATTACAGAGAATTCATGAAAAATATCAATACTGTACCCTTAAAGATATTTTGTGCCTTAAGGCAATTCAAATCCTAATGCACTCATGAAAATACGCTTTTAATGTTGAGGTGCAATGCTTCGCAAATATAAGCATGCTTTGTGAGAATAGGTTTAAATAGAAATGTAAATGAAATGAGTTTTGTTTACACTTAATATAAATCAGATATAAATAACAATATTTCTATAATGCGATATTTTGGCGTAGCCAATATTTCAATTATTACATATGTTAAAATTGCAGAGTGTCCTAAATGATTGGTAAATGCAATTTGAACTTCGGATATCTTGTTGGGTAAAATGCAAAAGCTGTTATTAATATTGATTGAAAAAAAAATTAGGGCAAGAAAAAACGGGCAATGTCTTTGTCTATATAACTTTTCCTAGTTAGTATAATTAATCTATAGCGACTATTAAAAATGTAAGCAATATTTTTTTTAAAAAATTAGACAAAATAAAATATTAACCTGCTCTTTTTCACTAAAAATTACTTTTATCAAATACCAATGAACTAGTTGCCTTTGCCGACCATCCAGATCAACTTTAAAAATTATCTTGTAAAACATATAATTTTTAACGGCGACCAAACCGAAGGCTAGTACAAATAGAATTAAATATTCTTTCCCTCTTCTCCAAGCCCAACACCTTATTAAGTTTTAAACAATATATTAACTATTTTTTTTTACTATCTAGCTGTTGCCCGTGTGTAATAATTTCTCAGTAATAATTTAAAATCTTTCTAATAATTTGAAACTTATTTCTCTGTAATAATTTAAAATCTTTCTGGAGGCCATTAAATCACACAAACCACAGTGAGTATGAGTTTGGGACATTTAGTTTTAGTTATGAGTTTGGGACAGTAGTAGGCAATTGAAGTACTGTAATTATTTCTGTCATAGATAAGATAGAAAACTCATCCCAATAGATAATTATGAGTACGTCTTGTCACGCAACTCAAACCAATAACATGAGTATTGTTAAATGTATGTGTATATATATAAATATATATATGCTATTGCTAAAAAAAGGTCATCAATGATTGGTACAAGTGTAATGCCGCAACATAACACCGCTAATGTTTACAATTTCTACAGCCACTTTAGAAATGATCAAAAAAAAAAAAAAAAAAGAAATAAAAATCTAAATTACTTCTCAACTTAGTTTTTATTTTGATAAAATAAAAAATTATTTCGAACAAATATTTAGCGTATGTCTAAATATTCGACCATACTTTATTACATAAGACAACATATCAAAATTAGTGATAATTATATTAGTACCAATAGATAGAGAAATGTATATATATGGGCGAATCTCAGGACTCATTAACCTATATGTCTTCAAACTTTTCTTATAAATATATAACATAATAAGCGAAAATTAATTCTAATAAAATTACAGGAATAACTATGCATTACTAACTTTAAGATACGTACAGTTTTGATCGCGAGTAACTTGCTTTTGGCTTTCATTTCTTACTTCAATCCTACATTTGACAACTTTTCATGAGCGTCGCTTAGAGGGTTTAACATACTTTATTTTTTTTTTCAATATGTATTCTGTTTAAAAAAAACTGAAAATCACTAAAAACATACTAATTTAGTTGCTCAGCTGTACTGTCATATTTTTTTGAATTTTTCGTGAATATGGACGTTTGCAAACACTTAAAGTTTGTTGCCAAATTTTGGCACGTCAAACCGTAACCATCGAAAATTGAAAAAAAAGGTATACAATCCAATTCTGCGAGTTACAAGTTAAATTAATGATACAAGTTTGTTCTACTTTAAATAAGCTTTTGGAATATCACTAACATAAAATTCTCAGAATCGGATTGTATACCTTTTCTTTCAATTTTCGATGGTTACGGTTTGACGTTTATAAAAAAAAGTTTGAAGAAATATGTTAATTATTCCTGAGATTCGCCCATATATATATATATATATATATATATATATATATATATATATATATATATATATATTGTAATCATATACTAATTAAATTAATGAAATAATGTTTCATATTTCATTGACATTGAAGTAATACGGCATTTCTAACTTTACCGGTAACACAGAAATAATTACTTTATTGTTTACTAATAAATACGAGTACATATTGCTAAGATTCGAGTTTGCATTGTCACAGATTTTATTCTGTCTGAATTTAGTAAAGCAATTAAAACAATACATTTGTTTTATTTCTTATAAATTATAGTAAATGAATAAACAAAAATGCTATTATTATTCATAATGAAGGCAAATTCATTATTTAATCATGCATATTATATTAATTTAGCATAAAATACAATGCACATTTCTGAGTGATTCCATTTATTAAAATTGTATTGTATTCGAAGAAATGCGGTAAAAGAGGATCTGGCATAATGCTTACGACATTTAAGCAGAAGCTCTGTGAAAAAGAGTGGAAAAAGAGATTCAGAATTGAAGGTATTGTTACAATTGGTTTATCAAATGTATTCACGTTGCTTTCAAAAATTACGGATATTCATATGGAGGAAACTTTCTTTTTTTATAAATTACAAAGCATATACTTTCCATGCTTAGAAATAGATTATGTAACGAATATATTTATATAGTAATGCTATTATTTTCCTATTATATTAACTATAAAGCGTGAATTTAGTCAGCCATATTATTCGTTGGTTTTTAATTTTTTTTTTATAATAAAAGGCATGAAAGATATTTGAGAGTTGATCATTCAAAAATTATACCACGTATCATTAAGTGTATGTAGTTTTGGTATAATAAAACTTATTTTTTGAAGACTGCAAAATAAAGTGTATTTTATATGTTTTGCGTGTATAAATTTCATTAGAATTTTAATACAATTTATGAGGTATTTTACATAATTGCCTTTTCTAATTCCAATAAAATACAATAATAAATAATTAAATAATATTTTAATACAACCTATGATATAGCAATTGTATTAAAAAATATATTTTAAGCTGTGATGAGAGGAAAATTGCATTATATTTAATCTGCAACTATTTGATTTATTTTAGCACACAATGGCTCCTAAAATTATTTATTTTATTTGTAATTTGTATTTTTGTTACTAGTACTTGTCAGAACAGTGTATGAATTTTTTCTTGTACCATGAAGTCAAATCCAATATACATGCACGAAATAATAATAATAAAAGTAATGTGTAAGCTCAAAATAACGGTAATAGTTTACAATCGGATTCCACTATTATGATAGGTGATTTGAAAATGTATAATATATGTTTAAATAAAACGAGAAAAAATCTCAAAAAGGTAACCAAAAGTTGTGGTAACCCTAAGGTGACGTCATTAAAAATAAAGATAACAAAAGATATCACGGTAACCGAAAACGAGTCTTCAGCAAAACTTAACGAAAATCATCGCCAAACCATTCTTAGAAGAACCTAATGAAAAATTCCTCCTGACTATTCTTCTCAACAAGAAAAATATGTAAAATAAAAAATAAAAACAAAATTTTAGATATAAATATGTCTTCGTATTTTACATTTTTAAGAAAAGTTAAATCTTTTTATTTCTTTTAAATGATATTATGCATCAGCAATGATAAATACATCAAACATGAATGTTAAATGGCATTAAGTAAGATTCCATTCTGGAAGATTAATGTTTTTTTAAAGAAATGTTGAAATAAATCATTCTAAATCACAAAAAAGAAAAAAAAAACTTGCATCTGTTCTTTTAAACTTAAAATAAAATATTTTTGTTATTTTTTAATTACAATAATGAATTATTAAATAATTACAAAACGAAAAATAATTTATATTCCCAAATTATTAACAATATATAAAGACCTTTGCCATTTACAAATTGTTTTTCTTCCCTCAAAAGCAGCTTTATCGAAAAATCAGAACAAAGGGAAATGAATTTTAGCAAGTGGTATTGGCCAGTAATTTCTCACTGTCATCTGCAATCTGTTATTTCTATGTTGACGAGTTGTTGACACTAATTTCAAACGGACAAAATCTGCTGTTGACATTCGTATTACAGTTGCAAGAGAATTCGAATAGTTTCCCTTATTTGATATTGTGAAAATTAATCGAAAGAACGGATGTACATTGTTTTAAGATTGATTATTTACCTAAGTATATTGAATATTTTATTATTCTTAAATTGATTCAGTATATTGATATAAAATCAAAAAATATTGAAATAAATGATCATAATAATAGTAAAAATAATAATAAATAACTATCTGATTGATGAATATGATACACATGCTATACTTCTTAGCTTCAGACATATATATCTATAATAATGAAATTAAGAGTTTGTCTGTGTACAGACCTTTTGCTTGTTTACGTTTTATAGTAGGTGGCCAATTTTATTTTAGATTTCTTGTTTAATTAAAGGTATACAAATTAATGCTTCGATTATTTTGCTATAATTCTATGCATTTTTTTAAAAAAAATTGTAAGCAGCGTGGGAAAGTAACGAGTGTATCTTAAAAATTAACTCAATATAAATATAAATTAATATATATTATATCCTAATACACAACTTATACTATAAGTAATTATTTATGTATTTCAACTATAAATGGATTGTTTTTTTAATCATCTTAATTAACTTTCAAAATTTTAAATTTCCCTCTTATATAAAAATCCCATTTCCTCCATTGATTTAAATTTTGTACATAATTGTTTAAATTAAAATAATAAGACCAATACTCGTTTAAAGATATTTTTGCGTTGAGATACCTTTTTGGTACATGTTAAAAGAGGTGTATTGTATTCATATATATATTTCACAGAGACCAAATACTATTGTATTTACTTTGTTCGAAGAAGCAAACAATAAATTTCATATTTTGTAGCTTATATTAATGGATAAGATCTTTGGATGAGAACCATCTTTTATTCTTACTAGAATTGCTGAAAGAGGCTTAATAATAGGTGGAGCACTTTATTAAAACTTAAAAAGAGTTTGTTTCGTAAACAGAAAAAAAGTAGATAAGATGATTTCAGCACAATACGTTTCTATGACATACTATTAAAGAAATCATTATTGAAGAACATATGTCTAAAGATATTTTTGCGTTTAGAAACAGTTTGGTACATGTTAAAAGAAGTCTATTGTATTGAGATATTTTGCACTGCGACCAAATACTATGTATTTACTTTGTTCGAAGAAACAAATGATAAATTCTATATTTTTTTAACAACTGATCAGTTTGTTGGGTGAGAACCATCTTTTATTCTTACTAGAATTGCTGAAAGAGGCTTAATAATAGGTGTAGTGCTTGATTAAAACTTAAAAATAGTTTGTTTTGTAAAAAAAAAAAAAAAATTATAAGATGATTTCAACACAATACGTTTCTTAAGCATACTATTAAGGAAATAATTTCTTACGACATTTTCTTACTATATCTTCCAAAAAAAAATCGATATCCAATGCTCATTCAGCTGTAATGTAACAAAATCTTTTTGAGTGTTAGCTTCAGGCAAGCTCGCCTCTAAAAGCAAGCTTAAAACAAGAACTTAAAAAAAAAAAAAGGGACTATTTGAGCGCGTTTCAAAAAGGAGTTCCTTTCAATCACGGTATTCTAAACTCGTTAGATATTTTCCTCGGGGTTCTTTAAGTACTCTTTCGAAAGAAAAAGGTTGAGGCGAAAGTTAAGAAAAAGGCATTTCTTTATTCTTTACGAATGTGTGTTCTTCGGGTCATCGACTGATTGTGGCCCAGAATATCATGAACATACTTAAACTTGGCTTTGGATTGCTCGTGGGTTTAACCTGTCTTATTAAAGTCTCCTTATCATAAGTAGCGATAATATTATTGATAACATTCACCACATTAATGTTATTGATTTTTTCCCTCCTCTTCTCTTCCGTTGCAATGACCGATATTGGACAGGATGCAAAGAATTATCAAGAATGCATGTTAGTAAATCCTTCAAATACCTGAGCTTTATCCCTAAGTGACCTAAGAAGATTTATTGAATTGATTTATCTGAACAGAATCTCATTACTGTTGATTTTAAGATTGTAGGATATTAATTAACTAGTTTAACCCAGAGGTACAGAATGCGTTTGAGATTATATAAACGAAGTTCAGGAGAAATTCAGATAGCCCTGGGGAAAGTTTTGCTCAAATTTTAAAAAAAAAGCTATGTAATTTTTCGACAGGTTGTTCCATGGGGTGTTCATTTCAAGAAATGGACTTCCAATTCATAAAGTTAAAAGAGTCTTTGGGCAGATGTTTACATGGTGATCTTATTTCATTTTCGCCAGTATTCCGTTTAAGTATTTAAAAAAAACATCTAAAGTCATTGATATCAAAGATAAGAAAATAGGTGAATTATAGATTAAAAAGAATTTATTTTAAACAACTTGAGAGTTTTCTGTGTTTTCTTTTTTAATAAAAACAAATTAAACTACTGCGCTTATTGAATATTGTTAGACATTGTAGTAAAATTAAAAATGTACAAATGTATTTGTACAAATAAGTAATTTGTACAAAATGTATTTGTACAAATAAGGTATAAGAAAGGTGGATAATTAAGTCATAATTTTAAGTAATAAAATATTCATTTTTAATGCTTATTTCAACCTATTTTTCTATGTCATATCTGCTTACTGTCTAAACAGAAAACTGAAAACCTCTTTCCCTTTACTCTGTGAAAGTAATAGCTTCATGGGATAACAGTCGTATTAACTAGAATTCCTAACATCCAGTTTAACATACATAACATAGAGTTAATGAGGCTAGCCTCAAATTTGCAATTTCTACACACAAACACTGAATTACACTTTCGATTATATGCTCACACTTCCCATGGGAGTTAGCTTTCAGCTCTAAATTGCCTTGCTTCATATTTTAAGTTTAATCCAAGACTTGAAGACGTTCAGCAAGCAACCCCAAGGAGAAGGTTGCAGAATATTCCATTCTGGAATTACTACGTTGCAGCAGTAAATGAGATACAATCTGTGGCTATTTTACAACGCAAGAAGGATTGTATTAATCATTTAGAGGCAGAATTAGAGAGCGTTCCTTCTAAGGGAGGGGTTTTCGATAATCTGCTCTTACACTTGATGAGAAGCGGGTTCGTATATTCGCTTCTCAATGGAGTCCTGTCGGATATATACTTCACGCAATATGGATAGATATTCCGAGTAACCGATTTGGAGGGATGGGATTAATCTGTAATTAAGGTAAGGATCATTAATTTGAGAATACGCGGGGTTTAATGCATCTTTATTACTAAATATCTAAAGGGTAGTATTATTCTGAATTCAGTTGCCATGTTAATTAAGACATGAAATTTAAAATTTAAAATATTTGTTTTAATTTGAATATAAATGAGCTTAATTTGAATATAAATGAGCCTAATTTGAATATAAATGATAAATTTAATTTGAATATAAATGAGCTTAATTTGAATATAAATGATAAATTTAATTTGAATATATATTTAAATATAAATTTAGAGTAAATTTTTTCAGGATTATTTATTCCGAGGATTATATATTTGAGGATCATATTTTATTTTCACATTAATGAAGAATGGCTTTACAATGAAACAAAATCTTCAAAATACATCGTTCCATTTGATTCGATATAACATAAATGAGACATGCATAGCAAATTTCGATAAATCTACTAAAACGAAAAATCTTTACGTTGAAATAAAAAAAAAAAAAAAGAGATTTGCAGTGAATAAAATGTTTATTAAAAAACGCATTTGTTTAAAGAAAAAAAAAAGTATTTTGTCAGTGAACTTTTTATTCTGGATATAGCCCGAAATGCGCATGAACACAGCTCCAATTGCGTTTTCAAGAAAATAGGCACAGCTTGAAAGAAAAATATCTATAAATAGTAAGTCATAGCTAGAAATAGTAAGAAAATGGACAGAGCATACGATTCCATTTTTCAAACTTCTATTATGAAAAATGTTCTTTTTTAAACAAAATAAACTAATTCAAATGAATATGTAATGTGATGTTATTCATAAGTTTAAATCACTTATTAATATATTTTTTTTTCACTTATTAGCACATTTTTGTTTCTAAAATATTTGAAATGATTTTTTTAAATGACTACAGGAGAAATTTCAATTTTTGTGCAGTAATATTTTATTGGAAGATGCAGATTTTATAATTCAGGCATGATAGATTTACATTATACGTCACACATCAAAATTTTTTTCAAAAAGCAGTATACACAATTTATCAACGATACAAATTTCAGTAAACCTACTAGCATCTTATTTCCGTCTCAAAAAAAAAATTGTTTGGAGCACGCACATTGAAAGTTTAGGAAAAAGTTTTGTTTTTGAGCCGGAAGAAAATAATGAACACTTCTTTTGAAGTGATAGTTAATAATTTTATATTCAAACTCTGATATGGTTTTGTGTTACATTGTTTTGAAAATCTGAATAGAGAATAATATAAAATCTAAATAAGTTACAATGGAGTAACAAATAATTTCCAGCAATTTTGATTTAAGAAATAAATTTCATATTATATCAAGAAAGAAATTGAAAACCTAATTTAATTTAAAAAAAATTTGCATGCAACTTTAAGTTATTTTATTGTACGTTCCAGAAATCAATTTTATTGATCTTCATTTTTATTTTCATGTCTAAGAAATGCTGATGCATAAAATATGCATAATATTTTAACTGTTCGTAAAAATATTTTTATTAAACTTATAGATATTTGTGCGTTCCAGTTAAAAATCTGAAACAAATTGTCGTACTTCTATATTTACTCTTGTCTTAAGTAGTATGACGCTAAAAAAGTATAATTTTTTAAAATCTTTAAATCAATGTAAATACAGTAAAACTAATTAGGAAATCCAAATAATTTCATGATGATTTTCTGATTTATCACTAAATGAAGAGAATAGTCTCAAATTTTTATTTATTTATACACACACTTTATGCATTGTAATAATTTCAAACATTTGTGTATAAATATATGAAGAGAAAAAATGAAGAATAGTCTCAAATTTTTATTTATTTATACATACACTTTATGCATTGTAATAATTTCAAACATTTGTGTATAAATATAGAGATTGGTATGATATTTCATTAATTCATTAATAAGATCATTAATACAACCATGTATTACAAATTTTATCTTTTAGAAGTTGATGGTTTTGAAAGTAAATTGAATATATTTACTGAACTAATAAAGTAAGCTATGCATTATCTTAAAAGCTACTGCATGATATAAAATTATTGAATTTTAAAAACTTACGATTGAAAAGACCGGAAGAATCTAAAGAAAAACCATTTTTTAAGCCATTAATCAAAAACCCTGTCAAAATTCATTTTTTACTTTCATTTGTAACGTTTGGACAAAAATTGTTACCAGCATTTAACTTTTCTTCCTTCACTACAAACTCAAATACAATGACCTAAATACAAGTCATAAATATTCGTTTTGAAAGTTTAAAATAATTTTTCATGTATATATACTATGTTCGAGAAAAGAAGTATGGGACTTAGTTTCGCCATTTTGATAGTTTTATAGAGCATTTCTATATTATAAAAACTATATCTGATAGAGATATATAATTATATATTTAACTACATCTAGCATGATGCATATAATAAATAAATAGAGTCTGGATTTTAAGGACTTAAACATCCTAAAAAATTCCATTAAAAATAATAAAAAATTTGCTTGAAAACACCAAAACAAAAAAAGGCTTTGGAATGAAAAAAAAATCCCCCGTAAATATACAAAAATGTTACATCAAAAATTATTTCTTTCTCGAAATTTCATAAAATATATAATTTTGTTATACAATTTAACATTCATATATTGTTTAATTGTGCATAGAGAAAATGATACAGAAATTTCTTTAAAGTTTATATGATATAGAAGAGAATCAAAATGTTATATACGATTTGGCGATAAGGATTTATCACTTTTTCAAATAATTGGCAAATTACAGAGTGATTTACGTTATCGTGCTCGTCATTGCTAAGCAAAAATGAGTGGACGTGAAAATGCATGCGCATGTTGTAAAAATGAACAAGGACTAAAAATTTCTAAAATGCCCAAAAATTAAAAATAAAAAAATCTTAAGAATTCTGCCTTAGATTGAAGCAAAATCATATGCCAAATTTTCAAAAAGTACATTGGAAGAGCAAGAAGAGTACAAAAATAAATAAATAAATAAAAAGACATCAAAATCAAGGTCTTAAAAATAATATATTGATTATAACACATTTATATATATATAACATAAATACATATTTAACTTATAAAAAAGAATTAAATTTAAGAAGCATTTTCCTAATTATGATAATAAATATATAAGTTTGTTTTCTTAAACAAATGTTTTGTATTCCTGCTGTTATTCTCTTCTATTTTATTTATTAATATTTATTTTTTAGAAATAATCTATTCATATTTGGGAAAATAACGTAAACTGTTTTGATGATGAAAATTATGAAATAATCTTAAATATTATGTTCTTAAATATTCCAGAATTATTATCTTAACAATTATGGAAAGCTTAAAAATATCCAAAATCAAAACTTTTAATCAGAGATAATTTTCTTTTTTTTAATTGTGTCAAACTTAGTTTTGAACAAAAGAAGTTTAATGTAAAATATGTATTTTGAAAGCATACTATTATTTTTTTTATATTGTTCATGAATAAATCAATAAAAATAAATTAATAAAATAAATAAATAAAACAAAAATGTACCTTTAAAAATTGCCAAATCAATTTTTAAATAGTATGCATTGAAATAAATCTCTTTAAGCTCCTAGAAAATATTTTTTTGGAAAATATTATTGAAATATTTAAAAAAAAAATTCTTTTATCTGTTTCAGATGCAATTAAAGTATGAATGTTTAAAATAAAATTGTAATGGATTTTTTATTCGTATGAAACTGAAGCAGTACTATTAAAAATATACTTTAAATTGAAATAAAATTACTTATTCAATACAATTCATATTTATTTGAGTTAATAATAAATTTTTAAAAAATTGGAAAATTGAAAAGAGTTTTTTTCCTTATTCTGAGGATCAAATGTTACATCATTTTATACATTTTAAGTTTATTTACGTCGCAATATTTTTTCATAATTATACAAATATCCCTTTTTTTGTAAATTTTTGTATAACATGTATAATGGTGTAAAGCCATTTTTTATAAATTGACTCATTTTATAAATTGTTTTAATCACGTGATTATATATAATACGCATATATATATATATTCCTCTTCTTCAAATTGGAGTATAGGGTGTCTATCATGGCTTGCTTTATTAATGGCCAGATATTTTGCCTTCCTCCATAGCTTGCCTATTTTTTCTAATTTATTTATAATCATTTTTCGCGAAGTATTTTTAGGTCTCCCTCTTTTCCTATTACCCAGAGGGTTCCAATCAAAAACTTATCAGATTTGCGTAGAACATGCCCAAACCATTTCCATTTACGTTTTTTTAATTTCCAGTTAAATTGGTTTCTGTTTTGCTCTTCTAAAGATTTTTGCGTTACGAATTTTATGGAACCACTTGATACGTGAGACTCCTTTTAACGTGAATGTTGACAGACGTGAGGCTATTGTTAATAAATTCTTGGAGTCTTCCATGTTATTTTTATGTCAATCATACAGACTATTTAATCTATAATTCATTTTCCTAAATCATTACCATAATTTTTAAATTATAAATTTTTATTAATGATATCAAAATTAAATATTTGAAGAAAAAATAAATAAATATAACTCGTGAACGCTTTGTAATTTTTAATCATGAAACGAATTATTTTTATGAATGCATGACTCTCACCTAATAGTGAAGCTAAGTAAGTTATGTGAAATATGCTGATGGCCAAATAAAAAAAAAAAAACGAAGATTAAAAATTACGTTAAAATATCTTTAAACGCACTCGGTATAAAATACTTCCGACACTTAAGGATGTGTATTTTTATCCCAGCTAAGAAAGTGAGAAAAATTCTTAAAAATAAAAATGTCCAGATGATCTAGGAAGTTCTGCTTAGCGAAGGAATATTTCCCCCTCGAAGCTAAACAAAAGGGACTCTAGTACCCTTCCGAAGCATCAGTACTGGAGTAAAAATAACGATATTTAAATTCCGAGAGACAAGAGACCGTTATTAAACTCTTCATTTTTCTCTAGGGCTTCATAGTAAGAAGAGAATAAAAACTATTTTTCACGGTCAGCAAGCATATTAAATACGAGCACCGTCCTGATGAAAAAGAACCAGCCTGCTAAGACAAATTGAAATAGACGACGAAAATTAAATTTTGGATCCAATAAAACTCTTTTTCTTAAAAAAATTTTTTTTTTTCGAAATGTTCTATTTACCTTATTTTGGATGTTTTTAAAGCCACAGAGTATATTAGATTGGGAAAAAAAAAAAATCCTCGTACCTTCTTTCTTAAATTTCCTGATTTAATTTAATTTAAAGTGAAAATAAAAACTGGAATAAATAAGCCTCATTTTAGAGAGAATTAAATATTTTTTTAAAGAACATTATTTATTTTAAAGCCTTTCAATCGGGCTAAAAGGAGAATTATTTTTAATAATAATGGATGAATGAAATTTCAAATTTTGCAATAATTGATAAAATATTAAACAGCAAAATTATATAAAGTGACATTTGAAACTGAATTTTTTTTTTATATTGTCTTATTCAGCCAATTCTTTCCGTTTTTCAGAAGATTTAGTTTTCATATTTAAACTTAATATTAAAGAAGCGTACGCCGCCATTAAACTTTAATTATAATACAAAACTTTTAGAACACTTCAAACGATAAAAGTTATTTTCATCAGGACGCTTTTTTTTGCTTCAGTACTTTAAAAGGTATATCGAAACTGTAAGTAACTAGCCGCGTATCCTATGGTTGTAACTGCATGTCCTCTCCTTTTTTAGCAACCATAAACTGCCAGCTGTCTTAAAACTTTTTTTTTCATTTATTTCACCTTTTAAAACTAATGTTTTCTCGATGTATGTAAGGACTGTTATACCATTAAGGGGTAAATTAAACTCCGATATTCGAAGCAGTTTGTGTTTCCTGTACCGCATTTTGATTGCATACTTTCAATAAATATAAATGGTTTTATTTATTATACAATCTATAAATTCTTCAAAAAAATAGTTTTTCTTTTAGATAATAACCTTAGCGTTTCTCTTAAATAAAAAAAAAACTTTTTATAATATAGTTTTTTATGAAAAATTGCGAAAACTTGTATGGAAATAATAACTTTTATACAAATGATGTTTTGCAAACGTGAGTTTTCAACGAGGAAAAAAAAAGATAAAATCAGACTCATAAATAACTTTATTTCGATACATAAATAAAGATATACTCTAATGCACGGTGAAATATGCATTGGAAAATATTTTTAACGTAGAGCACGAATTTAAACTTTCAGCGAAGATAGTTTCAGTATAACAAGCACGAATACGGAATAGACTTTGTCAGAAAGAAAAACAGACTGCAATTTACATTGTGCACATGATCGTATCCATAGGAAAAAGATCTTGAATATCAATGGACCGAAACGATCGAATTTAAAGGGTGCGAACAAATATTGAAACAATCCAATGTTTACATATCTCATTCTTACTGGGGTTTTATTTCTCAGTAGTATGGAAGATAAATTTAGAAGAAGTAAAAAAGCTAAGACTAACATGTAATTGGCTGTTAATATGTCATGGCAATTTATAATTTGATATTGAAAGACTTGTTAAAAAAAATCAAATTTCTTAACGAAGAATTGAAAAAATTTTTTTTTGATGTTTTCCAATATTTCACAACAGTTTTCAGCTGGAATTATTTCATTTTCATCATAACGTTTATAGCATTTAGAAAATGATTCGTTATGAATTATATAATCATAGTAAATATGATGTTCTGTAAAAAAAAAATGTCGCTTTAAAGGACTTCAAAAATGTCGAGGTTTTTTTTAGCCGAGGTTCGAGGTTTAGAGTTTTATACACTTTCTACAATTTTGAGCAATATTTCAAAGCTCTTTCAAAAAATGTCTCTCAGATATTTTATAAATAATATTATGTTATCAAAGAAAAAAAAATTAAGTTAAAACTATTAAAAAAACTGTGTATCGTTTTAAATATGGCGTATAAGATAGACTTAAATTAATTCAGGTTAGTTAGTTGAAAACAGGCTTTAATGAAGCAGTAGACAGATGGAGATTTACTGCGTTAATGTAAAGTAAAAATAAATTTAAAAAAAAAACATATCTAACCAAAACAAATCCATTTGAAATCAAGCAAATGTAAATTTAATCTTGAAGCAAAAATTAAAGTAATAAAATAGTTTTTAGGGTATTGCGGATTTGGGGGATGTTTAAATCATTTCAGATTATAAAACAAAATTAAGGATTATAAAATAAAAACAAAGATTATAAAATAAAAATAAAGATTATAAAATAAAAACAAAAATTATGAAATAAAAATAAAAATTATGAAATAAAAACAAAGATTATAAAATTAAAATAAAGATTACAAAATAAAAATAAGGATTATAAAACTAAACTCAAAATAAAGATTAAAAAATAGTATATATAAAATACTTAATACTATAAAATACTTTAATACTTAATATAAATGAAAAAAAGACTAAGATTTTTTTAAGCTTGTACATGTTTATAGACCCAAATTTGTGAAAACTAAATAAATTATGGTCATACCCAATGAGGGGAAATATATATATATTTACTGAATCTCAACAAGAAGGTAGCCTTTTTCAATCTATAATAATAAAATGTCTGTGGGGGTTAATAAATTTGTCTGAGTGGGTTCGTGTCTCTTTTATAATTCCAGAACTTTTTGTTTTATCATCCTGAAATTCAGACAGCGGCTGTTGCGAAGGGTAAATTTAAACCTCGATCATAAAATTCGTTCGAAATTGTCAATTAGCTTGTCTGGTAGATTTTTTTCTTTCGCTTATAGCTTGCGATTGATAAAAATGAAACTGCAAACGATTTTCTTTATTTCAGTCGATTTAAAGATTATATTAGGTATAATTGCTAGCTTACAGCTCTCATTAAAGAGTTTGCTTTACACATTCTTAATTATTTATTAATTATGTATTTGTTATGTTAAATAAACTCACTGAGCAATCTGCATGAGCATGATAGCATTGGAGGATTACTTCACCAAATTAATATTTCTAAAGCTATTTGAGACTTCAACTTTATTTTGTTTATAGTTATACATTGGAAACTAAATAATTTAAATAAACAGTAATTGAAATAAGAAAATTATAAGGCATTAGTTTGTATTGCAAACAAATGACATAATGAGATTAATTTGTATTGCAAACAAATGACATAATGAGATTAATTTGTATTGTAAACAAATGACATAATGAGATTAATTTGTATTGCAAACAAATGACATAATGAGATTAATTTGTATTGCAAACAAATGACATTAATTTGTATTGTAAACAAATGACATTAATTTGTATTGCAAACAAATGACATAATGAAATTAATTTGTATTGCAAACAAATGACATAATGAGATTAATTTGTATTGCAAACAAATGACATAATAAGATTAATTTGTATTGCAAACAAATGACATAATGAGATTAATTTGTATAACAAACAAAAATGGAGAAACAGTAATTCTCACAGGAGATGAGTAATAATTCGTCATACCCATTAATACTGCATTAATACTGGAAAGATTTAGATACTGTGAAGAGAAGTTTTTGACTTTTCTTCTAAAGGGATATAAGTATAGGAGAAAATCGCATGATTGTGGAAAATTTTGACAATCATGAGTTGGCCTTCAGCAACAATATCATGCCATGAGATTCTGAATGCAGTTAATGCAGCATCATTTTAAAGGGATGAGCAATTAAAAACATGCTTTGTTAAATTTAATAACGTTAAGCCACCGGGAAAGACAAAATATAGTAATAAATTTAAATAAAGGAATTATTTTGGCTTATTTAATTGCATTGGTATATGTCTTTCAATTTCGTGCATGATTTCATAGTGTTGTTCGGTATTAATATGTTGATTGTTTAATTTTTTTCACCCCGTACTAAGAACGGGTATTCGGCTAGTATAAGGATTAGGTTTAAACTCCGCGCATAAAGTTCAATTTAAAAAATTTTTTGAAAAATTATAGATTTGTTAATTTTTTGTTTGATAAATTTTGGATATTTCTATAAAAATATCCCATTTAAGTTAACGCCATATTTTTTTTAATCATCCACCGAAATGTTGTTTTAAACAAAACTTTTGCAAAAGATTCACAACTTATTCATACACATAAGGCTTGCATAATTTAAATTAATGTAAATAAAGAACAACTAGTACTATGCAATATTCTGTTTTGTAAATTTACAAAATGTTAACATATTTTTTAAATGAGGCTTTTGGATGCAATATACATTTAAAATAATGTTTCAGTTATAGAATTTTTGGCAAGCTGCAAAGAATTTTTTAGCTTTCTGCCTTAATAGGAAGGGTAAATGATGTAAATATTTTTGTTTTCGAAATACTTTCATCAAAAATATTTGAGCCTAAAACTTTTATCAAAAACTCACAATGTGTTTAAATTGCGTAAATCAAAATATCTATTTATTCCTGAATGTTGTTTATAAAAACTAAATGAAATGCATTATTGTCACTTCAAACTATTAGCAACTGTAAAAAACTGAATTTATTATAACAAATTACTACAATTTGCGCATTACATAATTTCTCGTTGGTGTGGAGATATAAACAACACCATTATGTAGTTTGAAATGAACAATGCAGCTGATACAAAACACTATTCAGGAACTCAAACGTTCATAAAAATTCATGTCTACGCTCTATCATTAACGAATTCTGGATTCGTTACAAATCGTTCTCCCCTGCGCTCCAAATGTTCATTATTAGAAAGGAAATAAACAGTTCCCCCACTATAGAGAGTCATGATTACCTTTTAGCTTTCGAATTCCACTGGAGGGTTTCAACTGGGAGAACGATTTTTTTCTCTCCCTCTATATCTTTTTCTTTTCAGTCAGTTTGTTCTGAAAGAAGTTTTGAGGATCAAAAGAAATTTTGTTGATCTCGTTCCGCTGCACTATGATCATCTAATTCAATGATGTAAGGTTGTATGGAATGACAGAATAAAAAATGCTTTGGAGTTAAGATTAGTGGAGTTCAGTTCATAAAAAAAGGATCACTATTTTTTTACCTTGATTGTGGAGAAATGTATGCTTAATTAGAACGTTTTTGCTGTGGTATCAGTTTTAATACTCGATTAAATGGGGTCTGGTGTTAATCGAGGTTTATTAAGATAAAAAAAAAAATGCCTTTGAGATCTGTCTTATCACTTGAACTGGAAATAAAAAGATTTTAATGTATTAATTAAATTTCTTTATTTCTGAAATGACGTGCCGGGAATAATCTTTATCATATGTGGTCATATATAAGTTCATATTATGGTTGTTAGCGATGCCTCTGTTGTGAAAGTTTTGGGGATCGAAAGAAATTATGTTAATCTCGTTCCGCTGCAGTATGATCTTGTAATTCAATGATGTAAGGTTGTATGAAATGGCAGGATAAAAAGTGCTTTGGAGTTAAGATTAGTGGAGTTCACAAAAAAATTACAAATTTTTTTAATACCTTGATTGTGAAGAAATGTGTACTAAATTAGAACGTTTTTGCTACGATATCAGTTTTAATACTCTATTAAATGGGGTCTTGTCGAGGTTTATTAAGATAAAAAATAATATTCGTGATCTGTGATTGATATCACTTGAACTTGAAACAAGAAGCTTTGAATGTATTACATTCCTTCATTTTTGAAATTATGTTTGGCGGATAATTTTTAGTTTCACAAGTTCTCATGTATAAGTTCAAATTGAAAGGGTGGTCCATGCCTAAGTTGTGAAAGCTTTGCCTGCGAAAAGAAATTTTGTTCATCCTATATCGCTGCACTATGTTCATCTAATTTAATGATATAAAGTTGCATGGGATGCCAGCATAAAACGTGTTTTGCAATTAATATTTAGAAGAGTTTATACGAAACGTCGATATATCTTTTTTACCTTGATTCTGGAGAAATGCGAACATTATTCAAATATTTTATATGATATAGTGCGTAATAAAATGGTTTTTCCTCTTAATTAAAATTCAATAGGATATAAAAAATAATGCTTGAAGCATAATGCTTGATATGTATTAATATAATTTCCATATTTATTAACTGAAATTGAAAAAAAAAACTTTCATTTTGTATTAGGTGATTGTCTGTACCAGATAATAAAATAATTAAAATACAACATATTTCAATGCTGGTACAATTCAAAAAGTAACAGAGAAGCTTCAGTTTTTATTCAGAAAAAATATACTTTTAATTTGGTTTTGTAACTTCATCGGTTAATGCTAATTACCTAAAATACCTCAGTTTATGGAAATTCAATAACTAAATTCAAACCAATTCAAGATGTTTAGAGATTATCTTTTTAAACATTATATTATTTGTAATATAACTAGTTTAATTGATATCCCACACTAGCTGATATTTGGTAATTAAATTTTGTTGCCATATGAATAAAATTTCTAAAACAGCTATATAGAGATAATTATTTGAATTCCATAAAAACATACAGATGATCAATAAAAGTTTATAGGTTAAACTTAGCACGAAACGATTAAAAAAAAGTGCCTAAAGAGATTTTTTGATGTTCGAAGAATTTAAATTTGGCCTAAGAGTCTACAAACAAATTATTTCAACACTTGTAATCGTACATTACAAGCACCATTAGATAATACAGAAAAGCAGTAGTTGAATTAATTTAAAACGACGTTAAACAGAACAAATACTTACCCTCTAAACATATCTTCTGGGCATATATTGTGAAGACTGGAAATTGAGAGGAAGTGAGAGCTTCTGGCCGGTCAACGGCACTCGAACTGAAGAGTACACAAAGTCCGGTCTCAAAATTAACTGCCCGGCAGGACAAATTGTGACGACAATAGGACAGACATTCTGTTAAGTGTAGAGTTCCAGGGACTAGCTCGATTGTGTCATCCGGCGCCGTGAATACGAAGCCCGTGACTAATTCGAAATTCTGCTTAGCTAACGGACAATCTGAAAGAAGATAAATATCATGAGTTGATATAAGAGGCAATTTCTTTTATAACACTTTGAAATAAAATAAAAAAACACATATAAAAGGAATTTTTAATAAGAAACAAATATACATATCGACATTAATAAGATTATACTGAGAGTCCTAAAAAGGACAAACAACTTTAAATACAAATAAATAAACAACACACGGAAGATTAAAAAGTGTTTGGAAGAGATAGAAATGTATGGTTTGCTGCATTCTGCTTAGGTAACCAGCAGATTTAATCAAACCAAGCTTCACCATTAGTTACAAAGTTCACAAAAGATGACGTTAACTGTTAAAATGTTTCCAAACTAAACTATTTCTAGCAAAAACTCTGTGGTTTGAGATCGAAATTAACAGATGACCTTGCGAATATTCTAGTTAAAAGTGTTTAAAAACAGAATACATTGCTTTACACTTTTCATTTTTAGAGCGCCATCTGTTGATGAACTTTAGCTAAAATTAAAGCATGTCGAGAAGAAACGTCTGGATACCTAAACGCGGTTCAATAATCCGTGCATTTCTTTTTAATTTTTTTAACCAATTTTACACATACTTGGGACACTCATGATAGATGTCTTTTTAAGGAATGGGGCAACTCCATGTTTGTACATTTTTGAATACAGAGCTTAAACATCTAATGAACAAATCTGTTCTTCTTATTTTGTCTGATTTGTGAAGCCCTCTATTTACCATCAGGTATAAGCTGAAGGTGTACTATTTTTTAAAAAAGACAAGTATTACTGGCATGAACATGACAAGACCACTATTCTAATAAGACATTCGTGTGACGCATCAACATTCACAAAAGACATAATTATTTTTTGGTAAGGAGAAAATTAGTAAATAAAAACTGAAACATAAATTTTTTTGCAACAAAAATCTTGCAAAGAACTATGCAGAAAAAAAAATTTAAATTTCGTTTTCTTTTTTGACAAAAAAAAAAAAAATGATTTTTTAGGGTTGAGCCACTCATCTGCATATTTAGATACCATTTTAGTAAGATGCTTAAACAATTATATCTAAATATATGAAAGGATTGAAGTGACATAGTGATAAGCCACACTTTCTTTTAAATCATATTTTATGGGGAATTAATGTTTAGCATTGTTTCAAAATGTATTTTAAAAGTTTTCGAAATTCTCGCAAGATAACACCAGATTATGCATAAATATCTTATTGCCTATGTGGTTGTCGATTTTTCTCTGAAACTGATATTTTGAACAATTTCAAAATTTGGTTTATCGTTATATTGACTCAAGCCTTTCACGTGTTAATAATAATAGTTCGAACTCTCATAGCTAATCCATAATAGTTATGATAAATTATGATTTGAAATTCATTAATTACCATTGCCACTACAAAAATAAAAAAGTTATTTTAATTATATATAATTTGTATTTCATAATCCAAGTAAAGGTTTTCTACTATCTATGAGTACGGATTTACATGCATAAATCCATTCTAAATTATTTTAACCGTACTTCATTCTACAACTTTATTGAAAATTAAACTTTGTTTTTCTCTTTAAGAAATCGAAGAAAAAAAATCTTTACGTAAGTTTAAATAACGCAGTTTATCTCTCTTTCTTAAAGTTTTACTAAAGTAGTTTTAAATCTTTAATTTTAAACTGTCAAAAGTAAAAAAAAGTAGTCACAATATGCATGCATTTTGATTTTTTTTATCTTATGCCAGATTACTTAAATTTTTGAAAGGTAAGACATCTTGTGGGATTGTTAGTTATTTGAAATTCTTTTTTTCACTTTTAGTTTTTATAATTTTATTTTTTTCATCATGACATTATTCTAAATACATGCGAAAGAAATGAACGAAGAATTTTCTAATGAATAAATAAATCCGACACAAGTATTCCTATTTTTTTTTAATAAAAATTATAATGTTTATTGACTGAGATATCGCATTCAGACAAAAACGTACTAATTAAAATTTTACGTATAATTTAACATCAAAATATTTATTTTGTCAGAAACATGCAAAACAAATAACAAATTGCCTATGAATATTTTTGTTTTGAGTTAGTTTATGCACATGAAATATTTTATCAAGTATAAAATTCTTCGTTGTTACTTCAGACACTTAAACTGAAAAAAAAAGGCTTTTTTCTGTTGCAGAAATTTTTTTGAAAGAATCTTCGATACTTTTGTATCACTAAATTCAAATCTGCAATCGTTTTCTTTCTCCAAGATGCAATTTTTTAAACAGACATTTTTAGTCAATTTTTATCAATATGTTCTAGTTTAAAAACTAAAGCAGAAGACTAGAATAGGATAAAATAAATAATAGGATAATTTAGACTATTATAAGATACTATAATATAATAGGAGGAGACTATAATTTAAAAGGCTATAATAGGAGGTCACGATACACTTTCAGGAGACTTAAGGCAAATTACCAGGATTAAGATTTATAGGAACTTGTGTCTAAAAATAACGTCATACACCCGCTAAGCGCTTACCTGTTATGAACTATTTCTTCGTAAACTTCTGATCAGGTCATAATAGGGAAACGCCCTTAGCCGCGTACGACGAAATTTTCGGACACAGGTTACCATGCAGTTTTTAATCGAGGTGATGTGCCCTTATTCTCTTCGATGTTTGTTGCAAGATGTGAATGCAATATAGCAGACAGTGTATATAATGTAACATTTTTGTAATTGGACGTTTCCAAAAAAATAGACTAAAATTGTCTTTTAAAAAAAAATCTGAAGCTTTAGGAGCAAAACTGATTACAGATTTGAAATCCACACAACCGAATTAGGTAAGGTCAAGAATTTGTATAGATGCAAAGAAAAATTTATTTTCCAGTGTTATCTATATTATTAATTCCATGGAAATCTAATTTTAGTTGAGTTCATTTTGCATACCTGCTTCCATAACTTTTTCCCACTATCTCACCAAGTTTGTATCATAAAAATAGTTTAGTTTTTAACATTGAAAAAGGCTCTAAAGTTACACATAAGCTAAATGTCATTCGAATCCAAGACAAAACGACAAAACGTATACTTTGTTATGACGGATATAGACGTGTTTAAAACTTTGTTTACATTTAATATGTAAGCTATAATAATTTAATTCATATTTTAATTTAAGTATTTGAACGATTTGTATTAGTTTAACTAAATTATGATTAATACGTTTTCAAAAACATGATATACTATTGCCTTACTCTTCGAAATACGAAGATAATATGAGGGTTTTAATTAAATGTAACATTAATTTAACACATTAATGTTTAATTATTTATGTTTAGGCAATAGAAATTCAGTGCTTACTGAAAATATGAATAATTCTTATTCAAGGAATTAATACTTAAGCACTGTTTAACATTTGTTGAAATTATAGGGTTATATAAAAGCTAGTCGTTGGAATTTATAATATTCTAAGGGGGAAATTTCTTAGCTTCCTTGCAATTATAGATAAATTATTAGAAGTTACATACATGACATAAAAGGAAGAAATATGAACTAAAACCAATCTGAAAAATTCAAACAGTAAATAGCATTATTAATGAAAGGAATGTTTAAAATTTAAAAATAAAAATTATCTAATATTCTACTCAAATTGGGACTAGTTAGCTGTTTTTTTTCCTACGTTGAAACATAAAGTTAAGTACAACACCATTAAAAACAATTTTATTGATATATTTTCCATTGCATGCTTAAATAAGAGTGTGAACATTATATTGCTTGTTATACATGCGGACGTTTGATTGAACGTTTGACTGAAGACGTTGATTGAACGTTTGAGTGAAGACGTTGATTGAAACATGACTTGGCCATTTTATGATATTTTAAAAGTGTTCAGGAGATTCTTATAGGAATAAAAAGAAAACTAAGATGCTTGATTAGCAATTACATTTAACAGAAAATGCAATTGCACAAGTCTGTAAATCCGTAAGGCATTCTCTCAACAGCCAGTTTTCGGATGGGGAGGAAGATTTATGGTAGTTAAATGTTTTACAATTGCTTGACTAATAGCATGATAGTAGCAATGTGGCCTGTAATGATAATTGGTCTTCCCTTCCTAGACTATCTTCAGTACAAGTAGACGTGTAGTTTAATGTTTAGAGGATTTCAAGCCGTCTGCGGAGATAAACCACTGGTTCCTTAAATTACAACTTAATCGAGGCATGACAAAAAATATTAACAAAAGTAGAATTATAAAACTTGTCTAATAAAGCTCGATTCATGCTAATTTTGAGTCCATACAACTGAGTTGTGAAACGAGATAAGAAAGCAACTTCTATTACTGACTCAGGAAACAGACTAAAGTTCTTTTATACTGAAAGTGATTCACAGGATCTGAAAATAAATGATGCTGGCCGAGATGCCCAGCGGTTAGAGAATTGACCCAGGTTTGGAGGGACCCAGGATCCAATTCTTGAGACTCCGATAAGAGCCAACGAGTACATGCGGTATACGCCCTCGTAAAATCTGAGGAATTGAAAGTCCTGTAGTTGGCTGCTGAGCAGTACCTGGGATTTGGAGAAAAATTCCTTCCCCTCCAGAATTATGTCTAAATTGAGGAAATGTCCTTACGAATGCTATTTATCTGTGGCATTTGAAGCTAAGACATACTTTCACCTTTACGGGGCTCTCATGTGAAACGAAAAGCGCACCTTCCTGATTTAATTTGCAAAACGTCAATGCTTGGTTTGTCCAAGTGCCATTAGAAACAACAACAACAATATAAATTTTTATACCGATAAATGACTTTTTAACTAGTCTTTGCTTCATATGAAAATAACTTCTGCTACCGGTTACGCGAGCTGGATAAAATATTTACAGAAGAACAACTAAGTTCTGTAGTGTTACATGGAATATGTTTTTCTTAAAAAAAAAATGGCTTTATAAAGCTACGCAACTAAACGACCGAAATCATTTTTTGCCAAGAATTTATTCTTAGTTTTTGTAATTAAATTCGTTTCGCATCTTATTCAAATGATAAATAAATAAAATATAGGTAAACGTAACAAAACCATCTGCTTAAACTTTGCATATTTAGAATTAAGAATAACACGGGAAAGATTTAAAACTAGAATCCTTACGTTTTAATTTAATCTCCTTTATTAATATTTCAAGGAAACTAAATATTTTTTTTCTCCAGAATTAATCTTCTTACTGCTTTTATAATATTCTGAGATGATTAAAAACCAAAAAAGTCCGTTTCTTTCCTTCTCACGAAGTCATTAATGTTAACTCCTGGACCAACTTACTCATTTCTGCAGATAAATGATTGCATTCAGGAGTTCTCTTATTTTAATCTAAGTCTCAGTACCGAATGCAGAGCCACGGAAATAAGAAATGATAGTAGAAAAAAAAATGGATAAGAAAATGTTTTCGGATGAAGATGCTCAAATGAAATTTTGGGTCATCCTGATTCAGATGATTAATGATTCCGTTTTTTGAATCAATGGAGAGGAAGATTTAATGAGAAAAAAACAGCACGCAATCCTCCAAGAAAAATAATCTTATGTAAATTTAACGGAGTGAAAACATTTAAAAGGTAATTTTTAATGTATTTCTACCACGTTAAACAAAGAAATAGTTTTGTAAGTGAAATAAAAAAATTATAATAATAAAAACATTTATTTGATGAAACTGAAGCAAAAAATATTTTAAGTACAAATAATTTTATAGAGAAGTAATGAAAGAGTCGATAGAAATTAAAAAAAACGTATTAAAATAAGAAATTAAGTTTGTTGTGAAAGTGCCTAAGCTAAGAATATTCAAACGGAATGAAATAAAAATTTAAGAGAATTGGAAATTAACACCCTTACATGTAAATTTAAGATCCCTAATGAATATTACAAGAAACTTCATCAGATCATTCCATATGGAACCCATGTTGACTTTGGGGGTAAAGCTCCGATGGACTCCCGAATGATACATTTTATTCAACTCCCTTTTTATCTTATTTCAAAAGATATACTCCTTATTTTTAATAGCCAGGTATTCGAATCTATAAAATGAATAACAGGCTGCAATCTACCTTTATCGTTCATATAATGTTTTAACACTCATATGTAAAGTAAATAACTTTATTTGTTCTCTATTATTACATTCAATACCGTGTTGTTAAACTAACTATATTTTACTAATTGAACTTCAATATTTGATGTAATGATGATATTTGGTCTTCAATGTTTGATATAGTGTTGCTATTTAGTCTTCAATGTTTTATTATTATTTAATAATGTTATTCAGTTTCAAATTTAGTGTTATAATCTAACATAATATTTTGTTAATTTTCAAGCTGAAAATTAACAAAATATATTCATAATAATCTAAGAAAATTTTCTATTATATTAACTTTTCGACCAATTTACTGTTCAATTAAAAAAAAAAAATTTCTTAAAGCCAGTATGAATCTTTGCAACATATATAGTGCTATGGAACTAAAAGTGTGGTACGATTGATGATGAAGTGTTTTTTTTTATAAGCATAGCCGAATGGAAATTTATGTAATTGAAACTCTGACTTGATTAATGATATTGTTTTGTAAATCAAAGATAATGAAAATTAAAAAAAAAATACCGCACGCTATTTCTTTAAGAAGTGCATACTAAAAATTTAACCGATCAAAAAATGTTAAAATAGAATTCTGAAGAAAAATATTTTAAACAGTTTATTTTAAGTTGAGCCTTAAAAATGTGTCTTTGGTAAACGGAAGAAGATTTAAGGGGTAGTTAAAAAAAAAGTCCGTAGGTATTGTTTTATGAATTGAAATAAAATCTTTAATATTTCAGATTCATCTTTAATTTGCACTGAATGATTCAGTTGTAGATCTTCAATTAAGTATTATTAAGTATTGTAAAATTAAGTATTCTAAAATGAAATCCTTAATGTATCAAAATCGAAGAAACTATGAAAATCTCCCTCCCATGACTGCAGATTTACACTTGTTTCGAATTTAGATACTAAGATTTAAATGCTGCCAGAAAGAAATGAATTCTTATTCATAATCTAAACTACGGTTTAAAAAGTTAAGTGAAAAGTGGAAAAGTTTTGATTTATAACGCTTTAAACAAGCATATGAGTTTCATAGGTGAAAAATTACTCTTGATAATAAATTGCAGGATTTGCCATAACTCGAGAACTTTAACAAATCTGAGATATACAAAATATTCGCTAATAAATATTCATTTTAAAAAGATTGATACATTTAAAATAAAACTAATATTCAAGATAAAATATTTTTAAGCTAAATAGAATGCAAAAATGCACCATCAATTGTACAATATGAACGGATTTTTTTAGACAATTATGTTCTTTAATCGAACCGATCAAGAACTCAGAAAATGTGTAATCTTATTTTAAAACAACAACCAAAATTAGCTATATGCATAATTAACCACACTGTAAACGTGTAAAACACTGTTGTTGATATGGTTTGTTAAGTCGATTCTTCGAGTTAACATTTAAACTACATATATATTTTTTAATGTAATTGGATCTCAGCATCGATTTAGTTCATTTAAGAAGAAATCCTTCATCCTGTTAAAAAAGAAATCCTTTTCTAAAACAAGGTTTTCTCTTTTCTCTGTAAGTCATCAGTAACGAATGTGGATGATTAACTCTGGAAAGTAGGCTATAATTATTTTTAAATAAAACAGATTGCTTCAATATTTATTTATTTAACGAACAGTTTATTTAACGAACTTTGTTAATTTAGCTCATCGTTGTAAGAATTAAATTACTGGGTCAATAACAGTCACACCTAATTTTTTTTTAATTTTTATTTTGAATAATTTCAAACTAAATGTTATGTACGACGAAAATTTTTTGGTCAACAAAGGTGAATAATCTCTATTTACATAAAGAAAAAAAAGTGAGAAAGTATGAGCGAAAAAAGAAGTTATTATTATAAAAACTTAAAAAAAATTCTAAATTTATAACGTTAAGTAGGCTCTTTTAGCACTCTGACACTTTAATTACATTCTTATTCCGGCACTGCTTGGTTAATATTGGAAACTGCTTTTTAATTACACTAACTGCAATCACATATAGTTTGTCTACTGTAAGAACTCCCCCAGTCACAAAGTCTGAGGCCGTCTGCTGCTTTGGAAACAAGAATAGCGCATTTCAGGCAAGGTAGCTTCTCTTAACTCTAGGGCTAACACAATTGTTTGAAGAAAAAGATTCCCTTTCTCTTTCGCCGACTCGAGCCAGAACCTGTCCTAAACAATGACCCCGCACTTGGGGAGTTCTTACATTAGACAAACTATACGAAAACCTTAGTTGAAGAAAAACTGGTTATAATCCCGTTGTTGTTATTGGGCTAACAGTGGTAGAGTTAAAGAGAGTTTTTCACTTACAAAGCCTTTCTTAAAACTATGTTAGTTCCGACATCCGACCAGGAAGTTGTACTTTTATTTTAAATAGTATAAGAACAAGTTTTGAAAATTTAGCAATAAATATGCCCAATGCCTAGTTCTAATTTGCTAATATAATCAATGCTAACTAATTCAATAATATTTAAACAACTCCCTTAAATTTTATAATTTTTTCTAAAATCTATTTGATTCCGGCCGCTAAAAGTGGCCGATATATATATATATATAAAAAAAATAATAAATACGCAAGTGAGAAACGTGGTGCTACATATTTAATCCTAGTAAGTAGTTATTTTTTTGGATTACCTACCATTTAAGCTTAAACTTAGCATTGCATTTTGACTTCATATCTGTATATAATATTTTATATTAACATTACAATAAGCAGCACTATCGTATTTCTAAAAAGATAGATTCATAGCCATGAAACACTTGTGGTATTATTTTATTCCTTCTTGAAAAAAAATTTTTTTTTTGAAAAAAGACTATGAGCACAAATGGGTTAAAACTTTTCAAACTCGTAAATAAAACTATCTTACCAAGGAGAAAAAAATAAATAGTAATTTAAAAGCATCTCGAATAAAATATTTAAGATTTAAATGTTCCAACAACAGCGAAAAAAAAACAAAAACAACAACAATTTTTTCCCTATTACAGGGCACTTTCTTTTTTGAAAGAATGTTTACTTATAAGCTTAAATATTTTCGAAGATTGCAGCATTTAAAGCATTCAAGTCCCTCAGTTTCGACAAAGTTTGGATTCTTAAAGAGGACTTTCCAAACAGAAAGAATAATATTCCGATAGTAGAACAGTGAGAAATTATACTTGGCTCCAAGAGGGGGAATATAATTCAGAACAACAAATGCGTGCTCACTAGTGACGCAACTCACATATTTGTGCACTTTAAAATAATGTGTTGGGACGTTGTCCCCATTCTCTCTAATGGAAGAGTTTTGAATATTTAATACGCAGTTCTGATGTATACTAGAAAAGTAGTTATGAGCCTTAGGAGGAAAACAAGGAATCACATGCATCTTCCACGTAATGGATTAAATCGATTTGTTTGGATGAACATATTTTACATCGATATTTTAGCGGATGCACACATAAAACAGGCATTTAGGACAATCTAGGCCATTTTTGTCTATTTTTATTTCTGTACTTTTCTGAAAGCATTAAATGTAAGTTTAGAAGTATTCTAGGTATTATTCACTCAAGAATTCGAATACATTTGAATGCAAAATCCTAATTTTTTTTTGTTTCTTAGTAAATGCGTTCAGTATTCATTTTTTTTATGAATCATGAAACAAACGTAATTTACAAAATTTATAGTAAAAGATGGTTTCATACATATAATTAAAATTTTTTTTTCTTCGTTTTTTTAACCTTAGTGAATGCGATGAGTGTGTTAGATAATTTTCTTATAGATGTTAAAATAACTATAATTTACAAAATTTATGGTAAAATTCCCAATCCTGATTCGTTGGTTTCACATATACCTTTAAAATCTAAAATTTTATCGTTTCCAAGTGGAAGGGTTGAGTATTCAAATGGATCATTTATGTATGATTAAACAATAGTTAATTACAAAATTTAGAGTAAAATATGTATTCCTGACACGTAGGTTTCGTGAGTATTATTACAATTCTGGTTATTTTGCAATCTAAAGTGGTTTTTTTTTCTTTGTGAAATAACTATAACATACAAAATTTATGGTAAAATGCGTAAACCTAGTGCACTGATTTTATGCGATTTATGTTTCCTGCTTATTATTTTTGTGGTGATGTAAGCAAACGTATGGAATTCAAACTAAAAAAAAAAAAAAAAAATCATCAAACATGCATACTTGCATAAGAAAGATTAAAGAGAATCATTTACATAGTATGGAACTTGAAAAAAAGGTATTCGACATTTAACTCGCAAGTCACAATGATGATTTGAATGATCGAGAAATATTTCTGTCTACATATCGTTGGACTAAACTCAGTGGCGCAACAGCTCAGGAAGACCCAAGGTTCACTGTGCCCATCACAGTTTTGAGATCATCACTCTGAGGTGCAGGAGGAGTAGTTGCTCCGTTTGACTGATCAGCCGAACAAGGAACCCCCAGTATTCAGTTCCCAAACAGGATTGGTACTCCTTTATCGACCCACTGAAGGGATGAAAGGCTGAGTCAAACTTGCCCGACCCGACGATCGAACCCAGGACCTGTGGCACGAGAGCGCGAAGCGCCACCACTCAGCCACCGAACATCAATCATCAAGCATTGTATATATTTGATACTCAATGAAATGTTTGCTTTAAAAGCGATTATTTGAATAAAAAAATATTTTCAAAAGTTCGCCAATGCATGATTCGCCTATTTTTCTGTTTGATAATAATGGAAGAGATTTGAAAATTTAATTTGTAGTCTGCTGTACATAAAAAAAGAATGTTAGAGACATAGGAGCAAAACAGAATAGCATGCATTCGGATGCATCTTCCACGAAATGGATTAAATCGATTTGTTTGGATGAACATATTTTACATCGATATTTTAGTGGACTCACACACAAAATAAGCATTTAAAGCAATGTAGGTCATATTTGTCTTTTATTCATTTATTTCCATACTTTTCTAAAAGAATTAAATGTAAGTTTGGAAGTATTTTTGATATTATTTAATCAAGAATTCGAATTGATTTGAATATAAAACATTAATTGTTTTATTACTTTGTGACTGTGTAACATTCTAATGGCTATTTCAATGCATTTTGTAACAATTATAACTTACAAAATTTATAAATTAATTTTTGTTAATTATACTTTATAAAATTATTGAATTTATAATGAAATTTTTCTAAACTACAGTTAATGTGGAAAAATCTGTAAAAAATATATAATTTATATATTGAGAAGAAAAATTAAATATAAATTCAATTTTGAAATAATAAGATATACATAAGGCCTATTTTAGCTCAGCATAACTTAATTATGTGTCAATATATGCATAACATATCTATATGGTTTTAATTATATATAAATATGGCTTGTACGTTACTATAATGTTCTGTTTGTTTTGGTATGCAGCCATAATAATCTATAAACCTTTAGAGTACGACTTTAGTTAAAACATCAAAGTTAATATTTTTAAAACGAAATGAAATAGTTTATAGGTAGTACGGATGAAAGCAAAGGGTAATAGTAAAAAAAAAAAAAACGCGTAATCTGATATAAACTTCAAAATATTGATATCACATTTAAATGAGGGTGACTGAACTTTTGCAGCTTTTTTTTATTATTCTAAGTAATAGATACTATTTAAAGTAATCATCTTTTTTCTTTTCTAGTTTAGAAAGATAAAAGTTTTATTCGGATAAATGGGTTCAAACAAAAGAAATGTTTGTAATAGAAAAAGGAAGAAAATTTAACCATGAGCTTTAAACGTACATTTCTAAATTACTTCTACTTCAATCACAGGGAAAAAAGCTCAAAAATCTGGAATTACAGTTCAAGATTGCTTCTTTTATTTTGATGCATTTGGCAACATTTTCTCAAAAACTATACAAGGAGAATGATTCCAATAGTAGAAGTGTTATTTTGTTGAAGAAATTTTGCAATAAGTACTTTTTATATTTTTTTATTATGTGACAAATAGGAAAGTAATATTTTAAATATTCAAAGAATAAAGTTTTGGAATTAATGTCTAGATTATATCTACTTTTATACACAAATGTGAAGTTAATACTCCCCGTGTATTTTGCAAAAAATATCCAAATTTTAAGGCTGGGGAGTAAATAACACACTTGCAATCCTTGAGGGTGCACTTGCTAGAAAAATATAATACTATGAGTTAAAGTAAAAATATTTTTTTCTCACAAAATATTTTTAGTTCACTTTGTTAATAATAATAACCCTTAATTAAACTTTTAATATAATTACTGTAAGAAAGCGAGATATTTCACCAATCATTTAAAAAATAATAATTTCATATTGATAAGTGTATGCAGTGTTTCCATTTAGAGCCTTAATTTTGCCTTTTCATCGCAATTAATGTTTTCATTTTCTTAAATTAAAATAAGTTTAATGATTATAAATATCCGAAAATCTCTTCACCACATTGATTTTGTTTCATATCATAATTTAAATTTTTTTATGGTAAGTCAAAGACAGGCATATGAATCTTACAGAGGCTGCGCATATAATCTTACAGAGGGCGCGCATATAAATCTTACAGGGGGCGCATCTAAGTTTTTATACACTACTGTTTTCAGGAAGCATTAAATCATGCGTTTTTTAAAAAAAATAGGTATAGGTGTTAACATACGGCAAAATACCTTAAGAATACAGTTATAAAACAAAATACCTTAAGAACTCAAAATATATAAATGCATACAGTAATACCATGTTCTACGAATGTTCTGTCCTCGTTTGTTTAATTTGTGAATGAGTATGTAAAATTTGAAACATAACACGTATTGTTTAGATAAAGAAAATGTGGAGTTTAGATTATAATATGACGATTTTACTTTGAATGTATAGTTAACAAATAAAATCTTTAAATTTTAGTAAGTGTACACGCATCACCCCGCCAGGTCCAAGCACTTTTTCCAGTCTTCCAGGGATCAATCTTTTTCGACAATGGCGAAAATAAAACTTTGTAATTTTGGCTATTTATAGAATTTGATTTCCATTGCAATTTTTTTTTTGATAAAATAATTTAATGAAAATTATTATTGAGAAACGGAAAATAGGATTTAAAAATTAAATGATACATAGTTTCGTTAAATTTAAGTGGGGTATTTAGCTAAAAGGGCAATGAATAATTTTGGATATTTTTGTTACCTTCAATATCAGTAAATGTAAACCTTAAAATAACTTGGCGAAAATTATTACGAAAGTTGGGGCAATATATCGAAAATAGCTAATGAACAAAACCATTTTGTTCAGGAATGAGGAAAAGAAGTTATCCATTAGTCTTAATGTATATTTGGAAAAAGACACAAGAAAAGTACGGAATGGCGACTTAAAGTACTTTAATTTTGATGCATTAGGAAGATCTTTTTTCCACGCATTAGACACGGAGAATGGTTTCGATAACACAAGTGTCAATTTAGTTAAAAAAAAATTTCCCTTAGAATAGGTGGTATTAATTTTTTTCAGTCTCAGAAGAATGAATCCAAAACCGAGAGGAATGATCGCATATTATGAAACCAAAAAGAAGAGATATTTCTATATTTTTAACTTATTGCATCTGTTTCCATTTTTTTTTCCAAAGATAATAGCCAAGTAAAAAGAGCAAAATTATATATATAGAAAGATGTCTGTTTTTAAAATTATAAGTCATATGAACTGAATTCTGTATACGGGGTGATTGTTTAGTGTTAAGTATTGAATTTTATCATTTATTTTACCTTATTTGTAAGGACTGTTTTGCATGATAAGTCGCTACTCCACTAAACATAGGATTACAAAGTTGGCATACTAATTTTATTTTTAACTATTTCTGTTTTTTAGCCTCAATTGAGTTTTGAACCACTGAAGCCTGTTTTTTTCCTTTTAGAACGAAACACAAATTTGGCAATCGTTTGCGTTCGGAAAAAAAAATGCTCGTTATTTTCTTTAGGTGGTTAGGTATTAAACAAAAAACTCTACTCAACTTCGTAACTGAAGAGATGCTTTGTTTAAATTTTTCTATTTTTCTAACCATAATTACTTTTATAAATCCAGATTTCCTTACAATTATAAGATCTCTATTTGAAAATATAGACCTGTAATATAAAATATTTTAATACAACATCATTAAAGCAAATACGTATTGTCACTGTGCAATTATTGTTAGTGAACAATCATTGCAATTGAATATTTTAAGTTAATTTTTTACACGCTACACTTTAAAAGGTATTATTGCAGAAAATTTCCTTCTGAGAAACTTAACAGGTATAACACTTATTGTTTCTAAAAATTATCCTGAAACCTTAATAAATCCACTTTGTGTAAAATAACTGTAACCTCAATATTACGAGCAGATTAAGATTGGAAGTACTAATCAAAAAGTCTGCAAAATCCGTTATTCAAAGCACTTTCAGCATCGTAAGCAAAAAAAGCTTTATTTTTCGAAGGCTTCGTCGTTATATGAAATCATACTTTTTTGTGAATAATATGTTTTTGTGAATTTATGAAATCATACATTTTGTGAATAATATGTTTTTGTGAATATATGAAAGTATACTTTTTTTTGAATAATATGTTTTTGTGAATATATGAAAGTATACTTTTTTGTGAATAATATGTTTTTGTGAATATATGAAAGTATACTTTTTTGTGAATAATATGTTTTTGTGAATATATGAAAGTATACTTTTTGTGAATAATATGTTTTTGTGAATATATGAAAGTATACTTTTTGTGAATAATATGTTTTTGTGAATACATGAAATTATACTTTTTCGTGAATAATATGTTTTTTTTTACAAAAAAGTAACCTTCAATAAAATGAGCCAATTGGGAATGAATGAGCGAATAGATATGAAAATAACGAGCCAATAGGAAAAGATTATTCTTGAGAAATGCATTATGCGTTAAGCTATCACACCGACGGAAATTTTAATATCTAAAATGAGTCGATTTAGAATGAAAGTATTAATCACGAAGTCTATAAAATCAATTAATAGCAAAAACTAATTGCAAGAAGTGGATGCTTCGTTAAATTATTACGCCAGCATAAACCTCGTCATTATGGGGCGATTCATAGAAAATACTTTTCCCTAACGCAGCTCCCATACCCGTTAAACCCAGTCTCTAAAATATAAAGATCTCTAAATTTATTCCAGGCTTGATACCAGTACAAGAATAAATGAGGCATCATTTAACTGTTTCAAAGCTCATCATAACCAGGAGATGAATAATCAATTCCAAGATAAGTGATGCTTTAATTTTCTTCCGCTGAGTCTTTGTTATTGAATACTTAAGTTAATAGCGTTAATATATCTTATAATAATCATTGTTGATTTAAGAAATTCGGCAAATATGTACCCTTAAACCTCAGGCCATAACGCTGAGTTTAAGGAAAAGATGAAAAATGCATATGCTTCCCCCAACCTCTCTCCAAAGAAGAATGGAAAAATTGGCCTACAGAAAAGAACCGCTCCAACACACTCGGTATACCAAGAGCTAATATTTACCCACGTTAACAAAATAATGTTTTTCCTTAGAAAAGGAAAAGAACATTTTATGTAGTGTATTTAATAAATTTCGATAGAAGTTTTGGTTTAAGAGGAAGAGTGTACCAGGAAAAAAAAATATTAAATCGGCTGTGAGATAATGCTGAAATTTAAAAGGAAACATTAATATGATTTATAAGGTGCATAAATTTCGTTTATTGGCAAATGTGCTTATCTGGAAGTATATTTATTTATTTAAATTAAAAAGGGATTTTATTTTAAGCTGTTCGAGCTATTTCGGTAGTTTTATCTTTAAAAAAAAAATTGCTTATAGATAAATAAATAATATATATGTAGATATCTGATTATTTTAAAGTATAGTTTTGCATATAATATAAAGTATTATCAATTTAATGTATTAAAAATGGACATTTAATATATTTGGCATTTGATTTCCTTAATGATCTGTACTTACATAAGCTTGGGAATCGCGAACTATGACCTCAAAAGAATTCGAAGGTAAAATAACTTCGAAGTGTTTTTGGCGGTGTTCTGATTAAAGGTCTATAGAAAGAGATCCAAAAATGAATTTAACTGCATTTATAAAGAATATGATATTACCAAAAATATAAAAATTCAAAGGAGAAAATGGGTTGGCCATCTAAAATTACAAACAAAATTACACAACGAAAAATGTGTTAAGTAAATAAAAGTCAAGTATTTTTCTCATTCGACAATATAAAATAAGTATAAAAGTTTATTAATATCAAATTTAATAAACAAAAGTATAATAAATTGAATTTGAGAATAGATTTCCTCGGAACCAATATGTAAAAAAGGACCAATGCCACCTTAATTATTGATTTTGGAAAAAGTTCAAAGAAAATTGAAATTTAGTTCTTCACTTTTATGTTAAAAGTAATATAGACTAATTCAATTTTAGTCCCTGAATGCCATTGAACAAAATACTTCATGAAATACATTGAATAGAATACTTCATGGATATTTCACCATTATTCTTAAAGGAACTATCTAATTAAAAAAAAAAAAAAGAGGACAGTAAATTTTTGTAAGTTTTTGTATATTTTCACCCATAAAACCTAATAATATAAATATGTACTTAAATTAGAGGTATTTTTTTTATAAAAGTACAGATTTATTATTTCGATTAGCTATGTTATATGTGAAATGGAAATCTAGAAAATCTTTGCATACGATCTCCAAGCATGGTCTGCAAAGCCAAACATTGACCGGAAAAGTGTGAAACTATTAGAAATTTCACACACACTGCCAAAGCATTTTATACAATGACAAATAATAAACTCTCAAAGTTGGAAATATGAATATTTCCTAATTTTGATCAGCATGATGAGGATTTAAAACATTCGTTGAATTATTTCTGTGAATCCAGATTATATGAATGCTTATTATTTTACTTTTTGCCGATCAGATGTAGTTGTTTATCGCATTAGAATTTTTACTCTAAATTTTGGAGGCAAACGATTTTAAATTTTAGATAGAATGGAATTCGCAAAGCATTGCGAATTCTTATAACTTAAGCAGTTATTTCAGTTTCATAGTGCATTTGCTAAATTTTTCCTTCACATCTCAGTATCTCTTCAGGATTGAGAACAAGGATAACGTTACGGTTAACGTAAGATAAACCAGGTAAAATCTCCAAGACCATGTAAGACAAACCAGGTAAAATGTAAAATCTCTCAATTAATAAATATATTTTACTTTTTGTCGATCAGATGTAGTTGTTTATCGCATTAGAATTTTTACTCTAAATTTTGGAAGCAAACGATTTTAAATTTTAGATAGAATTCGCAAAGCATTGCGAATTCTCGTAACTTAAGGAGTTATTTCAGTTCCATAGCGCATGTGCTCAGTATCTCTTCAGGATTGAGAACAAGGATAACGTTACGGTTAACGTAAGATAAACCAGGTAAAATGTAAAATCTCTCAATTAATAAATATATTTTACCAAAACTGTTTCTGTATTAAATAATTCCTTCTCGTAAATTAAAAAGAAGTATAATGTCCTGTTGAAAAAATTAAACGTACAGTGCACATAAAAATAGAGCACTCTAAATAATTTTTGATCTAATGATTGGATCTTCACGTTCTAGGACTCAATCTTAATGGTTCGAGGGGATGACCCGAAATACGCTAATTAATTAGTTCAGACGATATTATAAGAATACAATTCAGAATATACGAAATAAGAATTACGATTTTCTTAAAATTCGATTTCCCAGGAAGTATTTGATTGATTTCGCTCAAACTTTGTATTTTTCCGGATATAATTACATTCGTTAAAATGGTGCAAAAAAACTGTATACCTTACAAATAATTTTTTTTCAATAATTATTAAATAAAATAAAAAAAAATATTAAATATTTACAATAAAGTATACTATATTTACTATCCTTGGATAAACGAGTTTTATAATTCTGTGTAAAACATTTTCAATTCGCTTAAACATTTCTCGAAATGGGGTGTCTTTGCAAAAAGTGAAATAAACATAAAATGATCCAAACTTTGTACCGTTATCTGGACCAAACTGTCGGGTCCATATTTCTCAGATTGCAGCTACCTCTTATATTTTGGGGATCAAAAACCAGAATTCGTCTAAAGAAATGTTTCCTCTGAGAAAGTATGTGTTTGATTTTGTGACTTACAATATCGCCTGCACTTATTAATTAACATATTTGAGGTCATCCTCTCGAACTATTAAGATTGAGTCCGAGAACGTGAAAATCCGATCATAAAAATCAAAAGTTATTCAGAGTGGCATGTTTATTTTTTTGCTCACTCTACATCAAATATACCTAAATTATTGATTAAAAATCTAACGGTTTTGGATTTAGTACTTTTCAATTAAAAAAAAATCATAAATAAAAAAAAAAGTTTTTAAACTCAGTTTAAAAATATTAAGTTATTACTTAAAAGAAGAAAAAGAAAATTTATTTAAAAAAATCGCCCTTTTAATCCGTAAGCAAGGGTGAGGGAAAGTAAAGGTTCTTAGCTACTTCATTCACGTTCGGTCCTTTTCTGCGTACCAACGTCTAAACGAGGTATTGTTATGATAATGATTTTCCCAAGTCAATATCCATAGTTATACTTTTATACTCTCTCTTGTAGGCGATGAAAAGGCATTTCACCTCTTTAAGGATAATGAGGCAGGGAAAACGATAATGCTCATAATCTTTGAAACTACTTATAGTTACTTTTTTTTTTCCTTACCTCAAATCACAACTGTTGGAAACGTGTGGTGAGAAAAGACGATACCAGAAGGTTTCAACAATAAAAAAAAAATAAATAAATAATCCAAACATTTCAACAAATATCTAGGGTGTTATGTTTCATTAAGTATACGTATCTTCCCCCAACCTCATTTGGCAGTTTAAAGAACCGATAATGGAGTGTAATTTTGTGAAGGATTCGCCACTCCTGTCAAATCGCTGGAGAACGATAACGCCCATATCCATCTTCAGATTTTATAGAAGTGAGAAAAGAATCTAAGATTCAAAGGCATGAAAAATAGATTACTGTGTGAAGAGATGTTTATTTAAGCATGGGATGGTGGTTTCCGAAGAAGATTCTCGTTCACGCTATTCAATCAACGATGAAATGTGAGGTATAAAGTGTTGTTTTATTATTTCGGATGAAACTAACGTGGGAACTATGGGAATTTTCTGTACATTTGATATGAAAGAATAGCTATCGTTGTCATCTCGTTTCCAGTACGTGTTTTAATGTATGGCTTGTGTAAATGATAAGTAGATTGTAGAGTGATTTAGGTGGGGTTGATAAGTTTTTGACGTACAAAACATCGGCTCAATTGAGCGTCTGGAATGCTAGTGAAGTTTTAGATGCTTTACTTGAAAGGCAATATTTTACGTGCTTTGATCTCTGAAAGATATTTGGTTTTCGACAAACATATTTAAGTTTGAGTTTTAGCGTCAGTATTAATAAAAAAGCTAATTAATTGTAAGTTGATAAACTATCTTGAATTGTGTAGCTGTAGTTTGTATATAGACGTAACTCCTCTCGCCATTTGTCTGGAGCAAGGGCGGTGACTAGGGTTACGAGGTTTAACTATTTCTAGTAGGGGTGTTGGGTCAATATTTGACAGGTGGTACGGGACGGGGAGAGAAAGGGAATCAAAGGAGATAGAAGTATTGAATGAACACACTGTTTCTTGCTTCCTTAACAGCTGATTGCCTTAGACTTTGGGCCGAGGGGAGTTCTTTCTACAGACAAACTATTCGCTAAAATTTTAAATATTAAAAAAAAAGTTAACTCGATATAATGGCTTGATTGTATGTGGTGTTACACCAGATACAGGTATCGGAGCATTAAGTGCCTAATTAAAACCAAACATTTAAAATTATTTTGATAATCTTGAAATTCATTACATTGCAGTATTTCAAAACCCATGAAACTGAACATTACATAACACTAAGCTTAACATTAGTTTCAAAACATTTAAAAAACTATGCAAAATATTGAAGAAACTAATTAAGAAGTACTATATGATATTATAATAAATGCCTTAATTATTCAGCTTTTTGTTAAAAATTATGTTTGATTTAACCTTATTTCTAATGGATTGCTTTTAAACTTTTGCCGAAAATTAATTATTTTCCACCAATCCTCTACGATTTAGCTCTATCTGATCAATTAGTCTGTGGGCTTATATCTAATCAAGCATCCAAAGAGGATGCGAGTAAATATCTTCCAAGTACCAAACTCAAAAACATCGTGAAAAATTATGAGTATTAAGATCATATTTTAAAGTACAAAAAAGTTAAATATATTGGCAATTTATAAATGCATAAATTTTTTATATATTTCCAACTAGACTGCGACAATATGAAATTCAATAAAAATATTAACTTAATATTAATTTCATTTCCAAATATCTTACTGTAAAAACTGTAAGCATTGTAAAAAAATGGGTTCTCAAATTTCAAGAAAATTTCACATTGTTGACGAAACAGAGTTTCCTGGTAAATGCTCCGAACAAAAATTTCGTCAAAGTGACAGAATAAATGGAATATATCAATGTCAACCAAACAACACAAGAAGGATAAATAGAACTGATAAATTAGAGACATGCCAAAAGTGGGATTCAAACCCGGGATCTCCTCGGTACGATGCCAACTCCTTGACCACCTTACATCCGGTCAGCTCTTTTCGTCACATTATTCTCAAAAGTGCAGTCTTCATACTAATTAACAATCTCCCACAATTCATAGCAAACATAGTTATATATTTCGTTATTCTTTTCAAAATTCAATACCTTTACAATTTCGTAAAAAAATTTATAAAAATATATAACACACCATGTTTTATTTTAAATGTAAGCTTTGCTTTTTTAGCAATGATCAAAACCAATTCTCTTCCTCATAAAGAAGGATTATCTCCTGAAGTTCAAAATAGTTATCTATAATGTATCATCTCATTTAAAATGCAACAAATCTTTACACTTTCATAAACTTCGGCATTAATATTCAACAATTTTTCTGTATCGTCCAGGGTCTTTCACCGTATAATGCTCGATGCATTTATTTCCGAAAAAACGTATATTTCGTAAAAATTCGTAAAAAGCGTGAAGAGAAAATGCTGTTAAGAGATATTTTTAAGGAAGCTTTCAGAATAAAAATATATTTTTTATGCCATCAATCACTTGTTCTCCGATAGCTGTCGGTGAACCACAAAGTGAATTTACGATGAAGAGCATTTAAAGAGCTTTCTCACGAAGATGCTTTTTTAAAAGAAAGTACCCCACAGAATAAAACACATTTTTATAATCGAAATACGACGTTTAGAGCTTTTTTATTCGTATTGTTAAAGTATTATACGCAAACTACATTTTCACATTTTTTTGTAGGAAGTATGTTAGCGATCGGTTAATTTTCAAGAAAACGGTCATAAAATTGCCTATTTTTTGACTTTTGTATTTGTATTAGGTATTTGATTAGTGCTGCAACTAGTATGAAATAAACTAACTATTTACAATTACCTTAAAAATATCCTGGTACTGCCATCTGGTGTGTAAAATGAGAAATAAAATGTTTTCCGGGCAAAAAAATTAATTAATTTTATTCTTATTGGCACGATATTACTGAACATTCCAGCCCGTCACGGGAGAGAGAATTAGAGGGCGAAATCTCACCCCGTCATTTTCACGGGAGAGAGAATTAGAGGGCGAAACCTCACCCCGTCATTTTCACGGAAGCGAGAAGGAAGGGGTTTAAATTAGCTTTTTAATTTAGTATAATTCAATTACCATGCATAAAGATATTCCGTTGCTAACATATAAATAAATGATCAATAAATATCTTATTGTAAATGTCTTGTCAGAAAAAGGCATATTTTAACAATAGTGATACGAGATTAGATCAAATTATTTGATATGTTAACCCTTTGATGGAGAGGGCAGACACTGGTGTCCTTTTTATATATGTATTTTCAAACACTTTAATTACAAGCAAAATTATATTTTGGTATTTTTTTATCATAGAAAAACATTCTAATAAATACGAAAAAATCTGGTAGATTGTCGAAATTATATTTGTAACAAAAGGAAGTAGTTCTAATTTTTTTTTTTAAATACGTGTTCAAAAATTTTTCAATAATTGATTTTGTAAATTAAAAGAACATTAATGATGAATAATTGTTTCGTTTAGGTCTGAATAACTACAAAAAAGGGAAAATTTGTATAACCATTGTTTGAAAGTGAGCTGTTGTTGAGTGTTTGAAAGATTTTACCTTTAAGGCAGAAAAGAGATACTGGTGTTTCAAGCTGTATTTCGTAATCATAAACTATTAAAATGCTAAAAAACTTTTTTCTCACTCTTTTTTATCTAAACTAATAAAAAAAAATAAGAAAAACTTACGAAAAATATGTTAATAAAATATGTTTTGAGTCAAAATGTTAAAGAATAGTAAAACTCTAGTTTCACATTTTATGTAGAAAACAATACGTTAAAATTAGATTTGTAGTTAAGTATAAGCTAAAAAATACAGAAAAAAATATATTGAAGTTAAAAAACATCATTAAATGCCTTATTATAAATGTCTGGCCAGAATACAGTCTATTTTTATCATTGGAATAAGAGGTTTTACGCTATTTATTCGTAATGTTAAAGTATGAGTATATAGGTTAACTATTTTCACGATTACAGTAAAAAATGCAAAAATGTACGCCAAAATTAGCTTTTAAATTTAATATAGATTGAAATGTTCTATTGTTAAAAAAGTCATTAAAGTCTTATTATTAATGTAATGTTATAAAAAAACATTTTTATAATCAAAATGTAAAAGTCTTGAAATTATAGTTACTGAATAAAGGTCTTTTCTTTTTATTATAACAGATCAAAAGTAAAAACTAACATTAAGAGAAAGCAAACATTCCTAGTACTGAAAGTTTAATTTAATAACTGATTATTCTAATTAATCAATTTATTTAAAAAATAATTTTCAAAGTAGTTTTAAAAGTACTTCAGAAAAAAAAACGAAGCTCGTTTCAGCTGTTAAAATTTTGAGATTGCTTTCACCAGGAACATTTCGAATAATTTTTAAACTACGTGGATTTTGGTTTGAAACTTCAAAGCCAAGCTTTTGGAGCGTATTTACCAGTTCGAAACGCACCGAAAACCAAATTTGTTTTGCATATTTTTGTCCTTTTTATGCCTAAATATGAAAAATACCTTACTATTCGAGATCACAGGGTAAAAATGTAGAGCTTGAGTCACATGGCGTTTATTATCTGGTTTGTCAAATATAAATATGGAAAAGGTAGGCTACTTCTGGGTAAAATGATAAACTTATTTAAGTTTCATGAATTTATGCAGAAAAGTAATAGACTACAGTAAAGTAGTAAATTTTTGCATTATGCTTTGCAAGCTAATTTAAGATTAAGGCATTTAAAAATACGTGAGCCTGTGACAGCAATTAAAAATTTTATTACTTATCATGTTTGGAGGTTGGCTAGCTAAACTCACTTCTTTTTTTCCAGTTCTACATAGAAAACCTGGGACATTTAATTGAACAATGTCAATAAAACTAACCTTTTTTACTAGATGCAGGATCGCAAATATTTCGAAGGGTTCTAATATTTAATTGACTTTCGGAATTAGGAAATGCTTCTAAAGTGCAATCATAAAATGTGTAAATAAAATTTATAAGAAAATTAATTAAAACTTTTATATTTCAAACGAGTTAAACGGAAAATGTTTTATTGAAGTTTTTATGTGTTTCTTTTACGAATACTAATTATAAGCGCGTTTTTAACTCTTGGAACAAAATGGGATCTTAAAAATGTGTAATGAATTTCAAAGCTCAATTAAGGAATAAGGATTTTATCAAAATACTTAGTTCAGGTTGTAAAAGGAATAAGTTGATATAGAATTAAGCCTCATATAACTATTAATAATAATGACAATGGTTAACTGAGAAATGTACATTTTTCAGAAAAGAGCTACAAAGAAAAACATTCTTTCTTCTCGGCGTTTAATATTTAACCCAATTTACAATAATTTTATATTCTTTAGTATACTAAAAACAATAAAATTTTTCTCAAAAATTGAAAGAATAGTACCAAAAGTACCACAAATTATCTATATTTGCAAAATATATGCAGTATGTTTTTTTTTAATAAATAAATGAAAATAAATAATAATTGTAAAAAAAATGTAAATAAACAAAATAATTGTCAAAATATTTACAAAATATATGCAAACTGTTTTGCATACGACTTTTTTAATAAAATTAAATTAAAGAAGGATCTTCAATTTCTAAATGTATCACACCACATCCTAAAAGTTTGAGAAATAGTTATAGTTTGAGAAATTTTCTGAAACATGTTCACAGTACATCTGTAGATAACCCCGTGAAATTTATGAAAATAAATGGAGGAATCAAATTAAATTCCAAAGAATATAAAATAATTTTTAATAACTATTTTGCAATTTCTAAATAATAAGCATATAAATTTTCGAACAAGCTAACTTATTTTCAAAAAGTTAAATACTAATGCCAATCACTTTTTTTTTAAAAAAGTTACAGAAAGATGTTCCTTTAAACAATTCTTTTAAAATAATTTGAATGATGTAATTGTATTTGAATGCCAATTTTTTATGATTTGAAGATTTTTGCTTAAAATATTATGTACTAATTTCGAGAAAATATTTACATAATTAAGGTGTCGAAACTAATGTTTCGACAACTTGTTAGTTAATTTGTTTCTTTATGTGTAAGAACTTAAAAAACTAGCAAAACAATCATTTTTATTATTATTACTTAAATGGCCATATATATTTTATCTAGTTTGTTTTATTGTGTGTAAAAACTAATAGAACTATAAAAACAAATAATCATTATTACTATAATTATAACGGCCATTTTTAGATAAGAATAAGGCACCTTTTTACATATACGTTAAACACAGTAAAAAAATGGTCTCCTAAAACCAAAAATTCTTTGAGGATTTTATTTAATAGGCTATCAACAATGTTTTGAACCATTTACATATAAGCAAGTTTATATACTACCGAGTTATATTGTCGTCAAAACATTAAATATAATATTCCAAAAGCAAATTTTTAAAAATTTCCTTAAAATTTTCTTTCCGAAAAAACATGTATAAAAAAGGAAATTCTACTTTTTTTTATTAGTCTGTAGTTCAAAATATGCGTGTTATAATCATAAACACTCTTTAGAAATTATAGACTATTATTTTCAAAATATCATGAGATATTGTGTTTATGGTTTTGTAAAACGGAAAAACATCTGATTTTGAAATAAACGAATTTAAAGACTTAAAATCATTAGTCAATCCACCGTTATCACCTTGTACAAAAACCTCTATAATTTTGTAAATACTTGTAGCACAAACAAAAGTAATGTATTTTTAGAAAGCTAAGAGTATAGGAATTATAAATTAATAATAAACTCATTATAAATTTTTTTTCCCAAAATCATATTTTCGCACCAGTCAGATACCTTAATTCATTCAACAAAAAATATATTTAGCAGTTAATTACATGGAGTTTACTGTTTTGTACTTAGATGTATCGAATTAAGTTGTATCGAATATAATAGTTTTGAAATAATAAAAATATACAATTATTTTCACGAGACAGTAGAGTTCAGTGAAAATAAATTTAATGAAAATAAAAATTGTATTGAAAAATTAGTTACGAACTCTCTCAATTTGTCTAAGAAACTTATTTTAATAACCCATGAAAAGCAGCTTTTCTATAAACAATTTTGCAAAAGCCAAATGCGTATTTATAATGGATAATTTTCTCCAATTTTTATTTTCAAAACTATGAAATTGTACAGATTCCAATTAACCAAATTTTATGAAATGCTTCGAAACACAATAAACAATAACAATGTATTTACTAATCATTCAAATTAACCTTATTAAGAATCTAAATAAATAAAATAACTATAAACTTTATTTCGGATGCTTTCATTGAAAAAAAAACTGGAAAGAAATAAGTTATCTTTTAAGCGATATTGTTTCAAATAAAGTAATTGGATTGATGTAAATTAAGTACAAGACTTAAGTATGTATTTTTAGTTTTAATTTACGTTTCTCTCCTAAATTTAAAAAAACTGTAAATGTCACGAAATGTTTGGAAATAGCTTATTTCAATTGTCACCTTAAAACTAGTTACTGTTTTTTTTCTTTTTTTCAAATGTCAATGAAAAATAAGCAATCGCTAACTTTTAGAAGACCTTGAAGGAAGCAAATCTAATTAGCTCTATGAAACTCAATCAAACTGCCTCAGAAGCATCACCAGAAACAAAGTAAATACATCTCACTTCACTTCAGTTGAAAGAACTAATTTGCTTTGCAAATAAGAAAAATCGAAACAGTGGAATTTTCATATGAAAAGATCTAGAGATATAAAGTGAAAAAAAAGGAGGCAGCATTTCATCTTTTCTCATAAATATTTGATAAGTCAGGTTGTATTCTTTGAAAAGATGGATTCTTTTCAGATTGTGGTGAAAAGGTTGCTTTCATTGAGATTTTGTGAAAGGTATTGATGCGACAATGGATATTTGTTACAAGGTTTTTTGAATTAAATTTTTCTTTTATTTTCGTTCATGAAATATTAAAACCCCTTAAATTATTTTAATGCAGATCTATGGCTTTGCCTAGTATTTAGATTGAAGTTCACGCATTTTTTTTTAATTCCTGTCACTTCATATTCAATGTTTTATAATTCTAATGCCACAGCATAGAAATATAAAAAAGTCAATGCATGAAATCTGATTCAACAGAGCACGCATCATGAAATTGAGTAACAAACTTTGTTAAACACACGAAAAAAAGTTTGAATACACAATTATATGTTTTAGAATTATGTGCTGAAACACTCGTGAGTGAATAGGAAATTGTACTGAAGTAAACATGATTACCATTTGTTTAAAAGCTAAATTTGAATGAAAAGGGATGTTAAAAATGAATTAATTGAAACAAATTCAGAACTTAAAAATGAATTAAAAGGAGGAAATCAGATCAAAGCAAGCACCTTTATTCAAACAAGGCATGTTTACACACATAATAACTTGCATTATATTTTTTTGAACTATTTTACATTCGACATTATTATATCCGGTATTATTCAACATGTTTTACATATTTCAAAAATGTTCCAGATTATTCAACAAGTTCCACATTATTCTATATGTTTCACAGAATTCAACAATGTTCAGAACTATTCAAAAATGTTTCACATTATTCTTCATGCTCCCCATTTTTCTACATGTTCCCTATTATTCTTCATGTCTACCAATGTTTCGCAATATTCTGCATGTTCCATATTATTCTGTATGCTTTTTTATCATTCAACATGCTTTTTTCGCTTCACATTTATAGATTATTTTTCATGCTTTGTATATATTTTGAACAAATGTTCCCCATCATTCTATATGTTTCCCATTATTCTACATGTTTCGCATTATTCTACATGTTTCGCATTATTCTACATGTTTCGCATTATTCTACATGCTTCACATTATTCTACATGCTTCACATTATTCTACATGTTTCACATTATTCTACATGTTTCGCATTATTCTACATGCTTCGCATTATTCTACATGTTTCACATTATTCTACATGTTTCACATTATTCTACATGTTTCACATTATTCAACATGGTCTCCATTATTCTACATGGTCCCCATTATTCTACATGTTCCCCATTATTCTACATGTTCCCCATTATTCAACATGTTCCCCATTATTCAACATGTTCCCCATTATTCTACATGTTCCCCATTATTCTACATGTTCCCCATTATTCCACATGTTCCCCATTATTCCACATGTTCCCCATTATTCTACATGTTCCCCATTATTCTACATGTTCCCCATTATTCTACATGTTCCCCACCATTCTACATGTTCCCCACCATTCTACATGTTCCCCATTATTCTACATGCTCCCAATTATTCTACATGCTCCGCATTATTCTACATGCTCCGCATTATTCTACATGTTACCCATTAATCTACATGTTCCACATTATTCTTCATGCTCCACATTATTCCGCACATTTCCCAGCATCCTACTTGCTTTAATTATTCTACATGTTTGCATCACTTCACATGTTAAAAATTATTTTATGAACTTTGTATATATTTTGAACAAATATTAATGTATTTAAACATTTCTATTCGTTTTTCATCATTCTTTACGTTTTGAATTATTCAAAATGTTTCCAAATAATAACACACAATACTGAATTTTGAAGATTTTAATTAACAAAAGATACAAAAACTTTCCAAATTTGTAAAAAAAGTGACATTTAACTGAGAGTAGAAAAATAATAAATATTAGGATTTGTCATTTAAAAAAGAAAAAATATATATATACTGGAAAAAATTTATGTTGCCAAAGTAATAATTCCGCATCTTCTGAGTAAAAATCACATTTTCTTCCGTTATTTAAAGCTCGGGTCTCAGGAGAATATTTTTAGTAGGTCTTATAGTGCACTATTTTTTTATTTCGAATGTTTGGATTTTACAAAATATAGATCCAACGTAGCATTTTTATGTATCTTGACGTTTGTATAAAATACGAAGTTTTAAACTAATTTAAATCTCATAGAGGACCACAAAAGTATATGCGATGGCATATTATTTACTTAGCTTTTGAAAAATTTTACAGCAAAAAAAGAATATTTAAAGTAAAATAGGCATCTAGAATATACATTTTTCTTTTAAACTTTCAAAATATTTCATCTTAGTATAGTTGTATGCATTCCGATTTTCAAAACATGAGGGAGTGAAGAAATAAATTTTAACGCACAATTCTTATAAAATATGTTCCTGCAAAATCAGTATCTTTAATTTAAAATAATATAACTGATTTTGAATAACTGTTTTTAGCACATTCGTACATTCAAATTTAATTTAAACTAAAATTTATTTAGATTAATGTATAAATGTGAGGATCAAAAATCTATTCAAATTCATATTTATATATTTTTATTTTATTTAAACTAAATGCATTTGAGAATGTTCTGGTCAAGGTTATTTTATTCTAATTAAATTAATTCCAGTTAGAGCAATTTTAATGAAGTAATTTTAATGAATAAATAAATGTGATTATAACCACAAAATTAGCTTTCCTTGAATAGAATTTTGGTATTAATTGTCAACAAAAATTTAAGCAATTTTGAATTCAAGTAATCATCACAGATTAATGAATTATTTAAATTTAAATGTTATTTTCAAAGTAAATTGTAGTAATTTAATTCTCGACTTACCTAAATTCTTACTCGCTCTTCAAATTACTATTTAATTCACTCACTCCTTTATTTAATACTTCATATCGAATGCACATACTCACTTTTATCCATTCCTCATTGATTATTATCACTGATTATTTATACATTCTTTTTTTATCAACACTCATTAATTCAGTTATTTATTTGTGTACACTCTTATTCATTTACTCACTGGAGAACCATATTTTGTTTTTTCTTAAATATCAATAGATTGCGTTATTTTTAGATTATCCTTTTCCCAGCAAAGTACAGAGGTATGCTTTGTGCTATGCAGACTAAAGGCAAAAGAAGAAGAAGAAAAAAAAAAAAAACGTAAATAAAGCACAAATGAAAGTACATAAATAGACGTACTATAGTTTTACCTTCCTCTTTGTTTAAGTAGCAAATGATGGTAGAGAAAGTGAAGAGACGAAAACGTGCAACGTAGTAACCCCAGAAACCATTAGGGACAGAGGAAGAAGTTTGAACAAGAAAAAAAAAAGGAGAAAGAGAAGAAAAAAGGTGTGATGGAATTCGGCGGGAATCTCAGAGTGCTGCAATAGATAAAATTTAAATAGACTTCCGAATATTAAGGAACAGCGGCATACTAGATAGATCATTAAGTCGTTGGAACGCTTCAAAATATAGAATGACTCCCGAAAGTCAAGTTCGGTAGATAATGAGCAGTATTGAATGATTTTAGAAGAAAGAAACTCAAACCTGTGATTTGAAGAGCTATAGAAGATCTATTAATGCCCCCATTTTCGATTATTCTTTAAGTCGAAGTTTAAGGGTGTGTTTAGTTTGTCTAACGTCTGCAAGATCATATGTTTTACCTACTTTCTATTAAAAAAAAATTTTTTTCTTAAGAAAATCAAAGTAAAAAATTTAGAGACATTTTCCAACCAAAAATTCCTTCTTAGTGCTAATAAAGTATCTAAAAAAATGATTTTGTCAGAAATCTGAAATTCAAAGAGAACTTATAGAACTACCTCTTGAAATAAAAACTATTTGAGACTCAAAATTTTTTAAATAAAAAATTAATGCCTTATTGACATAGTTCTTGAACTATCTATACTAAAATATCACCCATCATGTTTTTAAAAAAAAGGCACAACTCAGAAATGGAATCTTATCAGAAATTAGAATTTCAAACAGCAATTGAAAAAATAAGAACTATCGTTTCAACGAAAATGGCTTTCAACTTTAAAATTATCCCTTAAAAATGAAAGCATCATTGACTAGAGAACAATCAATCTTTTTCACATTCATTTTTCATACTTTAGAGATCATTAGAGACAAACAGGAAGCGAGCAAAAGCCGAACAACATAACACGCGACAGTTCATAATCTATCATGCACAAAGAAAATTGACGATAAAAAGTGAGTAGAAAAGCTGTTAAGAGAAAGGTATTTTTGGGGATGAACTTGGGAATTAGTAAGGTTCGAAAAGTCATTTTATATCATTCAAAATAAATGACTGAATGGAAAGAATAAGTTTCATTTCTCTCCTTTCTGTAATAATGATCGAAGCTATTACTTTAAAATTTATAAGGTGCTCCGTTAAAAAAAAATAACGAAAACAATCTGAAATTTTACTTAGATAAAAAATGAAGCGTAACCCTTAAAATATTTTGTTAGCATGAGCTTTGTATCGATTTCGTAAAGCTGGTGTTAAAAAATATGCACATAAATTTATTATTAGAAAAGAATTTATTTCAAATGAAATTTTTTTTTCCAATTATAAATAATAAGCTTTAAAAATATATAACCCATATTAATTCATAATTAAAAATGATAATGATTAAGTGGAACTAGATATTGTATTATTGACTAGTGATGCAAGAGGTTTACAATATAGCCGCAACTGGTAACGTATGCTTATTGGGCTATTACTTGAACTCTAATTTCATTAATATAGGAAAATCAAATGTTTCATTAACAAAACTTTGATTCTAGACACATTCTCACAGGCACTGCCTAAACACGAGCATTAACTGATGAAGATAAATAAAATTCTTCTTATATTTAAAAGAATTTTATGAAGCATGTTAGGTAAACTAAAATGTCATAATAATAGGAGAAGTACCAACTTGGAAACTTAATTTTATAAAAAGAAAGAAATATGTATTAAAGAAAACTATTATTTAAACTATTATATACTTATTCAGAAGTTATAATTAGCTGGTGACCTAATAAGATAAAAAGATAATCGAGGTTCGAAAAACTACAATCATCAGCCAAAAATAGAATGACATAGAAGGGCACTCCAAGGAAGACCAGAGCCCAACTTTGTTTGTTGCTTCGATAAAGAAGAGGTTTAGAAAGTTGATATTTTTTGCTCCTATTGTATGCAGAAGCATATAAATTCCTTAACGTCTCATGGACGAACCATGGAATTTAACGTAATGCTAATAGTAATTATTTATTATAAATTATTTCATATTAATGTTTTTTTTTTATATTGATAATTAGATTAACAAGAAATAAGCTGATTTGCATAAATTGTAATTAAATTTACTATCCAAATTAAATAGATTTTGAAACAAGTCATTTTAACAATCCACAAAAAAAAAAAAAAAAAAACATAGAAATCTGACAAATCTCACTCAATACAGGAAGAAGAATTGGATTGGGAGAGGAAACAAAGAGGAGTTGAAAGAAAATTCTTGGAAACACCTTGAAGTTACAATATTTAACGAAACTTGTTTTGCTGTTTATTACATCCATTCCCCTGTATTGTTATTTGTTAAATTTTAAGTGTTTTTGATTTCTCTGAGTTTAAATATTAATCTGTGACATCCAATCTTTCTTTGCATTCATTTATGATGAAGATTATAAAAATGCGTGTAAAGGGTGTTCTTAACGGTTCTTTTCCCGGTAAAGGGTGTTCTTTTTTTCTTCTGAATACGGGATTTGAAATTAATAAGGATTTATTCTACAAAATAACCCATTTTAAAAAGTATTCGAGTTTAACTTTTAAGAGTTTCATTCATACCACAGATAAACACAAATATTTAAACTCCCAGGGAAACTATTTACAAATGGAATAACTTAAATTTCGAACATCATAATATTCCAAAATCAACTATGCCAAGAATGAAGACGGAATGCGTGTTTTCATTCCATCAAATACAGCACGACGGAATATTTTCCGTTCTCTTCTAGACCGGATTAGCATTTTAAAAGAATATCTTCCGTTTTGGGAGTCCATCATCTTTAAAAGTCAGGCAAAAGATGGGGATGAGAGGGATGTTTGTTCCATCTTTGCGTAAAATTGGAGACCCTCACACGCGGTTCCGGTTGTCAACGTACGTGACAGCCTCTTAATCGAAAACCGGAACCGAGGACAATCCTTCCCATCCTTCATCGTCCGAAACTTTAAAAGTTCTTAAACAAAAATTTATTCCCTTCCTTTGGCGATACAAGATGTGAATAGATCTACTACACTTGTCAGAACTTTGAATTTGGATGAATATTCAAATGAATGGCAAAGTGCTCTATTCTGGTGTCATGCGTGTAGGTCTATTTTCATTGTAATGCTGTCTGTTTAAAACATACAATATCTTCTATAGTAAAAGTATAGTATTATATGAATGACATTTACTATTTTTTAATAATCATTAATTTACTATCATTGATTTTTATAGCATTTACTATAAAAATTTAATCAAAACTTATTACTGTTTTAGTCTTAAAACTGAATATTTATTGGTAAGCGGTAATACGCTTGTAATGTAGAATGACAGAATATTAAAGTTACTTTACTGCTTTTATATTAAAAGTAGTACTTTATTTCAAATATTTCAGAAATATAATTTTAATATTAGTAAAATGATTTCGGAATATTGTTATTTTTTCGTAACGCTGAGTATTTGTTGGTAAGTGATAACGTATTTGTTATGTAACACAGCGTGATATTAAAGATAATATTCAATATTGCAAAAATATTCCTTTTATATATAAACTTGACGTGGACATCTTCATATAGTTAATTTTGAAGATTGATGAAGTTTTATGTTTTAGCAATAAGTTTTAAATTGCTTGCTTTCGTGCCTGTTTAGACAGAGAGATTGTTCTTGTTTTCTAGTGGCGCCATCTACGGTCAAGAATTCAACTTCTGTCGCACCATACGTCACACCTGTTCATAAGGCGGAACCATTTATACATCTTGTCATTCATCCACAAATCGTAATTTTGAGCTGAATCAGAGAACGATCGATCTCCAATCCAGTACCCCCAGAGGTTTTGATTTGTTATGGGAACCTGGAGGACTTTGCAAACTCGACAGATTTAACGTGCATCAGTCACCATTTACTATACTGTTAGTCTTCGGCCGGTGGGGTTCAAACCCACGAACTCTCGGACATGGGCTTTACGCCCTACCGACCTGTCTATCCCGGCCCTAAGTTTTAAATTAATACAGCATTATGGATTCAAAAAATTTTTGGGTAGTATTTTATTTAAGTCAAATGAATTGAAATAAAATTTTGTATTAGTGCATATTTTGATAAAATAACATTTTAATGCATTAATCACATAACGGCTAATTAAATATAGTTTAAAACTCTAACAGTGTTCTTATAATTAGAGGTGATGCGAAAATGAAAGAATATATATGCAGTGAAGAAAAAAAAGTACCGAAAAAGTTTCAAAGTTACCTCAATTACATTCATTATACAATATATTTTTTATTTTATTTCCAGAGACGATGATGGCTTCAACATCTCAATCGATTGGTAACCCAAACCTCATCAGCTAATCGAACTGTTGCCACATCTGCATTTGAAATAGTAACAAAAAGCCTTTGTGAGAACGTCCACAACGCCTGTCACGCCGGACAAAAGATTCCGCCAGGCCAAAAGAGCCACAGGAACCAATTTTTTTGGAGACACCATTATTTATACATATTGTTTCCGAAATAGCCTTGTTTAATCTTTTCATCCAATTAAGCTGTCAGATGCGAAGCACTCTTTTGTTTGAGTTAGTTGGAAAGTATTGCGTTTCTTCTTGTATACTTTTATTCTCTAAAAGAGATGTCTCTTAAGTCTGAGGGATATAAGAAAAAAAAAAGGTTCGCATTGAAAATAAGCTAACCCAAGAAATATTTTATTCGGGAATGAATAAAGAAAATTAATCGATTATGTTTTTTTTTATTCATATTCAGTTACTCCATAAGCTAAATGAGATACATTGAAGTAAGTTGAAGATGTAGACTATGAGCGCTGAGTTGAAACAAATTGCCTTAAAAGTAATTTAAGCTTATAGTGCATTTGACCTTTTGACGCACAATTTTTATTAAGCATATTTTTCATTATGTTTTATTAAATTAGGTCCAAATAAGTGAAAAATATTATATTTCGCATTTTAATAATTTATTGTTATGAAATACAGCATGAAACACCGTTTAAGGTAATATTTTTCACGCACAGCTCACTTCCAAACAATATTTTTTCATATTTGGACTTATTTGCTGTTATTTGGATTTAAAAAAAAAAGTCATTCATTATCAAAATTTTTTTTATTTTACAAAATCATTTATTGATAAATTATTATTATTAAGGAAATGATATTAATGAAATTAAATTATTGATATTAAATTATTGATATTAATGAAATTAAAATATTGAAATCAAATTATTGATATTAATCAAACTACTTTTTTAGGATTTTATGTTTTAATACAAATATAACTCCGAAAATCAAATAGATTATTTTTATGAACTATTAAGACTGTTTTTCTTATAATTAAAAAATACCAAAATATATTTTTGCTCATAATTAGAGCTTCAGAAAAAAAATATATAAACGGAACATTGATGCACCATATGTATTTAAGGGTTAATGTTTCGGTTAAATGACATAGATTTGCTGCTTTTAACTCAAGATTTTAAGGTTGTAATTTTTTAAAAAAAAATCCATGTTACAAGACATGAATTTAAACAAGGACAAAATATATATGCCTAATCTTCATTGAATCAGTTTATTAAAAATTGGAATAGTATTTAGATCATTTTGTTACAATTTTCTAAAATTTTTGAAACTAAAAATATTGCTTAAGAAAGCATAAATAGTTAGGAAATCAAAAATAACCCTTCAAGTGCGTAAACTCTGGAAATATATCGGCCACATACAATACAATAGTCTGAAATGAGCAGAATATCTCAGTGTGAATATTTGATTAAATTTTACATTTGTATCCGTGTACCATTACATTAAAAAAAATTTATTGAAAGAAAAAAAAGCTTAAAATTACAATAAACGCGAAAATTGCAAGACTCTATATTGATATCAAATTCATATCATGCGAGTTGGACAAAGTATAGATATAATTAAAGTCTTTAAATAAACTTAACAGAATCCTTAAAATAAACTTTAAGAGTTATCTTAAAATAAACTAAAATAATTTTTACGTATAAGGAAAAAAAAATTGAAAATCCTCTTAATAAAGCGAAAATTACTAGACTCTATCGATTGGTATCAGAATTGTATCATGCGAGTTTGATACATTATAAAAATAATAAAATATCTTTTTGTAGAAAATTATTGATTGTGACTCAATCAAATGACATTTATATGCAATTAAATAAACTTGAAAATCTTTTACAATAAACGCGTAAATTACAAGATTCTAACTCGATATCAAATTTGTATCATGCGAGTAGGATACAGTATAAAAGTAACTAAAAATTCCAGAATAAACACTTTCGGATAGAACTTTTAAAGTGAAAATAACTCATATAACTTTTACATCAAAATATAAAAACTTGAAAATTCTCTTCAATGACGTGAAAATTATGCGAGTAGGATACAGTATAGAAGTAACTAAAAATCCAAGAATAAACACTTTCGGATAGAACTTTTAAAGTGAAAATAACTCATATAACTTTTTTTATCAAAATATAAAAACTTGAAAATTCTCTTCAATGACGTGAAAATTATGCGAGTAGGATACAGTATAGAAGTAACTAAAAATCCAAGAATAAACACTTTCGGATAGAACTTTTAAAGTGAAAATAACTCATATAACTTTTTTTATCAAAATATAAAAACTTGAAAATTCTCTTCAATGACGTGAAAATTACAAGACTCTATCGATTGCAATCAGAATTGTATCAAATGAGTAAGATATATATTATGCAGATTATAAAGAATCCTATCCAAAATCCTATTTCGTAGAAAACTTATTGAGAAAAAAACTTAAATGACATTTATATGTAAACAAATGAACTTGAAATTCGTTTACAATAAACGAAGAAATTGCAAAACTCTAAATTGATATCAGAAATGTATCATGCCTCTTATATTTAGTATGCAAATAAAACAATAAAAAAGCTATATCAACCCGAATGCCTTGTGTTTACCCTTCAAGTCAGATGGGACAGCAATGTCCCGTTAAAGTATATTTTTTTCTGATGCTCTATAATTACAAGCAAAATATATTATGGCACTTTTTAATTATAACAAACAGTTTAATAGAAACTATAACAAATTGTTAAATTATCTGCATTATATATTTGTACTAAAATATAAAATCCAAAAAAAGGAGTTTGACTATTTTTTCATACATTTTTACAATTTATTAATAAATAATTTTGTGAAATAAAGAAATTTCAATGATGAATAGCTGTTTCTCTTATATCTGATTAACTGAAAACAAGTGCAAGTTTGAAAAATTATTGTTTAGAGGTAAGCCGTGTTTGGAATATTTTACCTATAACGCAGAAAAAAAGACACCAGTGTTTCATGCTGTAATGACCACGAATTATCAAATTCGAAATATAATATTTTTCACTTACTTTGACCGATATTAATACAAAATAATGAAAAAAGTATTAAAAATAAGTTTAATAAAAATTCTACGTCAAACGGTTAAATATCGCTCTAGTTTAAAACACAGACATCGAAATGCCGCTAAATTTTGAAAGCAGTCCTCTTAAAGTTTTATAATAATTGTCTAAATTAATTTATTGACATTCAAAATATTTTTTTTAATTAAAGTGTAATGATATTTTGATTAAAGTGTAATGATTGATATTTATATACTAAATAGAACTATTACATATTTGAAGCTTAAAATTTGGAGAATATGCACGAATTTACAAGAATTCTACAAGAGTTGAAGAATGTAGAATAATAAGAATATTCGGCAAGATTTGGGGAATATACAAGAATATTCTGCGTCAAACGGTTAAATATCGCTCTAATCTTAAAGATAGTCCTCTAAATGCCTCTAAATCTTGATTAATTTATTAACATTAAAAAATATTTCATTTCAATTAACGTGTAATGACAAATATTTATATACAAAGCAGAGTTATTATATATTTGAAACTTTTCGCAATTATTGTAAAATCAACTTACATATATAAATATAATTAAAGAAATATTTGCGTAAGGCAAGTTTCCTCCCTACCCTCAAGTCATTTCAGCGAGGGAGTATTTGATGTATTAGTTTGCTAAAACAAACTGAGACGAAACTACTTCTAAAACAAGTAAACAGTACTCTAAAGGAAAAACAATCTATCAGATACAGTCAGTAGCAAAGATTCTTTCTAAAAATCAGATCGATATACTCCGAAAACAAAAATCTAGATTCGGAGAATATAGCGAGAATAAGGAGAGAATTTCTAAATATCGATTTACAGTACTGGAATTTGAATTGAAGCAAAACAAAAACAAAACTTTTAGGATTGTGATTATTTGTTTAACGGAATTATACGATAATTTATAGATTAAATACATGCGATCGGATAGTAACATAATATGCTTGCAACTCGATAAGTAAACATGGAGTTAAAAATCTTTCAATAAAGAGAATTAAAGGAAAGGTAAACAACTATGTAAGATAGTTCTTATGTATCTTTCCAACTTAGATGTGAGATCAGAACTAAGAAAAAAAAAGTTGTTCGGTAGACGCGTCCCAACAGGTTAACTTCAGTGGAAAAATTTCATATTCTTTGTTAAATTTTTCTCTTATTTTTTAACAAAAAGTAAAGTTTGGAATATAATAATAATATATTGATAAACCATTCATTTTATAACCATTCTTGTGTAAAATTTGGAATATAATAATAATATATTGATAAACCATTCATTTTATAACCATTCTTGTGTAAAATTTGGAATATAATAATAAAAAACATTAATACACGACATGTTATAAAACAGTTTGAATGATTAATTTTCAATGCGTCAAATTAGTTTTTTCTAATATTATACAAAAAAAAATTAAACAAGGATTTATTGATTTACATTTTAAACGATTTAATAAATTATAAAGAAGTTTTATTAAATTAAGTTTACTTATATATCTAAATTCAGTTTTAATAATATACTGTAATGGCAATCATTTGTAACAACTTTTTAATTCATTATTTAGATATAAATTTTCAATATAATTTCGTAATTATAAAAAATTTGAAAAAAAATTAAATTTATAGACTCGAAATTTTAAACCTATGCAGCATAGATTTTAAAAAATTATTTTTGTTTAAGAAGAAAAGAAATATTAATTATATGCATACCTGCCAACTTTTACGCATTTTGCGTAAAATTTTATTTTAATATTTAAAGTGGTAGTAAATATATACTATTTTTTCTTTTATATGCTTAATTTTTAAATAATTTTGACCACCACTATTCTTAAAAAAAATTAAGCATATATATTATTATGCGTTACTATCATGGTTGTCAGCTTAAGCTTTTTCAAATACAACATATTTTGTTGCTCAAAATTGAAATTTTAATACCATTGGGAAAAATTAAAAGAAGGGATTAAACGTTGGCAAGTATGTATATGAGTTAAATTTAGTAACTAAATCAGTTATTCAGAAGTTTTATTTTAAATTACAGAAAATTAATTTTTTTATTATTCAATTTATTGAAAATGAATAATAAAAAACAAAAAATTTCGTCACCAAAATAAAACATTTTGATTAATTCTCCGCTTTTCATGATTGACTTTAATAGGTTCTTTGAATAAGTCTTAATATAACATCTTTATACTGTTTAGATATACTATAAATATTAAATGAAAAATACAGTGAATATTAATGTATTTAGAGCCTTTATTTTGAAATTCTATTCTAAAATTCGTGGAAAAAATTTAAAATCAAGCAAATGCAATGGCTATCAACAAACTATTGATAAATCAACGAAGATAAAGATCCGTTTTGAAGGCAGAAACATACCAGTCGATTAGTTGTCAGGGGTGTCAGCCAGAAGATATGAGCTATTCATTTTGTCACAGAGTTCCACAATATGTAAAATTATCTAAAATATGCCATCTTCGCACCTCATCTCAGCACCCTTATTTAGTTGAGGGTTTTAGATTCGTCCTTGTTGGCTGCTTGCCAGTTTTCCATGTTACCCGTGGGCTATCAATAGTTTGTGCCAAAACATTTTCAATATCAACACTAAGTTCTAAAAATTTATTATGAAAATATTTTATGTAAATTGAAATATTTTGCAAAGAATAAAAAACCTAAAATTTCATAATATAAAGTTTAAAAAATCAGTAATCTCTTCACTTTTTATTACTGACTTTTATAGATTCTTTAAATCTATCTTGGCGAATGAAAATAAGGAACATGTTCCAACCACAATGAAGATGCATTATGTTTTCTCCTCATCAATTCTTACATAACCATTATGTTTATTGAAGCAAATGATTAAGCTATTTTTGTTGACTCTAAAAGAAATAGCTCACAGAAAATTACTTTCGTTTTTAACAGCCGTGTAATAAATCAGCAGCATTTATTTCAAAAAGAATAAAAAAAAAAAGCAAATTTACGGAAAAAGAGCGAAGCTTCCAGAAATTATGTAACGTATTCAAATTCATTCATTGCTTACTTTTCGCAATTTTTCTACTCAGGAACTTAAATGTATATTTCGAAGAAAACTAAAAATTATTCTTATGCAGAATAAACTCCTGAATTTTAATTTGAAGATTAAAAAGATGAAAAAAAACAAACTTATTTTCTTGAAAATGAAACGACCAGTAGAAAGAGCTGGAGTTATGTAAATCAGAAAAAGGTGAAAAAAATTTCGCAGAAAAAAATTAGTTTCGTGAAATAGATGGTTTTGTTAGAAAATGTAGGAAAAAAATACTTATCAGTGCAACGTTTCACTCAATAAAAATTTAATTAGTTTAAGAATTAGCTTCTTTTTTTTTTTTACAAAATGAAGCACAAAAGGATTTTTTTTAATAAGTATATTTCATTGTTAATTTTTTATAAGGAACTTAAATTAGGTTTCATTTATAAAGTAGCTGTTAATTCTTTTTTTCAATATCACATGTATATGAGATAATGCGTGTTTACAATTATTCATAAATAGTTTATTTTGAAGTAATTCTCACGTGAATTTTATCTTAAAGAATTTGTGTTCATTTTCAGTTTCTCTTTTAAAAATACAACTCGAGCATTTGCTTTCACCAGAGGGCTTTGGAATTTTTAATATTAGAATTTAATATTTCCTTTTTGATTATATACATGTTTTACATTAGTATCACCATATTCTTAATATATTTGCATACACTGCTTAGATCAGCAAACTAAACATTTGAATTTATTTGCAAAATTACTAACATTAGAATCAGCTAAATTACCAATTATTATTTCTTTGAAAAATGCATCGCTTTCAAACGTTTTAAAGATAGTAAAAAAATTTAAAATATATTTTACGCTTTTTTTTTAATAATGTTTTATATTTTTTTAAAATATTTTTTTATATTTTTTTTAAATATACAGATCTCATTTCATATATTTTAATCATAAGTAAAAAATAAAAATAAAAAATTGAAATGGAATTTATACGAATTTAATTGAACTGGATTTATTGAGTTTTTTCTAAGAAATAGATAGATGATATACTGAACAAGAAATTTATACGGACCCCGTAATTAGAAAAAAGCATTGGTCCAATATTGGGTCAATCCAAGTGCGAAACTAAATTTTTTATAGTTTGTAAATACGCAATTACTAGCTTCAAGATACCTTTTGATTACAAGAGATCGTTTGATCGCTGTATCCGTTAAAATTTCCAAAAATAATCAATTGAAGAAAAACTTATAAAAACAAACCAAAAAGCAATCAAAACTTTCAATGGAAGATACTTGCGCCAATTACTCCCCAACTCTAAAATAAAGTCATTTTGTGCTAAAAAAAATTTGCAATTTTTCAGTAGAATGTTTAGGTTTGTAATTTTGCTTTAAAATAAACATCAAATACGAACCCCGTAATTACTTCCCAGAAAAAAGTGTTGGGGAATGTAGGGTCAATTAACCAGCGAAAGTAAATTTTTCGTAGTTAGTAAATATGCAATTACTAACTTCAAGATACCATTTGATTACAAGAGATCGTTTAATAGATTTCTTCGTTAAAACTCCGAATAACAATCAATTGAAGAAAAACACAAAAAAAATAACGAAACCAAAAAGCAATAAAAACTTTCAAGGGAAGATACCTATGCCAATTACTCTCTCCAACTCTAAAATAAAGTCATTATGTGCTAAAAAAAGTAGAAATTTCTCAGTAGACAATGTCATGGTTTGTAATTTTGCTTTAAAATAAATATAAAATACGAACCCCGTAATTACTTACCAGAAAAAATTTGTAGGGTCAATTAACCAGTGAAAGTAAATTTTTCTTAGTTTATAAATATGCAATTACTAACTTCAAGATACCGTTTGATTACAAGTGATCGTTTAATAGATTTCTACATTAAAACCCCGGAAAACAATCAATCAACACAAAAAAAAAAAAAAACAACGAAACCAAAAAGCAATAAAAACTTTCAATGGAAGATACCTACGCCAATTACTCCCCAACTCTAAAATAAAGTCATTATGTGCTAAAAAAAAGTAGAAATTTCTCAGTAGACAATGTTATGGTTTGTAATTTTTGCTTTAAGATAAATATCAAATACCAAGAACTGTTAAATTTGTTTAAGAAACTTAATAAACCATTACGTTTTCTAATTCAAAGTCACTCTGGATCAAGCAACAGTTAGCTGCATTTTTGAAAAAAAAGTCCGGTCATGGCTATCATTATAAAACAGATTTGCCTAACTATAAGTTCTGAAAAAAACAAACAAACATGGAACCCGTTATGCTCTTTGAATATTTACTGGATACAGCAATTACAGGATCGCCATACTGATGGAGTTTTACCATAAGTATCGTTATTTGTATGGCTGATATCATTGATAAACATCGTGATGACCAGTCTTGCATAACAAATAGAGAAAGAAATTGTGACCGAATGTCAACTTAAAAGCGAGTACAGATAGTAAATTGTTCGGAGAATTCTTATTTTGTTTTTAGTTTTACTCCTTACGGTATTTTTTTTCCTATGGAAAGATCCTCGCGTGCAAATGCTATTTTCTTTTTGCACTTTTCGTAAGGTTTTATTTTCCTTATTTCTTCCTTTTATTTTGCCCTCAGAAATGAAAGAGGAAGAAAGGAAGAAGAAAGAGGATTTAAATGAATTCCGAAACAGAAATTCATCTTTGTAGATCTTTTTCTCAAAAAATGGGTGTTTTTTATATTTATTTTAGTATTCTCTTTTTTTTTTTTTAGATTTTTGCATCCTTTCTCTCTCAGAAAACCCTGAGATTTATTTCTTTTCTGGGTATCAGATGAGTTTGCGCAATTTATAAGAGAAAAATGATTTGAAAGATAGCTTTAGAAGCAATTTTTTTCGCTCATTGTTGGTTGAGTTACCAAAGGCAATTCTAGAATTTAAGAAAAAAGTCATAATAAATTGAGAAATTCGATCCGGTTCGTTGTCCATTTCCAAAATAAATTATTTCGGTTTCAGAAATATTTTATGCATATTAACTCTTCCCCGAAGGAAAATTTTCTTTAATGCTTGATGGAAAGATTACGTTTCCTTTTTATCTATATATTTTCAAATTCGTAAAAAGAAAGAAATTATTTCTGTATTTCGGATTTAGACATTATATAAGAAATATGTTTGTTTTTTCATTTAAAGCTACTTGTCAACCGTAAAAGAATACAGTTTTCAGTTCTTATACACCTAGTTATCATGGGTTTGCGTAGAATCCATAATTTACTTTCAGAATCCATATATTTTAAAAATATAAACAGTTGATAGATGTATTTGTCGTAGGCTAGTTGAAAGATTCGGCTCTTCTCAAACTGCCGACGTCATCCGTAAGGCTAATTATTATAGTGAGAATTAAAAGTGCATTGTAGAATGGCGTTGACAATTTGTAAAGAACAGAATTTTCAATTGACCTAAGACATATTCATACATGCATTAAGATAGGGGAAATGTTTAAATCATTTGATTTTCAATCAATCACCAGCAGTTACTTAGCCCAGATGGGACACCGGCGTCTCTTATATTTTTTTTTCTTGAGCTTTCTTACGCAAAAAAATACATTTAGGTATTTTTAATTAGAGAAAACAGTCTAATATTAAATAAAAAAAATCGAAGCTATATTTGAATTAAAATATAAAATCTAAAAAAAAATTTGATTTCTTTTTTTTATATTCAAAATTGTATCAATAATTGATTTTGTTAAGTGAAGAAATTTCAGTGATGAATAACTGTTACTCATTGATCTAAATAATTGCAAATAAGTACAAATTAAAAGAAAAAAAAAATGTTTGGACGATTATATTCTTAACGCAGAAAAAGACGCCGGTGTTTCATGCTGTATTTTATGACCACAAATTACTAAAATGCGAAATATAATAATTTTCACTTATTTTGACTTATATTAATACAAAATAATGAAAAAAAATATGAAAAATATATATATTAATTCTGCGTCAAAGTCTTAAGAAGCAGATAAATGGAACCTTCTTAGTACATCTACACAAAGATATATAGTAATAAAGAAATTTCGAAAAATATTTATTTAGTATTAGGAGAAAGGACCAAGAGCCAATGGCGAAGCTAAGACTTCAATGATCAGCAATGTTTAAAATTAAGCATTCAATAGTTTGCCGATTTTTAACATTGAAATCGGCATTCTATTCATTTTATGATGGATCAAATCGGATTTTGAACAAGCATGGAACGATTAAGATTTTATACATAGCCAATACATTCTACAGATTGACCAATTACAAACAAATAAATTTCGAGACAAATATTTTTCACATTATCTGAAAATTCTATAGAAAAACTAAGAAAATACAAACATTTCATATAGTACCTAGACAAAATGCATAATAATTCCCATATTTCTTACTTATCCTAAAAAAATTTGTCTAGGAATATTATGGGGCAATAAGTTTCATAATATGCCTAAAAATGACAAATATTTTAAAGAATGACTAGGCATTCGATAGAATGATGACATTCCAGGCACAGAAGGTAACATTAACATATAAAAAGCGATTATTACGAGAACCCGGGAATACTGCATTTCGCTTCAGGCCATATAGTCAACTGCAGTTTTGTAATTATCCCCTAAAAGCAATGAATACAATACAAAATTAAACATAAAAACTACATTTGGGTATAGGAAAACTCCTGGAAATAGCTAATGAAAAACAACAAATATTTATAATTACGAAGTGAAAATTACAAGAATTTTCATACTTCATACTTGCATAAGAGCATTTGCTTTTGCATTCTATACAATGACTAGACAAAATATATAATTATTTCTCCACCTAATCAAGCACTGTCCAAGATTCCAGGCACTTCGTGGAACCCACATGAATAACTACGAAGAGGAACACCAATTCTTTGCTATATTGGCCTGCAGGAAAATTGTGACTCAAATTATAAAACTCTCGAGGACATTTTAGCTCCAGATCAACTTACCCCAGTCATGAACCAACAATAGAACATGTCGTCGTCATTTTATACTGATCCACTTTTAGCCTTACATTTTGAAATTTTGTCTAATTTTGATTTTAGACTTCATCGACTTCTATTCAGACTTTTACTTTACATTTACACTTAGGACTTTTAGCTCTTATTGATTTTAGATTTGAGATTTTATTTCATCTCTTGTTTCTTTATTATTATAATTTAATTCTCGACATTTACACCGGCGCTATTAGCTTTCATTGCCTTTAAAACATGTTTTTAATTGTCAAAGGTTTTAGTTAATCCACTTTTAACTGATCACCACCACTGTCATTTGGCAAAATTTTATTGTAATTTTAGCTTTTAGAGAATTTTTTTTAACGTAATAATTTAACTTTTATCTCCGTATACCCCCCTGGGGTGGGTCGGAGTTCAGCCTATCTTTATATAATATTTCTCCTATTTCATAAAAATACCATGAAGTCTATATGATGTCAGCATTTCATATATTGAAGATAACAAACCAATTAGGAGAGATTATTACGGAGAATCCTATTTTAAATATTGAATTTTGATTCAGGTCACAAATTTAATCCCAGTTTTGTGAATGCCACCGTAAATTTATGTGAAAAACTATAGCAAAACAAATATTAAAACTTCATTCAGCAACAGAGATCGCAGCCAACAGAAAAAGATCCAGCAGAGAAGCTGGTGAAAGAAATTTTCTAAAAAAAAGAACAAAAATAAAGGGGAGCTGGAGGTAGTTTTTTTTTTTTTTTTTTTTTCACGTGAAGTGGTATAGAAAGGAAAATAAGATTATATCACCCTGCTAGGTCTCAATGGAGCACAACAAAAATCAAATCATGTTCGTGGTGGAGTTGCATTTTTTTTTTGTTCTTGGTGACTTGTCAATGTGAAAATATACCAATCTTAAATCCAATCTAACTTCTTCTACTCTCGAGAATTTTCTTCTAAAGATAGGGAGAGCATTCGGTTGACCGTGGAATGCAACAAGAAAATTCCATATTATATCACGACTTGGAAATGTAAAATACGTGCAATTCTTAACGATTTCTACGGTACACTTTGAAAGCTTTTCTTGCGGTTTTATCAATCATATCCTACGGAGAGGTTTTCAGAGTTTCGAAAATATCTTTACTCGCACTTCAATCGTATATTTTCTACATTTTTATATCTCTGTTAGATATGGATTTATTTATACAGACTCATTTAGTATGTATGGTTTACTTTAAGATAACTTTTGTATATATAAAACTCAGTATGGGGATGTTTGTGGTGATGACGATTTCTACGGTATTCTTTGACTGCTTTCCTTATGGTTTTATTAATCATAATAATTCATAGAATGAATCATAATTCATAATTATAGAATAAAATTATATTATAGATGGACCTATTTGTTAAACTGGAAATTTCAGTATTTTCAAAATATTACTAACAGTAAGCCTGATTTGTTAATAAGAGTTTCAATTATCATATGCTGTAATTATTGTAAACGAGACAAAAAATTTTCACCTCATCAAATAAAATATTTCTCATAGATTACACGAATGAATCATGCTAGAGTTCTATATACTGAACAAATCCCGTGACAGTCGCCTTTATTCCTTTTTTTTATCGCTTCGTAACTAGACATCGCTTAGCTAACTCATCTTAGACATAGAAGCCTGGTATTCATGTCTAATTATTGTACTCAGGCAGTAAACTTAGGTGTCTTAAGTCATAGAAAAAATAATACAAAAGATAGTCTCGAAAATTCTCAACTAAATAAACGTATAACTTAACATTTCAAGCAATATTAGATGCAGAATTTCCCTATTAATTAAAAAAGATAAATTATTTGTTTCGAATTATTGATTTCGTACATGCTCATATTTATATCAATTCAGTTAAGGGGAAACAACGCTGATAAATTTTCAAAAAATGTTAAAAAAAAAAAATTAAAAAAAACTTGCGATTTTTAATAGTTTATCCGTTTAATATTATTGTACCAAAATATAAATATATATAAATAATCGCAAATTGAATGGAGAAAAGATAAGGTTATATTTTGGAAAGCAAAATTGCATGGCAAAATTAGAATTTCAACTGACATTTTAAATCATTTCGTGATTAGGGTGAAAATGGAGAAAAACTATTATGTCA